>CAJQUW010013915.1:0-552273 GCA_907163375.1 Prostheceraeus crozeri | reverse complement strand
AAAATATATATATATATATATATATATATATATATATATATATATATATATATATATATATATTATATATATATATAATATAGATAAAATATGGAAATACAACGATGCTACTACACCGATTGCAAGTGAACTATATCTGACACTACACAAAGTGGATAATGGTAAGAGTTGATAAGTGGAAAGTGGATAATGGAGGTAAACAATAGAACTACAATGACGCTCTACTACACCGAAAGCAATGAAACTATACACACTATACCTAAGACTACACATGGAAAATACTATTTCTTCACTTGAATTTGTTGTCGCCAGTTTCTTAATCCGTCTATAGTACTTCATGTAATTCCACATTTCTTCATTTGAATTACAATACATCGACCACTACTTCAGCTACCGATTAAGGGATATAAAACATAATACTGCAGTCCGTCAGTCATCAGCAGGTACTCGTCTAGTTGTGTTTCGACCCCTAACCTGAACACTCAAACCCAGACGAGTGATTCATGATGTACGTTGTACATCGTTTTTCTTATCATGTTTTGGTTTTGAAAACTCCGAAGCGATGAGACACTCGATACTAACATCGAAGAAATACTTAATACCAGACCGATGAAGATAAATGTTAACCTAGAAATACTATTAAAATGTTGTTGAGTTATGTAAGCTCATGCGATGCAACGACATGCATCGATTTTTTCAGCTACAATTTTGAATAATTTGATATTACATTCTCAAGATGGGATTTGAAATTGATCAAAAGAGCACATGGTTCCCACACATCCTGGAAATACAGGATTTATACGGGAATTTATTTTCATACGGAAAAGTCGGTAAATGCTAGTCTATATTACTATATTGGATACAATATCGTAAATTCCTTAAAAATTCACGTCTAAATTCGGTGGAAAATTCCTCAAATGTTGTGATAAAAAAGCTTAAAGAGTTGTCCGGCTAACTTTTCAGCGGTGTAATTGGATCAGCATATCTTGTTCACATACAAAAATAGCATGGAAATTCGATGAAATATCCCGGGAATCGCTCGGCAATTTAAGGATAGAAATCTGGCCGCAACCCTGTTCATTATTTTCATTACTTCATATTTTTTTAATTGCCATTTTGCCTTGATACAAGTATCTACCAACAGTTCCAATCTGTACTGAATTAGAACAAGAGTAGTCAAAATAGTCATGCTCCTGTCAATTCATTGAAATGAAAATTATCTCCCGCAGTGAAATGTTTTGCGTCGAGACAAATAAATGCATTTCATCTTCCTATATCTCTACATGTGGCATTTTTCATTGATATGTTCAAGACAGATTTGTTTTGGAAAGATTGGAAAGACAGATTGATTTCTGGATTGACATTAGCATCATTCATTTAGAAAGTCAAGTCCACCAGACATCCTAACTTGCCAGAAATGAAATGACTTCCGAAAGTCGGCAGTCATTCGCATTTAACTTTTGATCAGAAATACTATCCTTGACGTAACAAGCAATCCTTCTCTCAACCTTGAAAGTGTCCACCGTGACGAAACGCGGATCTTTAATTAGTAAAATAAAAAATCGTCTAAATTGATGTAGAACTACATTTTTATTTACATCGCGATAAAATTGAATCCTTCTTTATTCACGGCATGAAAAGTGCATGAAACGCTTAACTTGCAGATCTAAACTCGTTTTTTTGTCGTTTCAGAACTTGTGGAGATGAGCAATGTATCAGCGGTGAAAAGTGTGGTGAGTTGTGAGTTGTGTGGGAAGTCGTTTACAGATTCAACTAAATTGACAAAGCATCGACGGGTGCACACAGCTGATAGGCCGTTCATTTGTGACTTGTGTGGGAACTCGTTTTCCCAATCAAGTAATTTGACAAGCCATCGACGAAAACACACAGGTGACAGGCCGTATGTTTGTGAGTTGTGCGGCAAGTCGTTCACAGATTCAAGTCATTTGACAATTCACCGGCGGATACACACAGGTGACAGGCCTTTCATTTGTGAGTTGTGTGGGAAGCAGGCCTGTGATTGCTCCTCAAATTCCTCAGATTCCTCAAAATTTTTTTCCACTCCTCAAATCCTCAAAAATTCCTCAAATATAGCTAAGCTAAAAGAAATTCCTGAAATGTGACACATTTTAGACTAAATGTCGGACAATGTATTGTTTTTTAGCGAATGGTGATTATCTGTAAACTTCCAATCAAGAGGCTAAGATAGAATCATATAACATGTATCCTACACCCTGACTGCTAAACATGAATCAATCATGATTTATACTTTGATTTTGTTTCACGTCGTTTTAATTTCTGGAAGCTACAGGGTTGCAAATGTTCAGGTTCGTCCGAACTTATTTTGTTATGCAGAGAAGTTGTCTGAAGTTATTGTCTGCCGAACTCCTTAGTGCAACACTTCCACGTATTTAATGAGTGAAACACTGCGATCAGTATACCGAAATTGTATATTGAACACTACAAGCAATTTTTTTCTTCAAACTTCATAATTTTGCGTAGAATTCCAACAGTAAAATGCTTATTCAATTATTTTCATTAATTTTCTGAACCGGTTTCACCGCCTTCATTATATGTTTCTACGACTATATGGCTGCCAAATGCATGCCTGTACTTCTTAAAGAACTTTAGGCTACCGATCCTCTATATCCATTATGTGATAACGTATAGATATCCCAGCCCACTTGGATTTCAGTGCTCTTATCAACTGAAGCTTTTGTTTCACTCATTCTCTTCCATTTTATTTCCGCTGAACATGAACGCATGCGACGGGGTAAAGCGGATGGTCTCCAAATTTAGTGTCTATCTGCTTCCTGGTCACTAGCGTGCGGAGGTTGGAAGCTTATGAGGCTCTGCTATTCCATGAGTCTGTTTGCTGCTACATTTTTCAGGGTCTGACGACCGACATTTATCCTGGATGAGTTATCCACTTATAGATCGTTTTCATAATTTGCTGAACACAGCTTGGTGTGAAAGTAATGCACAGATTGTTTATCGTTGTATGCGAACTTGGATTAATTAAGACATTCATCAAACCACATAGTACTGGGTTGGCAGATTTTCAACCTGGGTCTACTGCAAGATGTGGTTGTCAATATCTCCGCGGAACTTCATGGGAATAGAGGTGATAATCTTTCACTCTTTGCTTAGATGAGACCAACAACTCAGCTGGCAAGCCTGTTCCTAGCAGTTTTTGGTGTCGTATGAGAGAATTCATGTTCATTTAAATGTAGATCGGAGCGGTGTGATCAAAGGCCTAACAGATAAACAAGAGCCACCAAAACTTGTGCAGTATAAAGTAATATTAATAAATTAGTGTGAAATGTGGCGTATCCTTCATAATAAATAATTACTGACTTTTTTTTAACCACAAGCATTCCGTCAACGATTTTAAGCTTTCTATGCTTACGGGTTGCTCTCCTCCCAAATTTGTCTAAAATCCGTGAAAATTAATCATTACTAAACCCCAGATGCATGTAGTTGAGGATATTTCCTACATTAAAAAAAATTCAGTATACAAATCTGACAAGCATCATTGAATTGGAGACGATAGCGTGAAGCACAACGATGTCAACAGCTGGATCTGACATCCTCTGTTCGACACATTCTAAGCAGATAGTACTTGAGGTAACAAATTAATTTCGCAACAACGTGGAAAGTAATTATGACCAGGCAAATATCCTTTTGTAATACATATAACTTCAAAAGTGTGTGGAGTGTGGTCAACTCTGGGGCTGCCTTCTTCATGAAGTTTGGCCCAAAATCCCTGTTAAAATTTGGAGTTTTTCTTGCAATTATCATATTAGGCTCCGTTTACATTCCTCAAATTTTTCAAAAAAATTCCTCAATTTTTCTAATAAGCTAATCACAGGCCTGGTGGGAAGTCGTTTTCCCAATCAAGTAATTTGATAAGACATCTACGAATACACGGAGGTGACAGGCCGTATGTGTGTGAGTCGTGCGGCAAGTCGTTCACAAAGTCAAGTCATTTGACAAATCACCGGCGGATACACACAGGTGACAGGCCTTTCATTTGTGAGTTGTGTGGGAACTCGTTTTCCCAATCAAGTACTTTGACAAGCCATCGACGAATGCACACAGGTGACAGGCCGTATGTGTGTGAGTCGTGCGGCAAGTCGTTCACAAAGTCAAGTCATTTGACAAATCACCGGCGAATACACACACGTGACAGGCCTTTCATTTGTGAGTTGTGTGGGAACTCGTTTTCCCAATCAAGTCATTTGACAAGCCATCGACGAATGCACACAGGTGACAGGCCGTATGTTTGTGAGTCGTGCGGCAAGTCGTTTATAGATTCAAGTCATTTGACAAAGCACCGGCGGATACACACAGGTGACAGGCCTTTCATTTGTGAGTTGTGTGGGAACTCGTTTTCCCAATCAAGTAGTTTGACAAGCCATCGACGAAAACACACAGGTGACAGGCCGTATGTTTGTGAGTGGTGCGGCAAGTCGTTTATAGATGCAAGTCATTTGACAATTCACCGGCGGATACACACAGGTGACAGGCCTTTCATTTGTGACCTGTGTGGGAAGTCGTTTTCCCAATCAAGTAATTTGAAAACGCATCGGCGGATACACACTGATGGTCGCAGGCCGTTTTCGCGCAGAACTCAACGAGAAAACAATGACTGCAATTCCTTTCAGCAAAACTAGCAAATGTTTAGCCGAACGTCTATTTGATATTGGTGAGGTTCAGTGCAGCCCTAATCTGAAGTGTTCCTATGATAATCATCGTTTTTGGTGTTTTCGGGATAGTGTGAGGATATCAGGTGCTGCGTTGACTGAATGTGCTCCATCACGTAATTACCTCGTTCTATCAGATGCTTGTTTGGTGTGTGCATGTAGAATGCTAGGGAGATTATCTGATATTGTAATTAAAGCGTTTGGTAATTCTACTACGATTGATTCGTTTTTACTTTTAATGTGCATGTATCTGCTTTGCTTGTCGGGTTGATTCCATTTCAAGTGCTTCGACTCGGGAAATGTCTATCGCCTTTAACTTTCTAACCATGCAATTTTGATATCGTAGTCAGTCACAAGATCTGATATTTTACTTTCGTGTTTCACTGCCTGCAGTGGAGTAATTTGATCTAAAAATGCAGAAGATCAAAATGATTTGGTTGATGAAAACTTGTTATGATTCGTTTAGGTCGAATTTATCCTTGACAGATTGGATGCTGAGGCATATATTTCTCATAGTCGAAAGAGCCGTGAGCAGGAATTGCTTAGGATTCATGATTTGAAAATGAGGTAGATACCTCCAGATAAATTTCTCGAAATTATCAGGTTATTGCCGACGTTTGGGACGTTCGTCCTTTGCCAAGTCACAAGAGCAATTCACAACAGCATGGAGATGCGCACACGAGCAAAATTGGTTTTTATGCAAATTTTAATGATACATTTGACACAATGATTAGAAATCAGTCATTTCGACCTTTCTATTAAGCTCGGGTTCCAAAGATCTGATTTGACGAGATTCGGGCAATACAGTATCAACAGGATCTTTACATTTGTCAATAATTTGTACATCAAAATAATCGATAGAATCGGTCTGACCTTGATGTTTCTGCAACAAGTGGTCAGAAAGAGCACTGACTTTGTTGCCAACAGCATTAATACTGTTACGATGCTCAGCATAACGCAAATAAAAAGAGCGGCTACTTTTGCGGATTTAAATTCTGTACATAATTTGCAGGTAAATTTATAGACGATGAAACGGTCATTGAACCTATTATGATCATTCAGTATGTTACAGAGATGACAGTCTTCATGCTTCTCATTTTTAGTTTTATTATTTAGGGTATTGGAGAGAAACTTATTTGGTTTACTGATTAGGCCAGCCTTTATATCACATTTGTCCATAAGCTTGTGGATTTGTTTGTTAGTCCTATCACTCACAAAATCTAATGTTGAATTAGTTTTGTACTTAGTTATTGCATTTTCTCATTTTTGTTATTTTTGTCTACGAGAAAATCTTTATCACTGAATACGAAACTGCGTTGTGTTTTACCTCAATACTAATATCCAAAAAACTACAGCTTTATCTGGGATCTCTACAGTGGTCTTTTGTCTGAACTGTATCATAGAAATCTGTATATAAACCTTTTTTGTTCATGTCCGCATGTCCATTCTGTTGTGAATTGCTCTTGCTCAAGTGAGTATACACGAATTAGACAAACCAAGCACGATAACAGTCTTCACTTAGAGATTCCACATCACTTTCAGATCGAATACAATCACAAAGATGGGGACATTCAGTGTGCGTTCACCAACATTTCAATAACGGTGATACCGTCTGAATCATAGAGTACGTATATTAGGTAGAGTAGCAACTCAGCAATGATAAAATCCCCTTTGTGCACACATTTTCGATTTATTGAATGAGCTCGAGTGAGACCAAGTACCAAATGTGAGATATTAGGAGAAATGTTGGATTTGACTGATCATGATAGCAAAACAGAAGGAAGGAGTGGAGAGGCAATATAGTTTGCTAAATTAGTAATCCGATGGGTTACTATCACCTTAATATATGGCCTTAACAATAGGACCCCTTTCTTGAGGCTCTTACCTTACTTTTAGCTTTCTTGAAGCTAAAACCTGTCACTGGAGGAGGGGCTGGCCAAGCGGTAACGGAATTTCATTTTCACTGTTAACATGACTGCTACTCAGTCAATGAAGATCCATTTTCCTTTTGAAATGTATATGTGTGACACTTCGGTGGGCTCTTCAATGAAACAGAAAGGAAGTTTTGAGAAATTCATTTTCTTCAATCTGTGTCCCAAAACTGCTCGGTGACGGAATTTCAAAAAAGTGACATCACTTTTACAGGTATAAAGCACATGTCTCATAACATGCTGTTCCATTATAAAAATGCGTATATGGTGAATGCCATATCGTTTTAGGGTTTGTAGACAATGTTATCACCAAATATTGTCCTAGTTGTGATAATCATTCCATTAATGAAATAAAATAATTGGTGCTACATGGTAACGGAATTTCAAATGTTCATTAAGTCCTATAACGGGATATAACTTCCCTTTGCGAATTTCTATCCTTACTCCTTATTACCACACGCATTTCACTTTCAAACCACATCACAGCACATAATTACATCATAGTTACATGCATAAACAGAAATGTTCCAGGGATTCCCAGCACTCGAGAATTCGTGGAAAACAATCGAAGATGTTGATGATATCATTTTTCATCTCATGTTGCCCAATGGTGGAACAAAATGAATTAATTCCTCTTACAGCAACCTGTGAAATTATGATCATGGTATTATTGTCAGCATAATCAACTTTCTAGACTTATATAGGTAGAACATTAGGCCTACATATCAAGGTATAGATGTATCAAATAGTGAAATAGACATTCAATTTGAGAAAATAATCTATTGCACATGAATACACTTGTGATATATGCCTGGACTTATACACTGGACATTTGCACAAACTGAATTAATGGGTGGTAAAAATACATATCCATTAGTCCTCCCCCCTTTCAAGCACTTTTGGGTGCCCTTTCACATTTTTTCATGAATGAAAAGAAATCATCTCTGTTCATTTTAGAACGTTATTCATTACGGATATGATGACATTGAAGGGAGCAAGCACTTTGATGTGGGAGTGCATGTTTGAAACATTTGAAATTTAAACGGTTTGATGAATCAATCGCAATCGCAATCGTAACTAAGTTTGTTAGCATGAATCTCGATAGCATTCAACATGACTATAGGATGCAGTGTTAGCGTAGTCATGCAAAAGCGTGGTCTTCTTCACAGTAGATGTTTCTGTGAAAGTGGACATCGGTCCTCATATTAAGGGTGCAGATGGGGAGCGAATGTACTGTAGGCAGTAGAAATAGACAGCAGCTAAAAATTTGAACTTGATTTGAACACAAATCCTACCTAGATATTCACCGCTTTGTGCATTTAATGTTGGACTAAGGAGTATAGATGCTACACAATTATCATTTTTTATTCAATTTAATCATTTTGCTTTCCTAAATCAACAAAAGTATTGACTCAGTAGGCCTGCATCTAGGTGATAGCTATTGCTTTGCAATCTCAGTCAAGAATGAAATTATCAGTTCTGATAATAGACGTAAATACTCGTAGAAAGACGGCGTGTCAAATGGGTATTGTAATCGGGGTAGAAACTAGCGTAAGAGAAGCTTTTATGTGATTTTATGACTTGCTGAACATTTGAAATTCCGTTACCGGTAGCGGAATTTCATAAAAATGTTACCTCATTTAATATTGAAAAATATCAAAATTTCGACAGCTGATTATACAACGTGTTAACATGCATCAAAATGCTTTCTTTCTGATGAAATTCAGTTACTCACACAAAAATGATTTTGAGTGACAACAAAAACATGGAAAATTTGGTAACGGAATTTCAACTGCATAAATTTGATTCACCTAGGAAAATGGTGTTCAAAGATTATATGACTATATCACCTGTCATATAAGTACTAAGCATTACCAATTGATTATACATCCACAGAGAAATAGATTCTCACACATCAGCATTGTTGAAAATCAAGAGCTTGAGGAAAAGGCTTGATAAATGACAAACGCGACGTCAAAAACTTTTTTTCGCCAAACTTCAAACATCGACTACTATTGAACCACAGAAGATAGGACAAAAATGAGACTTGTTCTAGGAACTAGAGAATCAGAGCTTTTCAGAAGTATGAAGGAGAAAAACATAACTTGAATTTCATTTTTCACTCGAAATGTTAACTTTCGCTTGGCCAAGCCCAGGAGGAAAATAAATAATTACTGACAATTATGACAGTTAGCTTAAAAGTAAAATGGTAAATGGGTCCGCATCACTATTCAGATTTGAGTTAATGATGAAATTAATTATACCGATGAAAATGGAATTAGAAACTTGAAGTTTCAGCAAGAAAGCACAGTAAGATGTCGGCGTATTCATGAAGATTTGCATTACAATACATCTCATGAATTTCCTTTGATAATCAGCTTAATTTCCGCTTAATTAAGATGCTTGTTAACAAATGTTCATTCCCTTTGATATCCAACTTGTGTCATACTACTTATAAAGGGGCTTCATCTCGGTAGTATATAAACACCGGAATAATTTGAATAAAATTAGCTTTTTAAAACTGCTGAAATAATTTTTTGGACCGCAGGAACGTAATATCCGCAAAAATGCATCTTTTCATATAAAAATTTTCATTGTATACAGATACTTGTTTGAGCCGACACACTACCTATACACTTACTCTATGGTCTGAATCATTGAATTTGAGAGGGTGAACTTGAGTTTTTCGCTCACTTGCATTAGTTTACACTGGATCATTATGTCACTAGTACGCAGATGAGAGCAATAAATCCTTAATATGTTTCTTCTTCTGACTTTTTCTTCTTTGTTAGATACACAGACTGTCTCGATTTTGAACGCGGCGATAGTTGACGTCTTTCTCCACGTAGAAATATGGACGGAATGGCACCCGGGTTCAGTATTCTTCCCTTCGGTTGGATTCCCATGATTCTTGCTCTGATAGCAGTGTCTTCTTCAAAATCCTCTTCAACGAAGTGCTTCTAAGTTTCGAACACAACACTAAATTTTCAGATTGAGTCCAAGTCCTTTCGACTCAACGGTAAAATCCATGCTCGTCGAGAAGAATTCAGGACGGGAATTTCATGATATGAAATTCGCTTCCACTCTTGTTTGCATATCCACAGGCACAACATTGAAGCATGGTTTGATGTCGCCGGGTGATAGGTCTGATGAAAAAAGACAATATCGTATCTGTTCCGTCTATCTAACATCCTGACGTCACCATCGTATCACCCCGAGATTGGACGTTCAACACTCTTCAACATTTCAGGTTTCTCACTGTGGAAGACATCCTGCTGACTGTGCTAGTTCGTCGACGCTATTTACAAGTTAGCTAACTAGTTCAATTCTCCTTTCAGGGAAGTGACCGAAATTACCATTTCGTAAATAAAGTAGCAAAAATGTACTGAGTGCGATCGTCACATGTCCTTTCTCTTTTAAGATTCAACCGACATGAAAGATTTGTGAGTAATTCTGTTATACTTTCCTAAATCGGCGTTACAATGATTTTCTGAGATATAGGCAGACAATTAATAATCTTTTAAGGTGCAGAGATATTTTGAAATATGCTTATATAGCCAATTATCTTTACTGTGCTTAAATTGATTGTTTAAATACGGACATCTTTGAGATTCATTCACTCTTCACAGATCATCATGAAATTGAATTCGATTTTTTCTTTGACTGCGACAATGCTTTTAGTTATCTTTGGATGTTTTATAAACAACATGACACAATTAGTTAAAAAAGGATGATAAAACGTTAGATGACATGATCAGAATATTAAAGTTACATGATTGATGCAAATGACCAAGTGATTAACTTCTATGACCAAATGATTAATTTGTTTGACAAAATGATTGATTTATGTGACAAAGTTAAGTAGCTTATATAACCGAATGATCAACTTATATGACCAGAGGATTAGTTTCAGCGAGAAAAGGTGCAGAAGCATGAAAGTTTGATGTTCATGTAATGGGACAGCTTTGGTTTTTTTCTTCGTTGTCTACATCGTATTTGGCTAAAGAATAAACAAATCTACAGACGAGTCGCGTGGAGAATTTAATTAACCGACGTGTTATGATGATCGGTCAGTGAATGACTGATTGATATGTATTCATACTTCATTCAGGGTGGCGGCCGAGCCCGGGAATCGCCCTTAAATTTTAGCCAGACAGCCAATTAGCCCTTAAATAGCCAGGGAATGCCATTTTGTGATTTTTTGCCAATAATTTAAACGAGGAATCTCTTGATTTCAACTGCTAGTAATATGACTTTATTAAGTCTACCATCTCTCATAAATTTCTTCGAATCTTGATAGGAGTAACCCATAAGTTTACACAACATCTGGATGAAATATTCATGACTTCACAAAGTTGTTTCATTTTTACATGACTGTGTCAATGATGTCTGTGAGGCGATGGTTATGTCGTTGACGCGTCACTTATAGTAAAATCGCTAATGATCAAGTTTCGCTAATCAGTAGTGTTGAATCTTATAAGAATAATTTGTGGCTATTCACATAGAAGTCGTTAGGTTGACTATATATTAATTCGTACATGCAAATAGACTCGCAATCAATCGACAGGGATCGGCAAAATATTGTTTCTGTTTTTTGTGTTTCTTAACGTGCTTATATGCAATTTCGTAGCAGACTCGTAATATGACAAAAAGACAAATCATAAAGTAGTGTTGATGTTTTTTAAGTTGAGAGTAAATGCATTCTAATAGTCATATCTAAATGATCATTTATCTTCACGTTATCAATTTAAAGAGTCGTGAGATATTTTACAACTGCACAACTTTTTGAGCAAGAATAGCACAATTCAACACTGCAGGTTACTTATACGCCTTCATCCAACCAAGTTGAGGAGAGACAGCAGTCCAAAATCATGCCAACAAAATTCTACCAACGCTGCCACGAGCAAAAATAGTGCATCAGAGTTTCGTTGGTTTTTTTGAATGAAAGTCAATGGCTGAGGTAAGTTATGAGTTTGAAACTTCACAGTAAAACGTGACAAGGTCACCCAAACCGATGGGGCTTCTGTGTAGAGTACCGCTTCCTAATATCGTGGTCGCGAACGAAGATGGGCTCGCTAGTATATGGATTTTAGAATTTAGAAAAAACAGTTTAATGCGACGTATCGGTTGAAGATGTGAAAATATTTCGAAGTATATTTTATAAATCCTTCTGTAGTATATGGAACCATCTGGAGCTTCTTCTAGCGATAAAGATTTTGTTCTCTGCTCTGGTCACGACTATACCAGGAACGCGAAAGATAAATGAATAAGCACCGTTCCGATCAACTAAACAGATAAATTTTGTTAAGCTATAGGCCCTGTCATATGCCTAGAAGTAAAACCTAGTAAGTAATGCCTATTAAGACCTGGATCATAAGTAAGACCTGGAGTAAGTTTAAGTAGGTAGTGTCGACTCAAAAAGGGTCTGTATACAGTGAAAATTTTTGTATGAAAAGATTCGGTTTTTTACTGGGATTTCGTTCCTGTAGTCAAAAAAATTATTTGAGCTGTTTTTAAAAAGCTGAATTTTTGCAAATTTATATACTACCGAGATGAAACCCCTTTATAAGTAGTATGAAACAAGTTGGATATCAAAAGGAATGAAAATTTGCTAACAATCATCTTTAAGTGGAAATTGAGCTGATGACCGAGGGAATTTCATGAGCTGCATTATAATGCAAGTCTTCAAGGAAAAGTTGAGAGCTTCTTGACTGAGATTTCATGTTTTTAATTCAATTTTCAGTGGCTTGATTTTATGATTCACAATTGGCGTCATTTCTTGAATCTGAGAATAGTGGGCCCATTTTACATCTTTTAGAGTTAATTATGATTCGTTTCCATGATTATGATGCTTTGTTCTTTCAGTGGCAGGTTGCTTGTGATATGATCACGCATAAGAAAATAATCCTGTTATAATAAAGCTTAGCTATAAGTAATGGTAACCCATCGAATTGCTAATTTAGCAAACTGTGTTACCTCTCCAAGTTGTCATTACACGGATGATTTGTGTAATGCTATTCCTTATTCTGTATTGCTATCATGATCAGTCAAAAACGTGTACATTTCTGTAAAAGTGCAAAACTTCGCATATCTCACAGGTGGTAGGTACCTTGGTCTCGACTCATGTTCATTGAATCGAAGCTGTATACACATTTGGGATTTAATACATGCTGAGTTGCTACTCTACCTAATATACCTACTCTATGACCTGGATATAGTCCTTGTCATATATCCTTATTGATCTTGTCTTCGTTTTATAGATAATGACCTGGATGCATGTGTTTGACCGGTTAACCGCGATATACATTTCTTGGCGCACACCACATTACTAATCGATGGTCAAATAGAATATTTCAAGAGTGGAAGAATGGCTGATGGCCTAAAAATTTCATGACATTATTCAGCCTTTTGAAGACGTTCAATTAGGCCTACATATTTAATCAAATTTTTTTCAAACATTTTTAATAGTTTCTGATACGTAATCACGAAATATTTCATTTTAATAAACTGATTCGTATAATTTTGTAACTTTTTTCAATCTGATTTTTGCTTTTAGTCATTTTTCAGGCTTCGACTTTTAGACGTGATAGACTGAAGTAGCAAATTGCCTTCTGAAGTGTGATATTTTTATAGTATTCTCAGTTCATTGTATTAAGATTTTTAAATTTGTTCGTCATATTTTGAATTTTGTTTCAATGAACACCAATTACAAGAAAGGCTGACGGGAAATACGATGAGAAGAAGAGAAAGCAAATTGAATAATTTGATTAGTAGGAATGCAATGTGTCAAAATCAACCAGATACTTCTGCCATGGTTTGATGAGATGGTAATGTTCCCAATACAGAGGTAGCATTGCTGTCCTGCAACGCATTCGCTGAATCACGAAAGATAAAGACCTTGCTTCTCCAGTATTATACCTGACTTTTTCTCGAACTATCAGACATAAATTTTATGACTGACGGTCACCATGCGTCCATTGTTTCTACACAAGCTGATAGAAAAGGATGATAATCAGGAATTCTTCTGACGTCTTCCTTCATTGTGTCAGTTTTCCTGGTTTCTCTTGCCGATGCTTCTTGATAAATTAGTGTGATTATGTATTAACAAGTGTATTTTGATATCATGGTTTTCTGTCATGGCATGAATGCACTGCAGGTGAAAATGTCGCGTTCTAAAATGCAATTTGCATCAGTTTTGAAAATTTAAGTCTAAAAAGTCGGAAAAATACAACTTCATGTAATTAAGAATCAGATTTTGAAAATGAAGTATTTTTTTAATCGTTGGAAAGTTCAGGAATTTAACTTTTCTATCAAAATAAAATCATTTATGATCCCGTAGGTAGTTCACTGACTGGAGGCCACTGAGGAAATGTATATGGTTATTATCTTTAGAACCACTGCTAACAGAATTCAAAAACTTTGAAAAATGAGTGCCGTAGAGTCAAATATCATTCATTCTCTAACACGTCAAAATTTGGTGGTGAAATTCAAACGGGAAATGTCTTTAATTTTGCGATAGAAATAGCTAGAAGAAGTGTCAGGATAATTTTTGAACGCTGTAATTGGAATAGCATATCTGGTCAATATATTAAAAGTAGCTTGGAAATTCGGTGAAAAATCTCGGGAAACTCCCGGGAATTTGAATCTTGAAATCTGGCCGCCACCCTGTAGTCATCTTTTCATGCATAATGACGCGGTTCTTATAGTATATTTGAATTCCTTATTCTAAGCTCGAGTGATTTTAATTGAAAGTTGTCAAAATCTGTGATTGTAGAAATGAGATCTACTGTTTATTGATCTTCAAGCCAAATATGAAGTTCCACTGACAATTGGAAATGACAGAAATAATCGATCGTGACTCAAGCTAAAAATATATTCACCATTAATAACAAAAATAGAAAATAATTAATATCATGAATTCTCTCTCATACGATGATGAAAGTCATCCCAGTAGCCATTTATAATAGAATATAATGCTTACTAATTTAAATTATTAGTTAAAGTAGTCCTAATGAGGACTGATGGCGTTCTCCAATCCGCAAGTGTACAAAGGCAATGCTAGTGTAACCATTGGATTAATCAGTTCTTAAAAGAACTCAATGTAGCTTTCTCGTGGCAACGAATTAAAATTGATCAGCTTTGGCCCAATATCTGGTAAAAATGGAAATCTTAAGACTTGTACTAATACCATAGATTCCAAACACTGCCGTATACACGTTCAAAGCAGACGTCTAATATACTGTACCGACTACAGATGCTGATAGTGGAAATAGAATAAGACAATGGTCACCATAGGTTAAGGAAATTAAAAATGGATATTATAAAACAACAGGAAACCGATGAATAGAAATTGGAAAAGTGGAGGTAAAATATGGAAATACAACGATGCTACTACACCGATTGCAAGTGAACTATATCTGACACTACACAAAGTGGATAATGGTAAGAGTGGATAAGTGGAAAGTGGATAATGGAGGTAAACAATAGAACTACAATGACACTCTACTACACCGAAAGCAATGAAACTATACACACTATACCTAAGACTACACATGGAAAATACTATTTCTTCACTTGAATTTGTTGTCGCCAGTTTCTTAATCCGTCTATAGTACTTCATGTAATTCCACATTTCTTCATTTGAATTACAATACATCGACCACTACTTCAGCTACCGATTAAGGGATATAAAACATAATACTGCAGTCCGTCAGTCATCAGCAGGTACTCGTCTAGTTGTGTTTCGACCCCTAACCTGAACACTCAAACCCAGACGAGTGATTCATGATGTACGTTGTACATCGTTTTTCTTTTCATGTTTTGGTTTTGAAAACTCCGAAGCGATGAGACACTCGATACTAACATCGAAGAAATACTTAATACCAGACCGATGAAGATAAATGCTAACCTAGAAATACTATTAAAATGTTGTTGAGTTATGTAAGCTCATGCGATGCAACGACATGCATCGATTTTTTCAGCTACAATTTTGAATAATTTGATATTACATTCTCAAGATGGGATTTGAAATTGATCAAAAGAGCACAGGGTTCCCACACATCCTGGAAATACAGGATTTATACGTGAATTTATTTTCATAACGGAAAAGTCGGTAAATGCTAGTCTATATTACTATATTGGATACAATATCGTAAATTCCTTAAAAATTCACGTCGAAATTCGGTGGAAAATTCCTCAAATGTTGTGATAAAAAAGCTTAAAGAGGTGTCCGGGTAACTTTTCAGCGGTGTAATTGGATCAGCATATCTTGTTCACATACAAAAATAGCATGGAAATTCGATGAAACATCCCGGGAATCGCTCGGCAATTTAAGGATAGAAATCTGGCCGCAACCCTGTTCATTATTTTCATTACTTCATATTTTTTGAATTGACATTTTGCCTTGATACAAGTATCTACCAACAGTTCCAATCTGTACTGAATTAGAACAAGAGTAGTCAAAATAGTCATGCTCCTGTCAATTCATTGAAATGAAAATTATCTCCCGCAGTGAAATGTTTTGCGTCGAGACAAATAAATGCATTTCATCTTCCTATATCTCTACTAGAGTTTTCATATTTCTCGGTTTTCATAGATAACCGAGAACCGAGACTGACTTTGAATTAAAACCGAGAATCGAGCGAGAAAAGCGAGAAATTTTCCATCAGTTTTGTTTCCTTATATTTAGCCTATAACTTTTGCTTATAAAAACTTTTAAGGAAACACAAATAATCGATACTTTTGTCACTTAATCGAGATCTGCGTTTTGTTACGAATAGTCCAAAAGAAGAAAAGGCTCTTTCAGACTCAGTGGATGTCGGAGGAACAGATGAAAGTGCTTCGAACAATAGCTGAAGGTTCTTCGTACGTTGAGTTGTAGACTCGAAAAGTGCAAGCTCTTTCCCAATCACTGAAACTTGCACAGATGAAGTTTCGCTTCTACTTGAAGTCGATTTTATTATAGCGTCCTCAAGTTTGTCCATAAGAGACGAAGTATCCTGCAGAGGCGGTTGATCGTCATGTTGGCCTGTATAAACTTCATGTGGGGAACAAGATTCATTAAATAACCGCGTGAGCAGAGATTTTGTTGTCTTTTGAATTGAAGCTTTAGATGTCACAGAAAAAAGTTTCACCTCCATGACGGTGAATTTGTTTGGATTGTTCAGGTAACTCATTAGGTCAAACAATAAGGAATTCCGACGGTCCTTCACTCGCCTATAAACAGCATCTCGCAACTCTGTGCTTAGTGGTGAGTTGTGGATGTTCAATTCGTCCATCAAGAATTTCAATATTCCATCAGCAGAAAGTAATGTGGCGTCACGGCGACAAAGAGCCTCAAGACAAAGTTTCAATGGCTTCAAAGTCTCAACAATATTGTTTAATAATACGATTTCTGTATCTGATAAGTCGAATCGCACATTCAAACTAACAGAAGCGAGAGAAACACATTTTTGTAATTTGAGAAAACGATCTGTCATATCAACTAATGAATTCCATCTAGTTTTGCAATCAAGAATCAATTGCACCTCAATACCATGCTAAGCTCGGACAAACTTTTGCAATTCATCATTCTCTGTTGGTGATTTACGATAAGTACGGATAATCTTTCTCATTTTATCAATGACAGAGGATAATGAAGGCTTTAAGGGATTCACCTCTTTGACTGATATCTCGAAATCCAATGAAGTATCGAAATTCTCATCACTGCTACAGCAATCATCTTCTGATTCATCCAATAAAATATGGTCACTTTCATTGACAGAAGCTGTTGTAGTATACAAAATGTGATGAACAGAGAGTTGCAATGAGTGTGCTAAACATACTTGATGTTCCGCACTTACTAGCTTACCAAATTTCACCATCATGGAGCATCCGTCAGTTACCACAGCGACAATATCTTGTTCTAAAGAAATTTCGAATTCAGATAGTCTTTCGCTGATTAAATCAATCAAAATCCACGAACTCTGATCATTCCGAGATTGAAGAAAGATCCACCACATAAATGAACATTTAAGTTCAAATACCGCCGGTTTCGCAAGGAAGTGTATTCATCAGACGACAATGAAAACTTCTCCTTCCTGATTTTCCTCTCACTGAGGATATAGATAACACGTTTCTTGACAATGCCATATTCCTGATGAACAAGTCCCATAACACATTGAAGAGACTTATGTAGGACAAAGCCTTTATCTGATACTGCTTTTCGAATAAACGTACTGTTGGTAATTCCATTGATTGAAAACCCGTCCAATGCGGCTAATTTCGCAACAATACATGATAATGTCCCCTTTTCAAAGTATGATTTAATATCCATGTTCGGTTTTAATTTCTTGGTAGAAGATGCTGTATCACGTAATCGCTTGCTCTCCTCTGCGATGTCAATATCATGTATGGATTTCAAATGTCGAATCATTCCCGTTGTTGCATTGTATCACACTTAGATTGGGAGTGGGGGACAATTTGCATTTGGCTTTATCGAAAGATGTGTGATCAAAATACTGACAACACAAGGAACGGTTTGAGCGCTTGTTTGCTGCCATACTAAGAGAGAATGTAATGATTCAATTGACAGCGTGACCATGGAAAACACCAATTATAAGTAAGTCAGTGTGTGATGAGCTCGACTTGTCTACGTAAACTTTCAAACAGAGGACACACATCGCGCGTGCGCATTCTTGGCGCTGCATTGTTCAGGCATGACTCAGATTATCTTGAAACACTGCAGTATGCATCATATTACTATCGTCCCAATAACACAGATCACACCACAGAGAAGAATTGCCTAGACCAACCAACGCAGACAAAACAATTTTATCGCTGTGGATCACACGCACAAGGTCAGACATAAAACGTGCGCACGCAGAATTTTTATCATAGTATCTTCCTTGTTCATGCTCATTACTTTTTCTGTCAGTCAATAGTTACTGCGATCACACACATGGACTGAGAGGGAAAGACAATCCCTCAAAAAAATAAATCTCGGTTCTCGGTTGAGAAAATTCGAAAACCGAGAACGGAGCCAATTTCTCGGTTTTTCGAGAACCGAGATTCTCGAATTTTAAACCCTAATCTCTACATGTGACATTTTTCATTGATATGTTCTAGACAGATTTGTTTTGGAAAGATTGGAAAGACAGATTGATTTCTGGATTGACATTAGCATCATTCATTTAGAAAGTCAAGTCCACCAGACATCCTAACTTGCCAGAAATGAAATGACTTCCGAAAGTCGGCAGTCATTCCCATTTAACTTTTGATCAGAAATACTATCCTTGACGTAGCAAGCAATCCTTCTCTCAACCTTGAAAGTGTCCACCGTGACGAAACGCGGATCTTTAATTAGTAAAATAAAAAATGGTCTAAATTGATGTAGAGCTACATTTTTGTTTACATCGCGATAAAATTGAATCCTTCTTTATTCACGGCATGAAAAGTGCATGAAACGCTTAACTTGCAGATCTAAACTTTCGTTTTTTTGTCGTTTCAGAACTTGTGAAGATGAGCAATGTATCAGTGGTGAAAAGTGTGGTGAGTTGTGAGTTGTGTGGGAAGTCGTTTACAGATTCAACTAAATTGACAAAGCATCGACGGGTGCACACAGCTGACAGGCCGTTCATTTGTGACTTGTGTGGGAACTCGTTTTCCCAATCAAGTAATTTGACAAGCCATCGACGAAAACACACAGGTGACAGGCCGTATGTTTGTGAGTTGTGCGGCAAGTCGTTCACAGATTCAAGTCATTTGACAATTCACCGGCGAATACACACAGGTGACAGGCCTTTCATTTGTGACTTGTGTGGGAAGTCGTTTTCCCAATCAAGTAATTTGACAAACCACCGGCGGATACACACAGGTGACAGGCCGTATGTTTGTGAGTTGTGCGGCAAGTCGTTTATAGATTCAAGTCATTTGACAAAGCACCGGCGGATACACACAGGTGACAGACCGTTCATTTGTGACTGTGGGAAGTCGTTTTCCACATCAAGTACTTTGACAAGCCATCGACGAATACACACAGGTGACAGGCCGTATGTTTGTGAGTCGTGCGGCAAGTCGTTTATAGATTCAAGTGATTTGACAAAGCACCGGCGGATACACACAGGTGATAGGCCTTTCATTTGTGACTTGTGTGGGAACTCGTTTTCCCAATCAGGTAGTTTGACAAGCCATCGACGAAAACACACAGGTGACAGGCCGTATGTTTGTGAGTTGTGCGGCAAGTCGTTTATAGATGCAAGTCATTTGACAATTCACCGGCGGATACACACAGGTGACAGGCCTTTCATTTGTGACTTGTGTGGGAAGTCGTTTTCCCAATCAAGTAATTTGACAACGCATCGGCGGATACACACTAGTGATCGCAGGCCGTTTAGGTACATTCATAACTCAACGCGAAAACAATGACTGCAATTCCTTTCAGCAAAACAAACAAAATGTTTCGCCGAACGTCTATTTAATTGTGCAGCCCTAATCTGAAGTGTTCATATGATAATCATCGTTTTTGGCGTTTTCGTGGTAGTGTGAGGATATCAGGTGCTGCGTTGACTGAATGTGCTCCATCACGTAATTACCTCGTTCTATCAGATGCTTGTTTGGTGTGTGCATGTAGAATGCTAGGGAGATTATCTGACATTGTAATTAAAGCGTTTGGTAATTCTACTACGATTGATTCGTTTTTACTTTTAATGTGCATGTATCTGCTTTGCTTGTCGGGTTGATTCCATTTCAAGTGCTTCGACTCGGGAAATGTTGTTTATCGCCTTTAACTTTCTAACCATGCAATTTTGATATCGTAGTCAGTCAGAAGATCTGATATTTTACTTTCGTGTTTCACTGCCTGCAGTGGAGTAATTTGATCTAAAAATGCAGAAGATCAAAATGATTTGGTTGATGAAAACTTGTGATGATTCGTTTAGGTTGAATTTGTCCTTGACATATTGGATGCTGAGGCATATATTTCTCATAGTCGAAAGAGCCGTGAGCAGGAATTGCTTAGGATTCATGATTTGAAAATGAGGTAGATACCTCCAGATAAATTTCTCGACATTATAAGGTTATTGCCGACGTTTGGGACGTTCGTCCTTTGTTAAGTTAGAAGAGCAATTCACAACAGCATGGAGATGCGCACACGACCAAAATTGGTTTTTATGCAAATTTTAATGATACATTTGACACAATGATTAGAAATCAGTCATTTTGATCTTTCTATTAAGCTCGGGTTCCAAAGATCTGATTTGACGAGATTCGGGCAATACAGTATCAACAGGATCTTTACATTTGTCAATAATTTGTACATCAAAATAATCGATAGAATCGGTCTGACCTTGATGTTTCTGCAACAAGTGGTCAGAAAGGGCACTGACTTTGTTGCCAACAGCATTAATACTGTTACGATGCTCAGCATGACGCAAATAAAAAGGGCGGCTACTTTTGCGGATTTAAATTCTGTACATAATTTGCAGGTAAATTTATAGACGATGAAACGGTCATTGCACCTATTATGATCATTCAGTGTGTTACAGAGATGACAGTCTTCATGCTTCTCATTTTTAGTTTTATTATTTAGGGTATTGGAGAGAAACTTATTTGGTTTACTGACTAGGTCAGCCTTTATATCACATTTGTCCATAAGCTTGTGGATTTGTTTGTTAGTCCTATCACTCACAAAATCTAATGTTGAATTAGTTTTGTACTTAGTTATTGCATTTTCTCATTTTTGTTATTTTTGTCTACGAGAAAATCCTTATCACTGAATACGAAACTGCGTTGTGTTTTACCTCAATACTAATATCCAAAAAGCTACAGCTTTATCTGGGATCTCTACAGTGGTCTTTTGTCTCAACTGTATCATAGAAATCTGTATATAAACCTTTTTGTTCATGTCCGCATGTCCATTCTGTTGTGAATTGCTCTTGCTCAAGTGAGTATATACGAATTACACAAACCAAGCACGATAACAGTCTTCACTTAGAGATTCCACATCACTTTCAGATCGAATACAATCACAAAGATGGGGACATTCAGTGTGCGTTCACCAACATTTCAATAACGGTGATACCGTCTGAATCATAGAGTACGTATATTAGGTAGAGTAGGAACGCAGCAATGATAAAATCCCCTTTGTGCACACATTTTCGATTTTATTGAATGAGCTCGAATGAGACCAAGTACCAAATGTGAGATATTAGGAGAAATGTTGGATTTGACTGATCATGATAGCAAAACAGAAGGAAGGAGTGGAGAGGCAATATAGTTTGCTAAATTAGTAATCCGATGGGTTACTATCACCTTAATATATGGCCTTAACAATAGGACCCCTTTCTTGAGGCTCTTACCTTACTTTTAGCTTTCTTGAAGCTAAAACCTGTCACTGGAGGAGGGGCTGGCCAAGCGGTAACGGAATTTCATTTTCACTGTTAACATGACTGCTACTCAGTCAATGGAGATCCATTTTCCTTTTGAAATGTATATGTGTGACACTTCGGTGGGCTCTTCAATGAAACAGAAAAGAAGTTTTGAGAAATTCATTTTCTTCAATCTGTGTCCCAAAACTGCTCGGTGACGGAATTTCAAAAAAGTGACATCACTTTTACAGGTATAAAGCACATGTCTCATAACATGCTGTTCCATTATAAAAATGCGTATATGGTGAATGCCATATCGTTTTAGGGTTTGTAGACAATGTTATTACCAAATATTGTCCTAGTTGTGATAATCATTCCATTAATGAAATAAAATAATTGGTGCTACATGGTGCGGAATTTCAAATGTTCATTAAGTCCTATAACGGGATATAATTTCCCTTTGCGAATTTCTATCCTTACTCCTTATTACCACACCCATTTCACTTTCAAACCACATCACAGCACATAATTACATCATAGTAACCTAGTAACCTAGCAACCTAGTAAGTAATGCCTATTAAGACCTGGATCATAAGTAAGACGTGTAGTAAGTTTAAGTAGGTAGTGTCGACTCAAAAAGGGTCTGTATACAGTGAATATTTTTGTATGAGAAGATTCGGTTTTTTACTGGGATTTCGTTCCTGTGGTCAAAAAAATTATTTGAGCTGTTTTTAAAAAGCTGAATTTTTGCAAATTTATATACTACCGAGATGAAACCCCTTTATAAGTAGTATGGAACAAGTTGGATATCAAAAGGAATGAAAATTTGCTAACAATCATCTTTAAGTGGAAATTGAGCTGATGACCGAGGGAATTTCATGAGCTGCATTATAATGCAAGTCTTCAAGGAAAAGTTGAGAGCTTCTTGACTGAGATTTCATGTTTTTAATTCAATTTTCAGTGGCTTGATTTTATGATTCACAATTGGCGTCATTTCTTGAATCTGAGAATAGTGGGCCCATTTTACATCTTTTAGAGTTAATTATGATTCGTTTCCATGATTATGATGCTTTGTTCTTTCAGTGGCAGGTTGCTTGTGATACGATCACGCATAAGAAAATAATCCTGTTATAATAAAGCTTAGCTATAAGCAATGGTAACCCATCGAATTGCTAATTTAGCAAACTGTGTTACCTCTCCAAGTTGTCATTACACGGATGATTTGTGTAATGCTATTCCTTATTCTGTATTGCTATCATGATCAGTCAAAAACATGTACATTTCTGTAAAAGTGCAAAACTTCGCATATCTCACAGGTGGTAGGTACCTTGGTCTCGACTCATGTTCATTGAATCGAAGCTGTATGCACATTTGGGATTTAATACATGCTGAGTTGCTACTCTACCTAATATACCTACTCTATGACCTGGATATAGTCCTTGTCATATATCCTTATTGACCTTGTCTTCGTTTTATGAATAATGACCTGGATGCATGTGTTTGACCGGTTAACCGCGATATACATTTCTTGGCGCACACCACATTACTAATCGATGGTCAAATAGAATATTTCAAGAGTGGAAGAATGGCTGATGGCCTAAAAATTTCATGACATTATTCAGCCTTTTGAAGACGTTCAATTAGGCCTACATATTTAATCAAATTTTTTTCAAACATTTTTAATAGTTTCTGATACGTAATCACGAAATATTTCATTTTAATAAACTGATTCGTATAATTTTGTAACTTTTTTCAATCTGATTTTTGCTTTTAGTCATTTTTCAGGCTTCGACTTTTAGACGTGATAGACTGAAGTAGCAAATTGCCTTCTGAAGTGTGATATTTTTATAGTATTCTCAGTTCATTGTATTAAGATTTTTAAATTTGTTCGTCATATTTTGAATTTTGTTTCAATGAACACCAATTACAAGAAAGGCTGACGGGAAATACGATGAGAAGAAGAGAAAGCAAATTGAATAATTTGATTAGTAGGAATGCAATGTGTCAAAATCAACCAGATACTTCTGCCATGGTTTGATGAGATGGTAATGTTCCCAATACAGAGGTAGCATTGCTGTCCTGCAACGCATTCGCTGAATCACGAAAGATAAAGACCTTGCTTCTCCAGTATTATACCTGACTTTTTCTCGAACTATCAGACATAAATTTTATGACTGACGGTCACCATGCGTCCATTGTTTCTACACAAGCTGATAGAAAAGGATGATAATCAGGAATTCTTCTGACGTCTTCCTTCATTGTGTCAGTTTTCCTGGTTTCTCTTGCCGATGCTTCTTGATAAATTAGTGTGATTATGTATTAACAAGTGTATTTTGATATCATGGTTTTCTGTCATGGCATGAATGCACTACAGGTGAAAATGTCGCGTTCTAAAATGCAATTTGTATCAGTTTTGAAAATTTAAGTCTAAAAAGTCGGAAAAATACAACTTCATGTAATTAAGAATCAGATTTTGAAAATGAAGTATTTTTTTAATCGTTGGAAAGTTCAGGAATTTAACTTTTCTATCAAAATAAAATCATTTATGATCCCGTAGGTAGTTCACTGACTGGAGGCCACTGAGGAAATGTATATGGTTATTATCTTTAGAACCACTGCTCACAGAATTCAAAAAATTTGAAAAATGAGTGCCGTAGAGTCAAATATCATTCATTCTCTAACACGTCAAAATTTGGTGGTGAAATTCAAACGGGAAATGTCTTTAATTTTGCGATAGAAATAGCTAGAAGAAGTGTCAGGATAATTTTTGAACGCTGTAATTGGAATAGCATATCTGGTCAATATATTAAAAGTAGCTTGGAAATTCGGTGAAAAATCTCGGAAACTCCCCGGAATTTGAATCTTGAAATCTGGCCGCCACCCTGTAGTCATCTTTTCATGCATAATGACGCGGTTCTTATAGTATATTTGAATTCCTTATTCTAAGCTCGAGTGATTTTAATTGAAAGTTGTCAAAATCTGTGATTGTAGAAATGAGATCTACTGTTTATTGATCTTCAAGCCAAATATGAAGTTCCACTGACAATTGGAAATGACAGAAATAATCGATCGTGACTCAAGCTAAAAATATATTCACCATTAATAACAAAAATAGAAAATAATTAATATCATGAAGATTGATTCATGATGTACGTTGTACATCGTTTTTCTTTTCATGTTTTGGTTTTGAAAACTCCGAAGCGATGAGACACTCGACACCAACATCGAAGAAATACTTAATACCAGACCGATGAAGATAAATGTTAATCTAGAAATACTATTAAAATGTTGTTGAGTTATGTAAGCTCATGCGATGCAACGACATGCATCGATTTTTTCAGCTACAATTTTGAATAATTTGATATTACATTCTCAAGATGGGATTTGTAATTGATCAAAAGAGCACAGGGTTCCCACACATCCTGGAAATACAGGATTTATACGGGAATTTATTTTCATAGGGAAAAGTCGGTAAATGCTAGTCTATATTACTATATTGGATACAAAATCGTAAATTCCTTAAAAATTCACGTTGAAATTCGGTGGAAAATTCCTCAAATGTTGTGATAAAAAAGCTTAGAGGTGTCCGGGTAACTTTTCAGCGGTGTAATTGGATCAGCATATCTTGTTCACATTCAAAAATAGCATGGAAATTCGATGAAACATCCCGGGAATCGCCCGACAATTTAAGGATAGAAATCTGGCCGCAACCCTGTTCATTATTTTCATTACTTCATATTTTTTGAATTGACATTTTGCCTTGATACAAGTATCTACCAACACTTCAAATCTGTACTGAATTAGAACAAGAGAAGTCAAAATAGTCATGCTCCTGTCAATTCATTGAAATGAAAATTATCTCCCGCAGTGAAATGTTTTGCGTCAAGATAAATAAATGCATTTCATCTTCCTATATCTCTACATGTGGCATTTTTCACTGATATGTTCAAGACAGATTTGTTTTGGAAAGATTGGAAAGACAGATTGATTTCTGGATTGACATTAGCATCAGTCATTTAGAAAGTCAAGTCCACCAGACATTCTAACTTGCCAGAAATGAAATGACTTCCGAAAGTCGGCAGTCATTCCCATTTAACTTTTGATCAGAAATACTATCCTTGACGTAGCAAGCAATCCTTCTCTCAACCTTGAAAGTGTCCACCGTGACGAAACGCGGATCTTTAATTAGTAAAATAAAAAATCGTCTAAATTGATGTAGAGCTACATTTTTGTTTCCATCGCGATAAAATTGAATCCTTCTTTATTCACGGCATGAAAAGTGCATGAAACGCTTAACTTTCAGATCTAAACTTTCGTTTTTTTGTCGTTTCAGAACTTGTGAAGATGAGCAATGTATCAGCGGTGAAAAGTGTGGTCAGTTGTGTGTTGTGTGGGAAGTCGTTTAGCCAATCAGCTAATTTGATAAGACATCTACGAATACACACAGGTGACAGGCCGTTCATTTGTGAGTTGTGTGGGAACTCCTTTTCCCAATCAAGTACTTTGACAAGCCATCGACGAAAACACACAGGTGACAGGCCGTATGTTTGTGAGTTGTGCGGCAAGTCGTTCACAAATTCAAGTCATTTGACAAATCACCTGCGGATACACACAGGTGACAGGCCATTCATTTGTGAGTTGTGTGGGAACTCGTTTTCCCGATCAAGTACTTTGACAAGCCATCGACGAATACACAGAGGTGACAGGCCGTATGTTTGTGAGTCGTGCGGCAAGTCGTTCACAAAGTCAAGTCATTTGACAAATCACCGGCGGATACACACAGGTGACAGGCCTTTCATTTGTGACTTGTGTGGGAACTCGTTTTCCCAATCAAGTAATTTGATAAAGCATCGGCGGATACACACTAGTGATCGCAGGCCGTTTTGGTACATGCAGAACTCAACGAGAAAACAATGACTTCAATTCCTTTCAGCAAAACTAGCAAAATGTTTAGCCGAACGTCTATTTGATATTGGTGAGGATCAGTGCAGCCCTAATCTGAAGTGTTCCTATGATAATCATCGTTTTAGTGTTTTCGTGATAGTGTGAGGATATCAGGTGTTGCGTTGACTGAATGTGCTCCATCACGTAATTACCTCGTTCTATCAGATGCTTGTTTGGTGTGTGCATGTAGAATGGTAGGAGATTATCTGACATTGTAATTAAAGCGGTTAGTAATTGTACTACGATTGATTCGTTTTTACTTTTAATGTGCATGTATCTGCTTTGCTTGTCGGGTTAATTCTATTTCAAGTGCTTCGACTTGGGAAATGTCTATCTCCTTTAACTTTCTAACCATGCAATTTTGATATCGTAGTCAGTCAGAAGATCTGATATTTTACTTTCGTGTTTCACTGCCTGCAGTGGAGTAATTTGATCTAAAAATGCAGAAGATCAAAATGATTCGTTTAATGAAAACTTGTGATGATTCGTTTAGGTTGAATTTATCCTTGACATATTGGATGCTGAGGTATATATTTCTCATAGTCGAAAGAGCCGTGAGCAGGAATTGCTTAGGATTCATGATTAGAAAATGAGGTAGATACCTCCAGATAAATTTCTCGAAATTATAAGTTCATTGCCGACGTTCGTCCTTTGTTAAGTTAGAAGAGCAGGTCACAACAGCATGGAGATGCGCACACGAGCAAAATTGGTTTTTATGCAAATTTTAATGATACATTTGACACAAAGCGATTAGAAATCAGTCATTTTGATCTTTCTATTAAGCTCGGGTTCCAAAGATCTGATTCGACGAGATTTGGGCAATACAGTATCAACAGGATCTTTACATTTGTCAATAATTTGTACATCAAAATAATCGATAGAATCGGTGTGACCTTGATGTTTCTGCAACAAGTGATCAGAAAGAGCACTGACTTTGTTGCCAACAACGTTAATACTGCTACGATGCTCAGCATAACGCAAATAAAAAGGGCGGCTACTTTTGCGGATGTAAATTCTGTACATAATTTGCAGGTAAATTTATAGACGATAAAACGGTCATTGAACCTATTATGATCATTCAGTATGTTACAGAGATGACAGTCTTCATGCTTCTCATTATTAATTTTATTATTTAGGGTATTGGAGAGAAACTTATTTGGTTTACTGACTAGGTCAGCCTTTATATCACATTTGTCCATAAGCTTGTGGATTTGTTTGTTAGTCCTATCACTCACAAAATCTAATGTTGAATTAGTTTTGTACTTTAGTGTATTACTTTTTCTCATTTTTGTTATTTCTGTGTACGAGAAAATCCTTATCACTGAATACGAAACTGCGTTGTGTTTTACCTCAATACTAATATCCAAAAAGCTTAAAGCTTTATCTGGGATCTCTACAGTGGTCTTTTGCCTCAACTGTATCATACAAATCTGTATATAAACCTTTTTTTGTTCATGTCCGCATGTCCATTCTGTTGTGAATTGCTCTTGTGCCTTGACAAGGGACGATCGTCTGACACATCGGCAATACACCTACAATTTCGAGAAATTTTGGACGTATTGTCTTCTGTGGAAGTATCAACCATATTTTCAAATTATGAATCGTAAGCACCTCCGGCTCACTGCTCTTCTATATGTGATGAAAAGACTCTTGACGAAAGTACCAATACTGCATCGACCAAATTCGTCTTAAGTAAAGCTCCTCGATAAACGAAGCGATATATTCATCGATGATGAGCTGTCTCCTGAAACAGGAGATGCGATGTACAAATAATACATGCATTACACAAGGATTGCATGTTGCTTATTACTTTTATATCATTGTAAAAAAGAATGAACATGTCATTGCATCCCCTCTCAGTTTGTAAGTCAAAACTCAACTAAAATGTCAAACTCATGGTGACAGTAATCGACACATTGGGATCATCCCCTCTCAAGAATGATAGAAGAAAACACAGAAAGTCAGGTGATACGTGATGTGCTCCATGTGCCTTTATTAGCGTCATAGAACTTGCGATAGGCACTGCACGACGTGAACGAGTTGTCACAAAAGTGGGCCAACCAATAGCGGACTTCGTTTCATCACTACGCGACGGCGAGTTATGCAAGTCAGGTGTGCTTGAAGAGTCAACAGTTGATGGCGCAGTGGTCGAAGGCAGCAGTGGTCCTATTAGGTCTGTAGAAGAGGTGTCTGTGAGAGGCGTTTAGGGAGAGACTTCTGTTATTTCAGGGGAACGTGGCAGATCTGGTAAAGATGTGACTGCAGGGACATAGCGTCGAAGAAAACGTCGATTCCGTATTGTTAGTCGTCCGGAGCCATCTACCGTAATGACATACTGATCATTGTCCTCGACTTCAACAACTGTTCCGGATCGATTACATTTATTTTGCTGTGCTCCAGTCTGATTATGGATGAAGATCCGGTCACCAGTGTTTAGTGGGGGAAGATTGCGTGCATGCGTGTTCAATCGCTGTTTCGATTTAGCAAAGTGCACGCGTAGGGCTTCTTCCTTAGCTATCCAAGCGTCTCTCCACACTGGTCATATGTTCGGATTGGTGAATCCCTCTGTCTTACTGACAAATGCAAAGGCATCTCTGTTGACGTCCGAATACAATTTCTGCCGGTCACACTTGACAGTCTGGATCTGGGGTATTTCGCAACAGAAGTGTGGCTCGGAGGAATTTGTCGGAGTTCATGGAACCTGATGCAGAGATGTTGGAGAGAAGTAGTCTCTCAGCTGTTTTTACTGCCACCTCAGCTCGACCGTTTGAGGAAAATATTCCGATGATTTTCGATGTTTTACTCCCCATCGGTGTAGAAACTCCTGTGTAGTGGATGCGATAAATTCAGGTCCACCATCTGTAGAGATTTCTCCAGGTACGCCGAAAGTCGAGATGAACGCAAGTGGGCGATCAATCCGTTTTCGCCAGACACGGCGGTCCTAACCGGAGAAAAGGACAGTTCTACCCAACCGGACAAGCGATCTCCTACAGCGAGAAAGTGGTAACCACTTGCTTCGAAGAAATCGGCAACTATGGCATCAAACGGTGTCGATGGAGTGGTTACTGAGTCAGGCGGCATTGCAGGTTGCGAAGGAACGTTACGGCAGCACTCTGTATACGAAGATCTTGCAGCTTTTATGTCATCAGTGATTCCCGGTGAGTACATAATGCTCCGAGCTCTGGCGTCCGTGGCAGTGACTCCTTGGTGGGCTGAATGCAGTATCGTGATGGCAGCGGTACGGAGAGATTAAGGGACAACGACACGGTCATCGTACATCATGACGGCGTCTTGAGCATAGAAAGCACCGCGGATGTTCCAGAAGTTCGTCAGGCGCGGATCCAGCTGACATCGCTCTGCCGGAAAAGCCTGCTCTATGTGATAGATGAGGAGCTGCAAAGTTCCATCATGAGTGGTTGCATTGGATAAGTCAGACCAACTGAGAGAAAAGAAATCAGGCGCATCCCTAGCAATGGCAGCTGATATCCGAGATTCGACGTAATCTTCGTTTGTCAAATTCATTCTAGCTGTCTCAGCGTGGCTAGACGTCTGTTTGTTGTATTCAGGTGGGTGTCTGGACGTGGCATCGGTCGCGCAAATCGATTTTCCCGGAAGGTGCAGAATTTTGCATCTCCATGGAAGGGTGCGTTGCTTAAATCGAAATAAGCGTGTGTTGTTGATTTCATCAAGTGTTCGGGGCAGAAAAAATTTTGCCAACGGCTTATGGTCCGTGACCACCAACAGGTCGTCACATCATTGCGTGAAGTACTTTGATTGCAAAGGCAAGGGCTTCTTCTTCTACTGGAGCATATCGTTGCTCGGTTGAGCTGAGAAAACATGATCCAGCAAGTGCTACCTGCCAACCATCTTCACAACAGTCTGGTAACTTGGAAGTGCACTGACAGCTTTTCTGTGTAAGAAAATATCCGATTCCCTGGCGAGACTAGTCTGGGCGGAGGCAGGTCCTCTACTTCATGTCGAATATTTCAACACCGTGAATGATCGTTTTTGCGATCGACTCCTTTGACTTGCGGAAAGCTAGATCGAGGTCAGCGGTCACTTAAATGGATATGTAGGGCTCAGAAAAGGTCGAAGGGGCCATGATATCTCGAAGATGCCCATAGTTGGCTACCTGGTTAACCAACCCAAACCAACTGCGAATATCCGACGTGTTCACGGGGTTAAGAAAGTTTCGTATAGCATCAAGGAACTTCGGTAGTGGTTTAATGGAAGTGTCAGTGATGAGGAATCCAGCACATTCCACAGATTTCTGAGCAAATTGAAGCTTCGAAGGGTTTAACACGATACCTGATTCTCCTATGCGACTTAGCAACTCTATCGTGCGCCACCAATGGTCTTCGAGGTCGTCATCGTAGTGGATGGTGTCATCTACACAGCGCTTTTTTCTTTCGAAGTCAGCAAGGGCAGCATCAAAACGGCGGTTGTAGCTATGTCCACTTGAAACGAAGCCTTGTGGAGCTCTCTTGCACCGATATCTGCCGATAGGTGTGACGAATGTAGTTAGGTTTCTGTCCGTTTCTAGAAGAGGGACACTATGGCATCCGTTCTAAGCATCAGTAACAGATTTCCATGCACCCTTAGGTATACGACGGGCAAGGTGGAATGGGGTTTCGCTGGCGAAGGTCTCTCTGTGGCAGTATTTATTGAATGATGGGAACTTGTGACTTATGATCCCAAGGTCTATCATTGTCTCATGAGAGAGGTACAAGACTTACAGATGGACTGACGCACACCACAGCGTGACAGGAGACGACGCTGCCGCTGGAGGTAGTTCCACGAAAGCGAGCCAGGATCGCGCCGGCGACTGTAATCGCTGACTTGTTTCCAGCAGAGAGACTGAGATCAACTGGAAGAAGGTTGGATTTGGAGAAGCGACCAGAGGTTTACTTATGCCCCAGTATCTGTAACGCCATTCATCACCACATTTTGAACAAATGGACATTGCGAGCTGAAAGCTGAATAGTCCCGTCGGCAGATCGGTATAGAGTCGCATGGGCGACGAGGATTGCGACTTCTTCTTTGGTTGAATGTAGATTAAATTAAGCTGTCAATTGCAATAGTAAGGTCCTATCCATCATGACCAGCTAAATCTCACTATGCATCAACATAAATACATGTACATGTAATTTACATTTATTTGTATGCCCTGGCCCTACATGTATGATCATGCCTACTCGAGAAAACAGCATAGTGTCTTAACAATCCTCTATTGTGTAAGAAAAAATACGCAATATTCTGAACATGAATCTAAAAATCTGAATGACTAAAAAAACAATGTAAACAGCGCAGTGACGCGTTAAGAAGACACCATCACAGACAATATCTTAATTCCAGTTCACTTCTATCGATTGCTCATTGGACGGATTCGACACTCAAAAGTTGTCCTCCTCCGAGCCAATGACAAGAGCTGTTGCTGCCATCATCAAACGTATCCGAGAGTTCGTTATAAGTGGGTTCTACTGTATCTGACATAGGCCAAAGAAAAAGCACAGTATATACTCAATATATCACATAACATTTTTGAATTGAATGAGAGAGTGGGAAAAAGAATAGCTATGATGGCAATAATGTTGACATTTGCAAATTAGTGAAAGATCAGATATCTAAATTTCAGTTATACATTGCATTGATTTCAGGTTTTTTGTGTAGAATAAAATTACACAAAATAAAAACAGTATATGTTTAAAAATAAAACAGTACAACAGGTTTAATCATCATAAATCCTATACTCCAAACTAGTATGAGTCGAAATTTGATGACGATCGGATGAATATTTGAGGAGTAATAAAAGTGATAAGGATAGACAAAAATAACAAAATGCAATAACTAAGTACAAAACATATTCAACATTAGATTTTGTGAGTGATAGGACTAACAAACAAATCCACAAGCTTATGGACAAACTCGATATAAAGGCTGACCTAGTCAGTAAACCAAATAAGTTTCTCTCCAGTGACCTAAATAATAAAACTAAAATGAGAAGCATGAAGACTGTCATCTCTGTAACATACTGAATGATCATAATAGGTTCAATGACCGTTTTATCGTCTATAAATTTACCTGCTAATTATGTACAGAATTTAAATCCGCAAAAGTAGCCGCCCTTTTTATTTGTGTTTTGCTGAGCATCGTAACAGTATTAATGTTGTTGGCAACAAAGTCAGTGCCCTTTCTGACCACTTGTTGTAGAAACATGAAGGTCACACCGATTCTATCGATTATTTTGATGTACAAATTATTGACAAATGTAAAGATCCTGTTGATACTGTATTGCCCAAATCTCGTCAAATCAGATCTTTGGAACCCGAGCTTAATAGAAATATCGAAATGACTGATTTCTAATCGTTTTGTGTCAAATGCATCATTAAAATTTGTATAAAAACCAATTTTGTTCGTGTGCGCATCTCCATGCTGTTGTGACTTGCTCTTGTGACTTGGCAAAGGGCGAACGTCCGAAACGTCAACAATACATTGTTATTTCGAGAAGTTTTGGTCTCATTGTTTTGTCTGGAGGTATTAACCTTATTTTCAAATTTCTCATATTGTGTTATTCTGAAGAATGATTTGTTCACCCTCGTAGGAAAAGTAAAAGCGGTGCATGCACGCCTCATTCAGATTAACATTAGTGAGAGAGAAAGTGTTAGTCCTGAAAGAGCGGAAAGTCATAGTTTCTCCGGTGCACCACATGATGGAGTACGTAGACGCCACACCGGCGAACAACGGATGTTGGTAGGAATGCAGGATGAGTGAGCACTTCCGACCGTAGGTATTGATGAAGCGGATGACAGTATAACTGGGGGCTATTTCCAGAAAGTCAAAGACTTCACCAATGCGCTCAGCGCTGATGTAGATCGACTTCCTCGGCTGGCCGCCAAAATTGTGGCTTTGGGTGTTGAAGATGAGCAACGGCGGCAGCCGTTGCATTGCCTTGAGGCCAAGGAAGTCTCGCGGAAAACACCATGAAATATTCGCTTGCACTCCACATCTCCGTACTGTTTGATCATCTGCTCCAGCCGTGTATCCGTTACCCAGCTATTAGTATTAGTGACGGCATCCGTATTAACGCGTATACTACTTGTGGATGTCGCGCGCTTGGATCACCTCGAGGGAGGAGTCAAAGACAGCGTAAATCAACAGTGTGATTGTAGTAGGCAGCGCCTTCCGGACGGTCAGATCGAGGCGTGGGTTTTTCGTACTGATTGCGTGGCGACGGGCTACGCCAAAATCATTATCGAACGCGCAGATGCTTTAGCAGTTACCGAACTCCTCAATAGTCAAACCACTTGTGTCATCAGTATTAAAATGGTAGAAAATCTGCATGGTGTTGATAAAACTCCGGATGTAATTCTAGATGGCACCAAAATCCATCACGTGTGAACTGTGGTCAATGAATGACTGATGTCTATGTATGCATCATTATTATATGACTGATTAATATGTCTGTGCATGCTCTATTATTATCGTGAGTATATGAATTGAAAGTTTGTCGTGCCAATGATGTAGACATCTATTCACAGACATTACTTTTATCATATTGCAGTGAAAATCATCTCTCGGCAATGATCATCTTTGCAGGTTAAATAATGCAATGGATGTCTACATGTTAAAGATATACTTGTTTGGGAAAAAATAGCAACGCCTTTTGTGAGGATCAGCATCTCAGTTAATAATGATTTTTGGATTGACATTCGTCTCTTTCATTTAGAAAGTCAAGTCCACCAAACATTCTAACTTGCCAGAAATGAAATGACTTCCTAAAGTCGGCAGTCATTCCCATTTAACGTTTAATCAGAAATGCTATCCTTGACGTAACAAGCAATTCTTCTTTCAACCTGGAAAGTATCCACCGTGACGAAACGCGGATCTTTAATTAGTAAAATAAAAAATCGTCTAAATTGATGTAGAGCTACATTTTTGTTTCCATCGCGATAAAATTGAATCCTTCTTTATCCATGGCATGAAAAGTACGTGAAGCGCTTAACTTGCAGATCTAAACTTTCGTGTTTTTGTCGTTTCAGAACTTGTGAAGATGAGCAATGTATCAGCGGTGAAAAGTGTGGTCAGTTGTGAGTCATGTGGGAAGTCTTTTACCCACTTAGGTGATTTGATAAGACATCGACGGATACACACAGGTGACAGGCCTTTCATTTGTGAGTTGTGCGGGAAGTCGTTTAGCCAATCAGCTAATTTGATGAGACATCTGCGAATACACAGAGGTGACAGGCCGTATGTTTGTGAGTCGTGCGGCAAGTCGTTTACAGATTCAAGTCATTTGACAAAGCACCGGCGGATACACACAGGTGACAGGCCTTTCATTTGTGAGTTGTGTGGGAACTCGTTTTCCCAATCAAGTAGTTTGACAAAGCATCGGCGGATACACACTAGTGATCGCAGGCCGTTTTGGTACATTCAGAACTCAACGCGAAAACAATGACTGCAATTCCTTTCAGCAAAACTAACAAAATGTTTGGCCGAACGTCTATTTAATATGGGTGAGGATCAGTGCAGCCCCAATCTGAAGTGTTCCTATGATAATCATCGTTTTTGGCGTTTTCGTGATAGTGTGAGGATATCAGGTGTTGCGTTGACTGAATGTGCTCCATCACGTAATTACCTCGTTCTATCAGATGCTTGTTTGCTGTGTGCATGTAGAATGGTAGGGAGATTATCTGATATTGTAATTAAAGCGGTTAGTAATTGTACTACGATTGATTCGTTTTTACTTTTAATGTGCATGTATCTGCTTTGCTTGTCGGGTTGATTCCATTTCAAGTGCTTCGAAATGTGAAATGTTGTTTATCGCCTTTAACTTTCTAACCATGCAATTTTGATATCTTAGTCAATCACAAGATCTGATATTTTACTTTCGTGTTTCACTGCTGTGGAGTACTTCACTTAGAAGCCTTCTAAGTCATCTGTACAAAGTCTTTAGCAGACTTTTGCAACGCCGGATTAAACAGACTTTAGAATGGAACAGACTCAAGAGAGCAAGCTGTTTTCCAGAAAGGCTACGCAACAATTAACCATCTACACTCGATAAATCAACTGATTGAGAAGTATACAGAGTATAACAAGACTCTCTATCTGCTTATGATCGACTCTGAAAAAGCTTTTGACTCTGTTAGCCACACAGCGATGCTAACTGCAGTAAGAAAGCAGGAAGTAAGAGGGAAAATTTGGAGAATTTTAACTGAGATATATAGTGCAGGAAAAGACGACCATGTTGTCAATCGATTTCGAGTTTATTAAAAACTCATCTTCAGGACAATACAATCAGAGGAAACAAGGCCATTCCGATTCTGAATGGTGTTATGTGGAGACTTTCATGCAACATTTCAATAACTCTGATATATCTATGTTGCCAAGTACGATAAAGGTAATGGTATTTGCATCATAGATAAATCATATTACCTAGAGAAAATGTATGTATGATCTGTTGTCAGACAACAGTAAATTCAAACGCTATAAGCATCCGTCTAATGCTAATAAACATCCCTTTATTCTCGCTGAGGACCGTTTGAACCGAAGACTTTTGAAATTTAAAAATGACGGTGATATCACCGCGGAGCAATACAGTAAAATGCGTAGCATCGGCTCTCAACCAGCTCGTCTGTACGGGCTTCCGTCTGTGCGGCATCAGGTGAGAGACAAATACACTGTTGAGATGCTGTTGTAGCAAGTGATTGATTATCCATTATATTAATTAACTCGATGACTAGTACTCTTGAATTTTAAGATTCTTTTGATTTTGTCGAAAGTTTAAAAACTGTTGCTGAGAACGACTCTCTCTTCTTGGTGTCCTATGACGTCAGAAGCCTTTTTACTAATGTTCCTCTTGAGGACACTATTAATCATATTTGCAATTTGATAGATTTTTCAAAATTCTGCCTTAAACGGGAAACGCTATCCAATCTTTTGCGTCTAGCTACTCAGGATGTCCTCTTTCAATTTAACAATGAACTTTTTGTTCAATTTGATGACATCGCTATGAGATCATCCCTAGCACCTACTCTAGCCTCTTTTGCCATGAATATGGTTGAAAGTCAAATTAAAAAATCTGATTTTCCGATATATTATCGACGCTATGTCGATGACATTTTTGCGATTTTTAAAGCTGAATCTGAAGCTGAAGATTTCCTTACGTTACTTAATTCCATTCATAGTGACATCCAATTTACCATCGAAAAGGAAGATAATCATAATTTACCATTCTTGGATGTGATGGTCAGTTTTCATAATTCCTCTTTTGCGACTGCGTGGAGAGTCCGACCTACGAATACTGGAACTTACGTTCCTTTTGCTTCTTACGCTCCAATGAAATAGAAAAAGTCTGCGGTTCGTTCCTTGTTTGTCAGAGCTAAACGCCTTAGTAGTTCGCATAATAATTATGAGAAAGCTTGTGAGGAAATCACCAGCATTTTTCTCAGTAAAAATTACCCTCTTAAGTTGATCGAGTCTATCAAACGTGAAGTTGAGAATAATACCACTACTGATGATGAAAGTAAAACGGCTATTTTTTGGTCATTACCGTACGTCAAAGAGAAAGAGCGCGAGACTTTAAAATCTGTTCAAGTTATTAATTCTATGTTAGATAAAACTGATTATAAATTGCAGGTTGCATTTAAAACATTTAAGACCACTAGTATTTTTCCCAACAAAGACAAAGTCTCTCCGTGTTTATCATCGAACATAGTCTATGAGTTTAAATGTCGACAGTGCTCAAACTGTTATATAGGTGAGACACGGAGACATCTGTCTACGAGAGCGACAGAACATTTGAAAGGCAAGCCTACGCCAACTGAAATCACCCACCCCCGCATGAGGCAAGCTTAATGGACTTCAAGGTCATCTTTAAAACAGCTCACACTCGCATCGCTGAAACACTGTGCATCAAATCAACCAGTGCCCACCTAATTGATGAGAACTGTTCATTTTCACTTTCTTTGATGTACGTGGAAATCGTTTCAAAAGTTTGAGAGGAAAGATGCGTCTCGCAGCTTGCTTACAGACACTAACTATATGCTTGTCTCACTTCAGATCTCTTGAGAATGGTGTGCCAAGAACTTTTATTTCGTTGACTGCAGGAACTGGAATTCTTGAGAAATCGATTTGGATGATCTTATTTGAAAATTACATTCTTTTTGTTTTAGATGTGTTGAGCTTCAGTCCGTGAGATGAAATCCAATCCGCAACTGCGTTGACTTCGTTTTCCACTTTCAGAGTTTTATCGGTCTTGTTCGAAAAGGGGATAAGGACAAATATGTCGTCAGCATACTTAATCATTTTAGATGATGAACACATCGGTTTCAGAGATCCTATATATGAACGGAAAACAAGAAAGGGTACAAAATTGATCCTTGGGGTACCCCTGAAGTGTCTTGCTGAAAGTATGACCATTCTAGAAAAATTGCTGATAGTGATTGGAGAAATATTCAACGCACCATAGAAGGAATTCTGACGACAGGAAACTTTTTTTTAGACTGTTCAAGGAGACTTACATGGGTCAGAGTGTCAAAGCTTCGACTAAAGTCGAGGCAGATCATTATAACACCTTCAATATCTCTTTGGTCAAGGTGATTAGTCACAAATTCTTGCAGCACGATATTTGCGTGAAGTGTTGAAGATCCCTTGCGAAATCCAAATTGGTTTGGCCCATACATGACTAATAATTGGTCTTCGATTGATGTCAAAATGTATTTTTCGAGCAGTTTGGACATGATTTAGGAGAACTGAGATGGGACACAGTTGATCATTGGAAGGATTTGATTTCTTTTTAATCGGAAAATCTTTGCCATGGCATTGGTTTTTATGCGACTGAAAAAGAAAATAGGTGAGCGATCGGGCCAGCCAACAAAGAGCTCGCTTCATTTAAGATTCTAGGAGGTATGGAATCGCTGCCGGTAGCCTTGTGAATCTTAATAGTCTGTAGCAGCTTGCATGCGGTGTCGACATCGGTAGCAGGAGACCAACACTTCTTGTCGGGAGGTATTGAATTCAATATTTCCATCCAATCTGGACTTTCAGAGAATTTACTTGCAAAAAGACCATTAAAGGCAATGACTGTGACAAAAGGATATTCTTGTATTAAGCATTGAATATTATCTAGATTTCTTGATCCAGACCCGACGGAGTTAGCAATTTTCCAAATCGAATTTTTCTTCACTTTTGATGACTACGCCGCTTTTGCTTTCTGTATTTCTTCCTTTATCTTTATTTTATAATGTCTGTTTTTTTTTGTTGATGTTGTTTATAAGTTGAAATTATTGAAATAATGTTATTTTTCAGTCTTTCTGCGCACAAAAATTAATGTAATTTATCACATGTAAATGTAAAATTTTTGTAAATTCTGAATCCCCGCACTGACAGGCGTCCAACAGTACTACTCTGCTAGGACTGAGCGTGAGTACTCACGCCTACGTCATCAATGTAGGGGTGAGTGCTGATGACGATTATGGTCGTAGTGTTCAAGAAATAGAGGAAGAAGCGATAGTACTGGGAAGCCCGGGTGGTAGTTGGACGGAGAATCCACCGACCCAAAGCACAGTCAATATCTGAGAATACGCCTTGGTATGTGACATCATTTGTATGATGGAAAACCCAAATAAAACGATGTGTATCTTGATAGCTATAATACTGAATGACGTATCATCCCTGCAGACGCAGGTCATGATCACAATTGAAGCAATTTCCGAGACCAGACTGTTGTTATAGTCATTCGATCTAACTCACTTCACGAATGCACAATGCCATAGCAATGCGCCAACAGGAAGCAAACATAAATGCAGGTAGGCAAAATAGTCAATCGACAGACATCTACGCCAGAACTAAGAAGTACCTGATAAATGATTGCATGTGTGCAATAAATAAAATGGAATAATTATTGATAATAAATAAGAGAAAAAAGAAATGAAAGGAAAAATTGATAAATATATCAAAGGCAGAAAAATCGAGACTAAATGCAAACATTTACATGCTACTAGTTACAGATATAAAAGTAAAGATGAAGACAATAATTACGGAGAACTTCGCTTCATTCTATCATCCTTTATTTACGATCAAATTTCAATTTCAAAGACAATGTCTTCTTCGTCAGTGGTTTAAATATAAAAGCACACGTTAAAATCAATCAGTCATTAAAAGAGAAATTTAGTCCAATAGAAAGCTACAAACGTAAAAACAATGGTACTGAAGTAGTGTTACTGTTTAACAATAAAGACCTGTCAGTAGCGGCAATGAGTACAGATTCTGCGATACGAGTATTATTCGTTCGGGCAATGACAGAGAAAGCGGAATTATCGTTCACATGGTTATGCAAGGTGATTTCAGTTGGCAGGGGGCGACCTTTGATGTGTTCGTGAATTCTAGTTTGCAAATGCCTAGTGGTCTCACCAATGTAGCACTTTGGACAGTGTTCACAAGAAAATTTGTAAATGACATTTGAGGAGAGACCAATAGGCATTCTGTCTTTTCTATGAAAGAAGTTCGCAGTTTTGTTAGTCTTGAAAACAATAACAATTTTGGAATCTTTCAGAACAAGATTTGGACAAGGTTGAACAAGATATCCTGAATCAAGGATATGTAACAGACTTTGTGCGACATTTGCTTTAACATAGTCATCATCAAACAAGTAATGGTGAGAACAATAGTCGTGATTTTGTTCAGGATGAAATATGCTTCATTAGAATTTCCCTTTTCAGTCTTGCTTATCCCGATAATGTTATTAAACGATACTACCTCGTGCTCGTTCGTCCTTTTTTAGACTACGTCTTAATTCTGACAATGTTCCTAGTTTATTGCAGAGTCCATAGTTTGTAGTTCAATGTTCACTATGTTTCTCATTATGTTCCCTACTTTCCTCTGTGTCTGATGTTCATTACATTCGTTTCCATGTAATTCTTTGAATTTAAAAAAATATAAATTGTGAATAATGTAAAACCTGGCAATTTATCAAATCTCAACAGATGTAACCACCACGAGACATGTTTCGGCCTGTTGGGTCTCATCAGTCGTGGGTAGGTTTGAACCAGCGACGTCGGAGCTAGAGGACGTGCAAGCATACCCTCTGACCACAAGACCACCGGACCATCTGTTGAGAGCCTTGTGGTTAGAGGGTATGCTTGCACGTCCTCTAGCTCCAACGTCGCTGGTTCAAACCTACCCACGACTGATGAGGCTCAACAGGCCGAAACATGTCTCGTGATGGTTAAATCTGTTGAGATATGATAACTTTATCAATTGCCAGGTTACTTGTCTTAATTGGGAATATGTTTGCATGAATCCGGTATATTGTCATCTAACCATGTTTCAATCACACAAATGATATCAGGAGATACGTTTTTAACAAAATAACTCAATTCGTCTGTTTTATTTATGATCTATCTTGCATTTGCCAACAATAATCTCGGTAAAGGCAAGTCACATTTTGTCAAGCTGACTTGTTTGTCCGAGTAACATTTCTTCCATGCCTGATATTTATATTTTCACCATCTTCCTTCCTTTCGCTGAACTCCGCTTGAAGGATATTCCGTTCTCTCATTCGCGGATGATCTGGTCTGACATACACGCCACGATAATATGTCAAGTCATTCATGCATCAAAATTCATGAAATACGCGATAGCAACGAATGGAGTTAAAAAATATCTGCATGATAAACGTAAGGTTGCCGTCATTCTCTTCTGTGTTTCACTGTTTGAAACTTGCAATGCGCATGGATCTCTTCAGAAACCCGAACTGCCTGAAAGCAGATGGGAAACACATTTTGATAAGCAATCTCCAAAGTGATGCTTTAAATAAGAAGCTGCAAGTCTGCATGATTTTCACATGCCCAGAGACAGAGAGAACATCCTTCTGTTCTTTGTGTTGAAAAGATCTTGGTTATCAATTTTCATTAAGTTGATGTTGGGAAACCAAGTAGACAAGATGGTAATAATTCTTTTATTTTTTTTTGTATGCTTTATTAAGAAGAAACTTTTCTATCAGAAGAATTAGCCTTCTGATGATGGCCTAAGACGAGGCCGAAATTAATAAAGCATATTTGTCTACTTGGTTTCCCAACAACAACTTTCTGTTCTTCACCAAAAGCTTCGATGACTAGAAAGTGTAGCTGTGCCCATTCGGCTGATATCTCGTATTGCAAAATACCTTCACAAAATTTCCTACCAGAAGTTACCATAAGATCAGATGAAAGAGTATATGGGCGCTTGATAATCGAATTGAACAGACTTTGACCTCACCAGCATCCACTTATCGAGATGTATGAACGATCGATGACTTCTAGTATTGCGTGATGTTTTACAGAAGGTCTGTGTTCGTAGACGGTCGAAAGCAACTCTGTTTGTACGAAGCCTTAGCTTTTCATTATTGTCAGCATTACCTGATAATTCAGATGCATGCTTCGAGAAAGTACATTGTAAATTGAGCGCATGAAACGAAGTGATCCGTCTTATCAGCGTGTTTTTCAGTGACGTTGCATTTCGCTAAGGAGATGTTCGTGGTTTTCATCATGCTTTTCTTTTATATTTCTCTTTTGACTTACAGTATTTCATTTCCTCATCTATAAATTTCGAAGCCTCGCACTGGAAGCGTTGCATTTTGGATTTTACCAATTGGCTCGGATGCTAAATAAAAGAGATGTTATGAAACGTGATGGTGGATGACTGGGTTTCAGTATACTTTCTAGTTTGTGTATAAAGGCCGTTTTCATGTTGATGCTCAATATACATTGCATCTAGGAACATGTTTATCCCACTCTCTGTCAATTATTAACCTCCAAAGCTGATCAGAATCATTGTTCACGTTTTCTCGATCTGTATCACTATTTGCATTTTCTCTTGTCATCATAAGCAATCTGTCAATATCTTTGTTCTTACTCTGAATACGTTCTAAGGCATGTTATATTTGAGTTTTATCTAGTACAGTCGAACCTCGTTAATTGCAATGCATCGGGAGACGGTCGCGAATTGCGATTAACGAGGGATTGTCATTACCGAGGTTCCAATTATTTCGTGGAATTATAATACATGAATACCGTCTATATGTAGCATGTCTATGTGTCGCAGTCAAATATACGAGTAAACAGTACAAACAGTGTAATGTAAGGTTAGTTAAAGATAATAACGCAAGTAATGTATAAAATGACGCTAGGTAAGTACAAAATAACGCGATAAATTTTGTTTGTATCTACCTTTATTGACGGCTTAACATGTCCAAAACTTCAACAGAAACAGTCATTTGTTTGTTGTTTTAGTCCTTTGATTGCACTTTCTTTTACTGTACGCTCAACTTGTTAGAAGCTGATAGGTTTTCCGAAATCGATCCCTTCCTCTTGTATAAATTGCTGGAAGAGCGATACGAATAGCATCCGTTCTTTATTGTTCATCAGTCCCATTTGGACGTCGTCGTCTTCATCGCTTTCGTCTTTGGAATCCTCGTCGAGGCGACATTTCTTTTGTTGAGCTTCATGTAGAAGATCTTCGTCGTCAAATTCACCGGCAATGACTATGTCATCATCGAACGATACGAAGTCAACGAACTCGTCTGGTGTCATATTTCTTGGGACTGCAACGTCATGTAAGGCATCACCCGCTAAACTGTCAATTTCGCACTCGTTGGTGACTGGTTCCTCTCGCCGGAAGCCTGCTTTCTTGAAGCAGTTCTGAATCGTCTGTTGCTTCACTTGCTTCCAGGATTCGTTCGCGATATAGACAGCATCAAGTAAGCTTATGCTCCTGGCAACGGTTTGAGCGCGATGGTTTTCATCGACATCAAGTTCCATGACGATGCGGTCGTTCAGTGCCAATTTATAGTGTCCCTTCCAATTTCGGATGACACCTTGGTCCATCGGCTGGATCAAACTCGTCACATTTGGAGGCAAGAAATGCAGACTGATGTTCGTCAGGTCAGTTGAAACATGTGCCGAACAGTTGTCCACGAGAAGGCAAACACGTCTGCCTGTCAATCGTAATTTCCTGTCCCATTTCTTCATCCACGACGTAAAGATTGCGCAAGTTATCCAAGCCTTTATTGAGTGTTCGTAGTCACACGGAAGCTTCGACACATCCTTAGGGAAGCAGCGAGGTCGACGACTCTTTCCGAGCACGAGTAGAGGTCGTCTTTCGTTTCCAGACATATTAGCACAGAGAGGTGCTGTTATCCCTTCTTTAGCTGTCTTCCCTCCACTGAGCTCTGTGTTAGCCAAACAATGTCCTTTATCACTGACCGCCCTGTAATAAAGGCCAGTTTCGTCGGCATTAAAGATGTCATCGTCTTTAAATTCACTGAGGATCTTTGGAAGAGTTTCACGAATCCAGTCGTTTGCCGCGTCGTTATCAGCGTCGTGTTTTTCGACTTGCTGCCTCTTAAACTTGATGTTAAACCGGCTCTTTCAACGCCACAGCCAACCAGATGAAGCTTGGAAGCTGTCGTTGCCTTTGACCGACGCGATGCGTTTAGCTTTTGCTTGAATTTCTGGTGCGGATAAGTGAGCATCTTGAGCTCATTTCTGCTTCACCCAAATGAAGAGAGGTTCGTCTATGTCTTCGTCACGGCCTCCTCTCGTCCTCTTTCGACCGCTTGATTTTCCATTGTCAATTTGCTGCTGAATGACAGCTTTTGTTTCACAAGACGACAAACACATGTAGCGGAGAAAAATGTCGACAGTGCTCAAACTGTTATATAGGTGAGACACGGAGACATCTGTCTACGAGAGCGACAGAACATTTGAAAGGCAAGCCTACGCCAACTGAAATCACCCACCCCCGCATGAGGCAAGCTTAATGGACTTCAAGGTCATCTTTAAAACAGCTCACACTCGCATCGCTGAAACACTGTGCATCAAATCAACCAGTGCCCACCTAATTGATGAGAACTGTTCATTTTCACTTTCTTTGATGTACGTGGAAATCGTTTCAAAAGTTTGAGAGGAAAGATGCGTCTCGCAGCTTGCTTACAGACACTAACTATATGCTTGTCTCACTTCAGATCTCTTGAGAATGGTGTGCCAAGAACTTTTATTTCGTTGACTGCAGGAACTGGAATTCTTGAGAAATCGATTTGGATGATCTTATTTGAAAATTACATTCTTTTTGTTTTAGATGTGTTGAGCTTCAGTCCGTGAGATGAAATCCAATCCGCAACTGCGTTGACTTCGTTTTCCACTTTCAGAGTTTTATCGGTCTTGTTCGAAAAGGGGATAAGGACAAATATGTCGTCAGCATACTTAATCATTTTAGATGATGAACACATCGGTTTCAGAGATCCTATATATGAACGGAAAACAAGAAAGGGTACAAAATTGATCCTTGGGGTACCCCTGAAGTGTCTTGCTGAAAGTATGACCATTCTAGAAAAATTGCTGATAGTGATTGGAGAAATATTCAACGCACCATAGAAGGAATTCTGACGACAGGAAACTTTTTTTTAGACTGTTCAAGGAGACTTACATGGGTCAGAGTGTCAAAGCTTCGACTAAAGTCGAGGCAGATCATTATAACACCTTCAATATCTCTTTGGTCAAGGTGATTAGTCACAAATTCTTGCAGCACGATATTTGCGTGAAGTGTTGAAGATCCCTTGCGAAATCCAAATTGGTTTGGCCCATACATGACTAATAATTGGTCTTCGATTGATGTCAAAATGTATTTTTCGAGCAGTTTGGACATGATTTAGGAGAACTGAGATGGGACACAGTTGATCATTGGAAGGATTTGATTTCTTTTTAATCGGAAAATCTTTGCCATGGCATTGGTTTTTATGCGACTGAAAAAGAAAATAGGTGAGCGATCGGGCCAGCCAACAAAGAGCTCGCTTCATTTAAGATTCTAGGAGGTATGGAATCGCTGCCGGTAGCCTTGTGAATCTTAATAGTCTGTAGCAGCTTGCATGCGGTGTCGACATCGGTAGCAGGAGACCAACACTTCTTGTCGGGAGGTATTGAATTCAATATTTCCATCCAATCTGGACTTTCAGAGAATTTACTTGCAAAAAGACCATTAAAGGCAATGACTGTGACAAAAGGATATTCTTGTATTAAGCATTGAATATTATCTAGATTTCTTGATCCAGACCCGACGGAGTTAGCAATTTTCCAAATCGAATTTTTCTTCACTTTTGATGACTACGCCGCTTTTGCTTTCTGTATTTCTTCCTTTATCTTTATTTTATAATGTCTGTTTTTTTTTGTTGATGTTGTTTATAAGTTGAAATTATTGAAATAATGTTATTTTTCAGTCTTTCTGCGCACAAAAATTAATGTAATTTATCACATGTAAATGTAAAATTTTTGTAAATTCTGAATCCCCGCACTGACAGGCGTCCAACAGTACTACTCTGCTAGGACTGAGCGTGAGTACTCACGCCTACGTCATCAATGTAGGGGTGAGTGCTGATGACGATTATGGTCGTAGTGTTCAAGAAATAGAGGAAGAAGCGATAGTACTGGGAAGCCCGGGTGGTAGTTGGACGGAGAATCCACCGACCCAAAGCACAGTCAATATCTGAGAATACGCCTTGGTATGTGACATCATTTGTATGATGGAAAACCCAAATAAAACGATGTGTATCTTGATAGCTATAATACTGAATGACGTATCATCCCTGCAGACGCAGGTCATGATCACAATTGAAGCAATTTCCGAGACCAGACTGTTGTTATAGTCATTCGATCTAACTCACTTCACGAATGCACAATGCCATAGCAATGCGCCAACAGGAAGCAAACATAAATGCAGGTAGGCAAAATAGTCAATCGACAGACATCTACGCCAGAACTAAGAAGTACCTGATAAATGATTGCATGTGTGCAATAAATAAAATGGAATAATTATTGATAATAAATAAGAGAAAAAAGAAATGAAAGGAAAAATTGATAAATATATCAAAGGCAGAAAAATCGAGACTAAATGCAAACATTTACATGCTACTAGTTACAGATATAAAAGTAAAGATGAAGACAATAATTACGGAGAACTTCGCTTCATTCTATCATCCTTTATTTACGATCAAATTTCAATTTCAAAGACAATGTCTTCTTCGTCAGTGGTTTAAATATAAAAGCACACGTTAAAATCAATCAGTCATTAAAAGAGAAATTTAGTCCAATAGAAAGCTACAAACGTAAAAACAATGGTACTGAAGTAGTGTTACTGTTTAACAATAAAGACCTGTCAGTAGCGGCAATGAGTACAGATTCTGCGATACGAGTATTATTCGTTCGGGCAATGACAGAGAAAGCGGAATTATCGTTCACATGGTTATGCAAGGTGATTTCAGTTGGCAGGGGGCGACCTTTGATGTGTTCGTGAATTCTAGTTTGCAAATGCCTAGTGGTCTCACCAATGTAGCACTTTGGACAGTGTTCACAAGAAATTTGTAAATGACATTTGAGGAGAGACCAATAGGCATTCTGTCTTTTCTATGAAAGAAGTTCGCAGTTTTGTTAGTCTTGAAAACAATAACAATTTTGGAATCTTTCAGAACAAGATTTGGACAAGGTTGAACAAGATATCCTGAATCAAGGATATGTAACAGACTTTGTGCGACATTTGCTTTAACATAGTCATCATCAAACAAGTAATGGTGAGAACAATAGTCGTGATTTTGTTCAGGATGAAATATGCTTCATTAGAATTTCCCTTTTCAGTCTTGCTTATCCCGATAATGTTATTAAACGATACTACCTCGTGCTCGTTCGTCCTTTTTTAGACTACGTCTTAATTCTGACAATGTTCCTAGTTTATTGCAGAGTCCATAGTTTGTAGTTCAATGTTCACTATGTTTCTCATTATGTTCCCTACTTTCCTCTGTGTCTGATGTTCATTACATTCGTTTCCATGTAATTCTTTGAATTTAAAAAAATATAAATTGTGAATAATGTAAAACCTGGCAATTTATCAAATCTCAACAGATGTAACCACCACGAGACATGTTTCGGCCTGTTGGGTCTCATCAGTCGTGGGTAGGTTTGAACCAGCGACGTCGGAGCTAGAGGACGTGCAAGCATACCCTCTGACCACAAGACCACCGGACCATCTGTTGAGAGCCTTGTGGTTAGAGGGTATGCTTGCACGTCCTCTAGCTCCAACGTCGCTGGTTCAAACCTACCCACGACTGATGAGGCTCAACAGGCCGAAACATGTCTCGTGATGGTTAAATCTGTTGAGATATGATAACTTTATCAATTGCCAGGTTACTTGTCTTAATTGGGAATATGTTTGCATGAATCCGGTATATTGTCATCTAACCATGTTTCAATCACACAAATGATATCAGGAGATACGTTTTTAACAAAATAACTCAATTCGTCTGTTTTATTTATGATCTATCTTGCATTTGCCAACAATAATCTCGGTAAAGGCAAGTCACATTTTGTCAAGCTGACTTGTTTGTCCGAGTAACATTTCTTCCATGCCTGATATTTATATTTTCACCATCTTCCTTCCTTTCGCTGAACTCCGCTTGAAGGATATTCCGTTCTCTCATTCGCGGATGATCTGGTCTGACATACACGCCACGATAATATGTCAAGTCATTCATGCATCAAAATTCATGAAATACGCGATAGCAACGAATGGAGTTAAAAAATATCTGCATGATAAACGTAAGGTTGCCGTCATTCTCTTCTGTGTTTCACTGTTTGAAACTTGCAATGCGCATGGATCTCTTCAGAAACCCGAACTGCCTGAAAGCAGATGGGAAACACATTTTGATAAGCAATCTCCAAAGTGATGCTTTAAATAAGAAGCTGCAAGTCTGCATGATTTTCACATGCCCAGAGACAGAGAGAACATCCTTCTGTTCTTTGTGTTGAAAAGATCTTGGTTATCAATTTTCATTAAGTTGATGTTGGGAAACCAAGTAGACAAGATGGTAATAATTCTTTTATTTTTTTTTTGTATGCTTTATTAAGAAGAAACTTTTCTATCAGAAGAATTAGCCTTCTGATGATGGCCTAAGACGAGGCCGAAATTAATAAAGCATATTTGTCTACTTGGTTTCCCAACAACAACTTTCTGTTCTTCACCAAAAGCTTCGATGACTAGAAAGTGTAGCTGTGCCCATTCGGCTGATATCTCGTATTGCAAAATACCTTCACAAAATTTCCTACCAGAAGTTACCATAAGATCAGATGAAAGAGTATATGGGCGCTTGATAATCGAATTGAACAGACTTTGACCTCACCAGCATCCACTTATCGAGATGTATGAACGATCGATGACTTCTAGTATTGCGTGATGTTTTACAGAAGGTCTGTGTTCGTAGACGGTCGAAAGCAACTCTGTTTGTACGAAGCCTTAGCTTTTCATTATTGTCAGCATTACCTGATAATTCAGATGCATGCTTCGAGAAAGTACATTGTAAATTGAGCGCATGAAACGAAGTGATCCGTCTTATCAGCGTGTTTTTCAGTGACGTTGCATTTCGCTAAGGAGATGTTCGTGGTTTTCATCATGCTTTTCTTTTATATTTCTCTTTTGACTTACAGTATTTCATTTCCTCATCTATAAATTTCGAAGCCTCGCACTGGAAGCGTTGCATTTTGGATTTTACCAATTGGCTCGGATGCTAAATAAAAGAGATGTTATGAAACGTGATGGTGGATGACTGGGTTTCAGTATACTTTCTAGTTTGTGTATAAAGGCCGTTTTCATGTTGATGCTCAATATACATTGCATCTAGGAACATGTTTATCCCACTCTCTGTCAATTATTAACCTCCAAAGCTGATCAGAATCATTGTTCACGTTTTCTCGATCTGTATCACTATTTGCATTTTCTCTTGTCATCATAAGCAATCTGTCAATATCTTTGTTCTTACTCTGAATACGTTCTAAGGCATGTTATATTTGAGTTTTATCTAGTACAGTCGAACCTCGTTAATTGCAATGCATCGGGAGACGGTCGCGAATTGCGATTAACGAGGGATTGTCATTACCGAGGTTCCAATTATTTCGTGGAATTATAATACATGAATACCGTCTATATGTAGCATGTCTATGTGTCGCAGTCAAATATACGAGTAAACAGTACAAACAGTGTAATGTAAGGTTAGTTAAAGATAATAACGCAAGTAATGTATAAAATGACGCTAGGTAAGTACAAAATAACGCGATAAATTTTGTTTGTATCTACCTTTATTGACGGCTTAACATGTCCAAAACTTCAACAGAAACAGTCATTTGTTTGTTGTTTTAGTCCTTTGATTGCACTTTCTTTTACTGTACGCTCAACTTGTTAGAAGCTGATAGGTTTTCCGAAATCGATCCCTTCCTCTTGTATAAATTGCTGGAAGAGCGATACGAATAGCATCCGTTCTTTATTGTTCATCAGTCCCATTTGGACGTCGTCGTCTTCATCGCTTTCGTCTTTGGAATCCTCGTCGAGGCGACATTTCTTTTGTTGAGCTTCATGTAGAAGATCTTCGTCGTCAAATTCACCGGCAATGACTATGTCATCATCGAACGATACGAAGTCAACGAACTCGTCTGGTGTCATATTTCTTGGGACTGCAACGTCATGTAAGGCATCACCCGCTAAACTGTCAATTTCGCACTCGTTGGTGACTGGTTCCTCTCGCCGGAAGCCTGCTTTCTTGAAGCAGTTCTGAATCGTCTGTTGCTTCACTTGCTTCCAGGATTCGTTCGCGATATAGACAGCATCAAGTAAGCTTATGCTCCTGGCAACGGTTTGAGCGCGATGGTTTTCATCGACATCAAGTTCCATGACGATGCGGTCGTTCAGTGCCAATTTATAGTGTCCCTTCCAATTTCGGATGACACCTTGGTCCATCGGCTGGATCAAACTCGTCACATTTGGAGGCAAGAAATGCAGACTGATGTTCGTCAGGTCAGTTGAAACATGTGCCGAACAGTTGTCCACGAGAAGGCAAACACGTCTGCCTGTCAATCGTAATTTCCTGTCCCATTTCTTCATCCACGACGTAAAGATTGCGCAAGTTATCCAAGCCTTTATTGAGTGTTCGTAGTCACACGGAAGCTTCGACACATCCTTAGGGAAGCAGCGAGGTCGACGACTCTTTCCGAGCACGAGTAGAGGTCGTCTTTCGTTTCCAGACATATTAGCACAGAGAGGTGCTGTTATCCCTTCTTTAGCTGTCTTCCCTCCACTGAGCTCTGTGTTAGCCAAACAATGTCCTTTATCACTGACCGCCCTGTAATAAAGGCCAGTTTCGTCGGCATTAAAGATGTCATCGTCTTTAAATTCACTGAGGATCTTTGGAAGAGTTTCACGAATCCAGTCGTTTGCCGCGTCGTTATCAGCGTCGTGTTTTTCGACTTGCTGCCTCTTAAACTTGATGTTAAACCGGCTCTTTCAACGCCACAGCCAACCAGATGAAGCTTGGAAGCTGTCGTTGCCTTTGACCGACGCGATGCGTTTAGCTTTTGCTTGAATTTCTGGTGCGGATAAGTGAGCATCTTGAGCTCATTTCTGCTTCACCCAAATGAAGAGAGGTTCGTCTATGTCTTCGTCACGGCCTCCTCTCGTCCTCTTTCGACCGCTTGATTTTCCATTGTCAATTTGCTGCTGAATGACAGCTTTTGTTTCACAAGACGACAAACACATGTAGCGGAGACCCCGAACTTGTCAGCGATGGCTTTCTGGCTTGATCCGTCTGATTCGAGTTCCTTCAGGAGCTGGGCCTTATGTTTGAGTGTAAGATCTACGCGATTCTTTGGCATGACAAACGGACGGACGGAAGGTGCACCGCAATGTCAGTTTATCAGGACATCGAATGAATTTCGAGAAGTATGAATCCTTTATCGTGTGTTCATTCGCTGCATCCAAGACAATAGAGTAAACGTCATTAGCTTTTACTTATTGCTACAGTGAAAGTTTCCTCTATCTATAGAGCATTGGTGAAGACGGTGACGGTGCGATTTCCAAGAAAAATTAAGCACTCTCCACGTAGAAGTCATCGGCAGGGGAAATGAAAAAAACGATCAATGAAAGCTGTCAGACACGAAGCAGCGTTGATGCGAATCCTTTTCAACGAGTTGAGGTCTACGATTCCTATATACTTACAGTATACTCGATTGCGATTAACGAGGTGATAGGACGAAAAAAGTGCGATTAAAAGGGGTGATTTCATTAGAAAAACCGTTCCCTGAATGGAATTACGATTAACGAGGGATTACGATTAGCGAGGCTCGACTGTACTAATATCTAGTGATCGGTCAGTGAATAGCTGATTGACACATCTACACTCCAATATTATCAAGAGTGTTTGAATTGAAATTTTGTCATGCCATTGATGTAGGTATCTATTTACAGATGTAATTATTGTGCGCAATTGAGCTATGGTACAACGTGGAATAAGAAAGGCAACAATGTATCGCGTAATGATGATTTCTCTATCTATGCATGTAAAAGACATTTTTGAACTGCATGTGTATTCATATCATTGCTGCCCAGTTCATTTCAATTGCGCACAATATTATCAACATAGATGTTTTCGGGCAACAATGTAGGATATTCTCAGGCGCTTACACGCCCTCAAATGTCCTGCACTGTTGCCCTCAAGAATCCATGTTAATGTTATATTGCTGAAGTAGGGCAAGAGCAATCAAAATAGTCATGTTGCTTCAATTACACAGGAGTGAATATAACTCCCGACAAGCATTTGTGTTACAAGTCGAATAGAGCGATGGATATCTGCATTAAATGTGCGGAGACAGGTAACTCTATTTGATCTTCCTTTATTTTTCATTGTCATGTTAAGGACAGACTTAATTTCGAAACAGAAATGATTTTTGTCATAATCTGAGTATTCGTTAATAATGATTTTTGGATTGACATTAGTTTCTTTCATATACAAAGTAAGTCAATCAGACATAATGACCTGGCAGAAATGAAATGATTTCCGGAAGTCAGCCAGCAATCCTTCTTTATTCATAGCATGAAAAATGCATGAAAGCTTAAGTTCCATATAATGCTTACGTGTACATATTTTTGTCGTTTCAGCACTTATGAATATGAGCAATGTATCAGTGGAGAAACGTGCGTTCCTTTGTGAGTTGTGTGGGAAGTCCTTTACAGATTCACGTAGACTGGCAGATCATCGGCGAATACACACAGGTGACAGGCCGTTCATTTGTGAGTCATGTGGGAAGTCGTTCAACCAATCAAGTAATTTGATGAGCCATCGACGGATACACACAGGTGACAGGCCGTTCATGTGTGAGTCATGCGGGAAGTCGTTTATACATTCAAGTAGTTTGATAAGGCATCAGCGAATACACACAGGTGACAGGCCGTTCATTTGTGAGTCATGTGGGAAGTCGTTCAACCAATCAAGTAATTTGATGAGCCATCGACTGATTCACACTGGTGACAGGTCGTTCATTTGTGAGTCATGTGGGAAGTCGTTTGTACATTCAAGTAGTTTGATAAGGCATCAGCAAATGCACACAAGTGACAGACTGTTTATTTGTGAGTCATGTGAGAAGACGTTTGCCACACAAGGTGGTTTGGCAAAGCATCGACTGATACACACAGGTGAAAGACCATTCATGTGTGAGTTGTGCGGGAAGTCGTTTAACCGATCAAGCACTTTGACTAGACATCGGCGGATCCACACAGGTGACAGGCCGTATGTTTGTGAGTCGTGTGGGAAGTCGTTTGCCACACAAGGTGGTTTGATGAAGCATGACACCGATATACACATGTTGCAGGCCGTTGGTTTGTGAGTTGTTTGATGGATTATTTTGCCAATCCATTCTTATGATAGCCCATCGATAGATTCACATAAATGAAGATGTGACATGGTCAATTCATTGATGAGGAATTGTGTCAGCTTTTTATTGGCATAACGCTCAGGGACATTTTTTTGAAAACTGAGCTGTACACAGATTGAGACTACGAGAAGACATTTAGATGTGATAGCCGCCTTCGGATTTTTTGCGCGATTTTTTTCTGTAAAAGCTTAGTGTTTAAAGTTTTGACTATGAACACATTGCTGCAATTTCGGTGATTTCAGAATTTCTGAGAACACCTGGAGTTACTCGACTTTCTATGGTCTTTGATTTCTACATCAATGTTCCACCGCTTTCGTACCTTCGACGAAAGATTGCTTTGTAGTCGGAGAAATTTAATTGTATTGAGACTTCCGTCATGAAGAATCACTATAAGATAAGATGCGATTTAATCAATGCTTATCCGCTCCTTACACAACAACGTCGCATTTTGTCCATGTGCAGTCATCCTTCGTATCTTATTATTGTTGTCAGAATTTGTATTACATTTAACATTCTATACTTCTTGAATTTGTGATCAATAAACTTTTTGGTGCATGTAGTAATTGAGAATTTTCATGAGAAAATGTTGACTGCAATTCTTTTTAGTGTAAATAACAAGATGTTTGGTTGAACTTGTTTTCAGTTTTGGTGACGTTCAATACATCCCTAATCAGTAGTATTGTTGGGATAATCATCGTTGGTGACGTTTTCGTGATAGTATGAGGATATCAGGTGCTGCGTTGACTGAATGTGTTCCATCACGTAGTCACTTCACACCGTCAAATACGGGCTTGCTATGTGAATGTAGAATGTTAGAAAGATGATCTGATGTTGTAACTAAAGCGGTTGCCAATTCTACTGCGATTTATTCGTTTTTACTTTTAGCGTACATGTATTTACTTTGCTTAGAGGGGTGATTCCACTTCAACTGCTTCGACTTGGGAAATACTGTCTATCGCCTTTAACTTTCTAGCCATTCAATTGTCAGCACATTTTGAAAAGGAAGACGATGATTATATTGATCCAATGATAGGCAATCGTGATCAATCGTTAGATTTGAGATTTCTTTCATGTTCCACTACCGTGGAGTGATTTGATCTGAAAATGTAAAAGATCAAAACTAATTCATTTATTGAAAATTTGTGATGATTCCTTTGAATCGAATTCATCCTTAGAATGAACTTATTTGGGTGTTGAAGCATCTATTTCTTATGTTCTCCTGTAGAATGGATTATTTGTTGAGAACTTCAACCACCAACTTTAGCTGTAAACTGCTGATGCAACATCAACCTCACTACCTCAATGGTCCGACTGAACAGCATGAAGTAGTTACAGTAATGTCTCATAAATCATAATATTTCTGTTGTCTGTTATTTAAAATGTAATGGAAACCGAATCGTTGATGTGAAGGAAATACCTCTCTTTCCTGGTATGATATATAACATTCCGGAAGGTCAGTGTACTGTCGTGCGTGTACGTTAACTTGAACTTCCACGTTCTGCCTTCTGCGCCACGAATTTGACAACATCGTATTCAGAGTAATAATAGATTCTCCGATATCATTAACTTAGACTTTGCATCAGGGCGTAGCGCAGAAGAGGATTGATTGTTCGACAATTGTGAAGTTTCCACTGGTCAATATTAGCACCACAGTGGTGTTACATGTCAATAATTACGTCAACTAAATTTTCCGATAGAGTTTTGAAGAAGAGTTAATTCTGTCGCTGTTTTTGCTACAAATCTCTTCAGGTAAAGCTGATTTCTTTTTGAGTGAAGTTGGACAAATAACGTTGTCGGAATATATTTGAAATGCAGCTGTCCACCGGCATGTCTTTTCGCTTGGATATGAATTGAAACAAGACCACATGTGAGTGCAGTTTCGAATGAATAGTCGCACTCCTCTGTGTCGTTACATTAGTGACATGTCTTTTGACGGCATGGATGAGGCTGGGATGTCCCTCGTGCTCATCCAGCCGAACATTCTTGGCTGTTGAATATCCTCGTCAATCACGTGTATCGCTAATGGGAACTTCTGAGAGGAGCATATGGGCTGTTGTGGTCATTCAAGTTTAAGTTAAGGAATAGCAAATGTCTTAGCAATGTCGCTCTTCACTATTTGAAATTTCTCAGCCGTTATCTCAGAAGAGTGTTGTGTTCATCTGAGCAAAATATTGTAGCACTCTCCCTCTCACGTATCCGGAGAACAGTGAAAATCAGACGAGAAATTTATGAAAATGTTTTATTTTCTCGGATACAAATGTAGTATGCAGAGCGCTGGCGACGTCTCCGCTTGGGCCTTATTAATTCGTGATTCAACTGACAAGCTAAGAAAGTCGCCAACAGTGTTCCGATCAACGAGTAAAATTGACATGCTACGGATATTCATCAAGATCATGTAAACGTCTAAAAGTAAATAATAACAACAGTTACAGACAACATAAAAGTAAAGGTGAAGGAGAAGAATTGCAGTCAAAGAGTTGCGAAGATGCCTTTGTTTATAATAATCATGTTTAGTTGTGAAGAACCAAGTTTTGTTCGATTTTCAAAGTTTATATGGCAGTTTAATAAACTAAAAATCTATTGGAACAAGTAATTTGTACACGTCTTACATACATTTCCAGAAGTTATTCCTTATACTGGTTCAAGCTTACAATTTTGTACGAATAGAATAGTTTCATAAGCATTCATCGTTTTCAATTACCCATGTACTTTTAAATATGTTAATATATCGATTTTCATTATTACCGATGCCGCATAGTAACATCACAAGGTTTTCGAATGTTTGTAGAAATAAGTGGTTCAGCTTTCCGGTTATCAAACATCGGAAAATTGGTACTTGGCGGCACCAAGTAGAAAGTTGATTGGTATTCAGTATAGCCACATTTTACTAGTTTCTGTTAATACTTCAGTCCTACTCGTTTAGACATGTTTCATTTTAGAAGAAAATATGAATATCAAGTTGATGAATAATTATATTTTTAAACGAGAACATTTGTTTTGAAGTATTAACTGAAGCTAATAAAATGGTTGTCGAAAAAAACAATACTAAACACTAGTCCTCAGCTTGGAATACAAGTAATTTTAGGCTATGTTATGTGAAAAATAATAGTGCAAGTCACAACCACTTGAATATTACTAGTTTGATTTTTTCAACAACGACCCAAAATGTCGTGCGACAATCTCGTTTCTCTTTTGTTGAGAATTAAAATTTTGTAGAAAATTAAAATCGAAAGAGATTTACAGATTTAATCCTGACCATCAGCATAATTAATCATGATCTCTTCCAGGCCTACACTACGTACTTCTAATTGAGTTTTCTTCATTGTATTATGCACAGGATGCGGCATAAAAAATGTGACTAACATCTAAAGTGGCATAACTTTCTAATTACCTAACGGAAATTAACAAATGAGGTTTTGTTTTGCAGCCAATGCACATATCTAGTAACATAATCAACATTATCATGATTGAATTTGAGAATGAGGGTATAATATGCATGCAAAGCCCGATAACTCGAAAGCTGAAAAACTAGATAGTGACTGACTAGGAAGGTGACTTCCAATTGTTCACGTTTATGATAGTCTTCATAGCTAGGTCTTTCTTCATTGTTGAGAATGACCACACAACTTTTGGGTGAAGACTGGATCAATCTTCCGCAATTGCGTCTTGTTGGAGAATGCCCGAAATTCCGTATTTCTTGCTTCAATTCCTCTAGAGCATCCAAGTTTCTTCCAAGTGAAACCAAGTAAATATGCAACATACCGCAAACATTTTCAATCGGAAAAATATCATCATGCTTCGCAGCTGTTGATTGGAATGCGTGATTCCCAGTGCTTGGACACCACATCAAGTGCGCACTGCTTCCAATGTATTGAAGCTTCGTCGCCCTGCCAGATAGCGTCGTGAGGTCGGTATAGACGCCTGGCTTTTGATTCTGGAAAGCGTGCACAGGTTCTCCGTTCTCGTGTACTCGTCCATGAATACTAGTTCGTTCTTTGGCACCAGTTCACGATAATTCCCAACTCCCCACAGCATGTAACCCCTTGAAAACGTCTCTTGACCTAGTCTTCCACCTTTCAGTATCAACGTCAGACCCACTCATAGACCAAATGACATCATTTTTGGTCTTCATGAAGTTTGTGATTCCGAATTTCTTGCTGAAATCAGTATTAATCACTTTCGTCAGTTTGCGGACGCTCTCACTGGCTGGATGATGTCCAAGGTGATTCAGAATCCATTTTGCAAATTTCAATCGGCTACTTCTATATTCTTCAGTAACCTTCGAGATCTTCAATATGTGATAAGGCTCAAGTCTCGATTCATGTAAATTATTCCCAACTGTTTTGATGCAGATCGATTCTTCCTACGGAAATCAATGACAGAAGTTTCCTTTCTTCTGTAGACACCTTTGAAGGTAGTCCCGAACCTCAGTGGCACATGATGACCGCATTTTCATCTACAGTTTGCAGTGAACGCTTGACCAGCTACATTGATTGCGTGACGCTTGATTTGGCTACACTTGCTGGAAAAGACGAGTAGTCCTTCCGATGATGGAACGGTTTGTTGCATAAATGGCAGGTCATGAAATCGCTTTCTATGACATTGTTGCATCCGTAGCACACACTATCGGACACGACATCGCTGTTCTTTCCAACGGACATGATGATCTGACAATCGTGAGATGTAGTCAAATATCAAAAACAGAAATTTTCAATTTTCACAAAAAATCCAAAAAATCATCCGATAAAAATAACACCAATGTAGCCATCATGCGATGAGAAGCTCGTTGATATTGAAATATTTGTATTATCGTTGATTAAGCATCAAATACGACGACAAAAAATATAAGAGCGCGAGAGACCAGGAGAAACACAACCGTCGTTCACAACACCAAGCGAGATGTTGTGTTCCCGTGACCACGAGTGTGACCAGACTGGTCGCCGTCATAAAAGCCGCCACTTCCTTCGTGAGGTCCACTATTCTACCTGTACCTGCCCATCCTTTTGCTCCCCTTTTAGCCAGGTACAGGTAGCTCACCACAGCTATTAGCTCTCTCTCTCTCTCTCTCTCTCTCTCACTCTCACTCTCACTCTCACTCTCACTCTCACTCTCTCACTCTCTCACTCTCACTCTCACTCTCTCTCTCACTCTCTCTCTCACTCTCTCTCTCACTCTCTCTCTCACTCTCTCTCTCACTCTCTCTCTCACTCTCTCTCTCACTCTCTCTCTCACTCTCTCTCTCACTCTCTCTCTCACTCTCTCTCTCACTCTCTCTCTCACTCTCTCTCACTCTCTCTCTCACTCTCTCTCTCACTCTCTCTCTCTCTCTCTCTCACTCTCTCTCACTCTCTCTCACTCTCTCTCACTCTCTCTCTCACTCTCTCTCACTCTCTCTCACTCTCTCTCACTCTCTCTCACTCTCTCTCACTCTCTCTCACTCTCTCTCACTCTCTCTCACTCTCTCTCACTCTCTCTCACTCTCTCTCTCTCTCTCTCACTCTCTCTCTCTCTCTCTCTCACTCTCTCTCACTCTCTCTCTCTCTCTCTCTCTCTCTCTCGCAACCGGTCCTGACCACGTCTCGTACCCTCTACTTCAAAATCGTCCTCCTTCTGCACTGGCTTTTCTTTTGTTTATCTTAGATCTCTCTTGGTCCACCCACTCCTTTCCCTCCGCCTGGAAATTTCTTTTTTTCATCTCGAATCTAAGGATCTTCTCTAGCCCCCACCCAAATAGTTTCTCTTGCACAGTGAATCTCTGATGGCTTTTTTCAGCTCCACGGACTATGTTGGCCACCGTTGATTTCTCTCGTGCCTTCGACTCGATCCGGCGTTCAGCTCTCTACCACAAGCTTCTGGCCTCTGGGCTTTTTTCATTGTTTTTTTCGCTGGACACAGTCTTTCTTTGCAGGTGGCTTTTCGGAATTCCTCCACGAAGTCTTCAGGTCTGTGCACGGCCCAATCCTCTTCAACCTCTTCATGAACGACGTTCGTTTCTTCCCTGCTCCCTCCCTCAGTCCACTTTTCACTTCATGCGGACGATCTTGCTATTTGACCGTCTTCTCCTCACATTATTCTTGCTACTGCCGCTGTCCAAGAAGCTCTACCTGAGCTCGAGGCTTGTTCTTCAAAGTGGCAGCTTCCTCTAAACCCCGCTACGTCTCCTTCTTCAGCACCGCCACCAGCGGAGCTTCCGTTTAGCCCTCCCCGTCTCTTTTGGGGCGCCATATCTTGTTTGACGCTCGGTTCACTTTCTGCACCTGATTCTTCTCTGCGTGAGCCCCTGGTCTCCTGCCCTCCTTTCCACCGTGTCCACTCCTTCGTTCTCCGTGTCCCTGGCCCTATCCTACCTCTGCTCCCGTTCCGACTGAGTCCCTCTTCGTACCGCTTTGGTCAGAGACCACCTTTCCTCCCTCCCCGCTGCTGATCTGATCATCTGGATTGACGGTTCCGTTATTGGACAGCTCGGACAAGGTGCCTGGGGTGTTTTCATAACCTGCTCTTCATGCCTTCCACTTTCTTTCTTTTCATGCCGGAGCGCACTGTTCAAGCTTCACAGCTGAAATGGTTGCAATCCAGCATGCTCTCTCTTGGTCCGTTCCCATCATTCCTCATGTCTCTTTTCCTCTCTTCTCCGACTCTGTCGGCTTTGTCCGTGATCTCTTTGTCCCCGTCACTCTCTTGTCCGCGTCTGTTCTGTCTGGTCCTCTTTGTCGTCCCTCCACTCTTCCTCGATCTGAGTGCCATTGCAGTGACTCCCTTGTCACTCGAACATCAGCAGCAATGACACTGCAGATGTGCTTGCCAAAAGTGGCACTTCTGTCCTTTCTGCAGGTCTTCAGTGTCTCAACTCTTCTAAAGGCCTTCACTCGTCGTTCTTGTTCAATTCCTGGAGGACTTCATTTCCTTCGTCTTCGGATCCTTCGGAAGTCCCAAACGTAGCAAGTGAGGAGCTGTCCGTTGTGGGGTCTCACTTGGCATCGCCCGTTGGGGGGGAGGGGTGGGTTCCCGACTCCTCGGCCTCCGTGGTATCCCGCCATGGCCCTGTCCACGGCACGGGGTTGGGTAGTCCCAGCATCATCACCAATCTATACACGAGTTGTGTGGGGAATTTTATTTGTCTTGCATGATGATCGGTCAGTGAATGACTGGTTGATGTTTATTCATACTTCACTATTATATGACTGATTGATATGTCAATGCGTGCTTCATTATTATCACGAGTATTTGAATTGAAAGTTTGTTTGTCATTGATGTAGTTATCTTTTCTCAGATCTAATCATTGCTGAAGTATGACAAGACTCGTCAAAATAGTCGCGTTACCTATATTACACTACAGTGAATATTATGTCCTGGCCATGGCTGCAGGTCAAACAAAGCGATGGATATCTATATTAACTGCGTGGAGCCAAACGACTGTATTTAATCTTTCTTTATTCTTCATTGTCATATTAAGGACAGACTTGTTTCAGGAACAAATAAGACTTTTGACAGAATCAGGTTTTCAGTTAATGATGATTTTTGGATTGACATTAGTTTCGTTCATTTAGAAAGTACGTCAATCAGACATTCTGACTTAACAGAAGCAAAATGATATTCGAAAGTCGGCCGTCATTCTAATTTGGCCTTTAATCAGAAATGGTATTCATGGCAACCAAGCGATCCCCCCTTATTCATAGTATAAATAGTGCATGAAACACTTAACTTGCGAATATAACTTTAGTCTGTTTATCTTTTCAGAACCTTGAGAAGATGAGCAAAGTATCGTTGGTGAAAAATGATATCATTTGTGAGTGGTGTGGGAAGTCGTTCACAGATCTAAGTAAACTGACAAAGCATTGGCGAATACACACAGGTGACAGGCCGTTCCTTTGTGAGTTGTGTGGGAAGTCGTTCGCAGATTCAAGTAGTTTGATAAGGCATCGGCGAATACACACAGGTGACAGGCCGTTCATTTGTAGTTCGTGCGGGAAGTCGTTCAACCAATCAAGTCACCTGATAAGCCATCGACGGATACACACTGGTGACAGGCCGTTCATTTGTGAGTCGTGTGGGAGGTCGTTTATAGATTCAAGTAGTTTGATGAGGCATCAGCGAATACACAGAGGTGACAGGCCGTTCATTTGTGATTCATGCGGGAAGTCGTTTAACCAATCAAGTAATTTGATAAGTCATCGACTGATACACACAGGTGACAGGCCGTATGCTTGTGAGTCATGCGAGAAGACGTTCGCCACACAAAGTGGTTTGACCAAGCATCGAATGATACACACAGACGAAAAGCCTTTCATGTGTGAGTTGTGCGGGAAGTCGTTTAACCGCTCAAGTACTTTAACTAGACATCGACGAATACATACAGCTGTATGTTTGTGAGTCGCGTGGGAAGTCGTTTGCACACAAGCTGGATTAATAAAGCATGACACTGATATAAACATGTGGCAGGCCTTTCATTTATGAATTGTATGGGGATTAATTTTGCCAATCCATTGTTTTGATAGCTGGTCGACAGATTAACACAAATGAAGATATGTCGTGGTCAATTCATTAAAGAGGAGCTGCTGTCATCTTTTCATTGGCTGTTGATCGTTGAAGCACATTTTTACGAAAATTGAATTGTCAAGTGATTGACACTACGAGAAGACATTGAGATGTAATTAGAGATAGATAATAGAGAGACATTGCATTTATAGTAAGAAGCAGGGATGCACTGAACCTCGATTTTCGAGACATTCGGTGGCTCGGCCGACCGTGCCTAAAGATGCGGTCGAACGATTTTCATGGCGAGGCAAATTTAGAAAATTTTCTTATGATAAAGTACTTCCGCATTGAAATAAGTTTTCAAACATCATTCTTACTTTTATATCTCTAAAGATTGGCCATTCTCTCATCGCTTGTTGCTCTTTTGAGCTCATGATCTAGTATGATTTTTAGCTTGACATACTTGAAGGATGAGTTATTACAGAATATCATTTGTTGTCAATTGGTGGACCGAATTAGTCTGCGTAGTGATTAGGTTTACAAAATTGCTAAGTTCAGAAACCAACAAATTAAATAAAAAATTCATATGTTCTTTGAAGGAATATCACTACGAGTTATGATCAGTTGGGGTCAGCATTGATGGCGCCATTACGCGGCCGGCAACTGTGTCAACAGGAAGCTGTTGGTTGTGGCCTGAGCCTATCTGTTTCTTAAGTTTCATATTATTTTTTCTTAAATCTATTAATTTATGTGATTTGCAATTTGTACGGTAAGCTCTGTAATCATCAAAATTGCGTTGAATACACTGAATGAATTGGAAACCGCATGGAAATATGGAAACAATATTCGTAATGCTAAAAAGAGACTAAACAACACAGTTCATCAAGTGAGCTGAATTTACGTGGGTGCGAGTCAACGCGCTAAATCATGAAAAGATGCACTAAAGCGAAGATAAAATTCTACTAAGAGTTACATGTCACTTCGAATGAGAACACTGAACGTAGCACGAGTACACTTCTTCTATTGATTTGTTTGTCTTGTTTCATCAAGACAGTAACACTCGTGAATCACCTGAAGACAAAAAAGGCAATGTTCTATATACGGCGAAAACATCAAAAAAATCACTGATCAAAAGTAACAAAATGTTGGGCCAAACTTCTTTTTAGTTTTGGTGAGGTTCAGTGCACCCCTAATCAGAAGTGCTGTTAGGATGATCATCGTTTGTGGTGTTCTCGTGATGGTGTGAAGGTATCAGATGCTGCGTTGACTAAATATGTTCCATCACGTATATCAGATGCGGCCTTGCTATGTGCATGTAGAGTGTTTGGAAGCTTACCTGATATTGCAATTAAAACAGCTACCAAATTTATTTGTTTTTACTTTTGGCGTAACATGTACTCATTAAATGTTGCATTTAATGAAAGTGTCGAGGACAAACGAAAACAATTCTCCATCACATATATTCAACAATTTCACGCTGCACCCAGCTGGTAGGGTAATGACAAAGGGATTGATCAATATATAAGACGCGGAAAAAGGCATGGTTACTGTAATGATAAAAGCATCCAATGACATTGTAGAAAAGAGTGAAATATGACTATACAACAAAATTATGAAGATGCAAGAATATGTCCTCCACCGACTGCTTCATTAGAAAACCAGCATGGAAGAAACCCCATGTCAAAGAAGCGTTCAGAGATCTACTGATAGTAGTTCGACAGCCAGAACGAGTTTCTGCAGGGAACGAGGCCGACAATGAGACTTTCACATAATGATGTACACCTCATAGTCCGGCAGCCAGCATGAGTCTGTGCAGGGAACGAGACCGAAAATGAGACTTTCACAGAATGATGTGCACCTCATAGTCCGGCAGCCAGCACGAGTTTGTGCAGGGAACGAGGCCGACAATATGAGACTTTCACAGAATGATGTACACCTCATGGTCCGGCAGCCAGAACGAGTTTGTGCAGGGAACGAGGCCGACAATGAGACTTTCACAGAATGATGTGCACCTCATAGTCCGGCAGCCAACACGAGTTTCTGCAGGGAACGAGGCCGACAATGAGACTTTCACACCTCATAGTCCGGCAGCCAGCACGAGTTTCTACAGGGAACGAGGCCGACAATGAGACTTTGACAGAATGATGTGCACCTCATAGTCCGGCAGCCAACACGAGTTTCTGCAGGGAACGAGGCCGACAATGAGACTTTCACAGAATGATGTACACCTCATAGTCCGGAAGCCAGCACGAGTTTGTGCAGGGAACGAGGCTGAAAGTGAGACTTTCACAGAATGATGTACACCTCATAGTCCGGCAGCCAGCACGAGTTTCTGCAGGGAACGAGGCCGACAATGAGACTTTCACAGAATGATGTGCACCTCATAGTCCGGCAGCCAGCATGAGTTTGTGCAGGGAACGAGACCGAAAATGAGACTTTCGCAGAATGATGTGCACCTCATCGTCCGACAGCCAGAACGAGTTTCTGCAGGGAACGAGGCCGACAATGAGACTTTCACAGAATGATGTACACCTCATGGTCCGGCAGCCAGAACGAGATTTGCAGGGAACGAGGACGAAAATGAGACTTTCACAGAATGATGTGCACCTCATAGTCCGGCAGCCAACACGAGTTTCTGCAGGGAACGAGGCCGACAATGAGACTTTCACACCTCATAGTCCGGCAGCCAGCACGAGTTTCTACAGGGAACGAGGCCGACAATGAGACTTTGACAGAATGATGTGCACCTCATAGTCCGGCAGCCAACACGAGTTTCTGCAGGGAACGAGGCCGACAATGAGACTTTCACAGAATGATGTACACCCTATGCCTACTAACGAATCGGCACGTCTGCCGAGTTCTAGTGAGTTCCTCCTCTTGCCAGACATGATCAAAGAAAAGCACATGTAAATCCAATGGGACGCAGATTCCAGTTTTTGGCTCAAATGAAATTTTGTGGGTTTTCTCTGATTAAACGAAAAGTACTAAGCCCAGAGTTATAATTGTTGGCATGGAATATCTTCAGGTCATTTCCTATGATGTGCATGTGCTTTTATCATGCATCTAATCGGCAATGTATGTGAGAATGTGGTTGAATGTGGATAAAGTTGCTCAAAATGTTTGTGTTTTGCCGACATTAGAGGCTCGCCAAATCTAAATGTGTTAAGCTTTATAGACAGGGGTGCATGAAGATGAAAGGAAATGACCTGAAGACATTCAATGCCAAAAATTATGACTCTGGGCTTAGTACTTTTCTCTTAATCGGAGAAAACATGCAAAATTTCATTTGAGTCAAAAACTGCAATCTGCGTTCCATTGGATCTACATGTGACAAGAAGAGGAACTCACTAGAACTCGGCAGACGTGCCGATTCGAAGTAGGCATAGGGTGTACATCATTCTGTGAAAGTCTCACTTTCGGACTCATTCCCTGCAGAAACTCGTTCTGGCTGCCGGACTACAGTGTTGTATGTGGAAAGAACTATCAGTCGGATGATCCGAACTGAATTCCTCTCACCTTGACTAACATTCAGGTTACTTGTCTTTTCATTGTAAACGTTATGCATCTGTCATTTCGCAATAAAGCTTATTATTGGTATTCTTATTGTCAGTAACATTTTCTGTATTAATATGCAATAGCCATTTATCTGAAAATTCACCCCTATAAATTGCAGATAGAAATGTTGAATATTCAAGTACATGAAATTCTTCTAGCCTAGGAGTCTTCATCTTTCTAGGGATTTACAACCGTAGCTTTTGTATCTGAATGCATAAAACATGAATTCAGTTGTTTTACGTGATGTTTTACAGAAGGTATGTGTTCGTAGACCGTCGAAAGCAACTCTGTTTGCACGAAGCCTAAGCTTTTCATTATTGTGAGCATTACCTGATAATTCAGATGCATGCTTAGATAAAGCAGATTGAGTACATGAAACGAAGTAATCCGTCTTATCAGCCTGTTTGTCATTGACGTTGCATTTCGTTAAGAAGCTGTTTGTGGTTTTCATCATGCTTTTCTTTTATATTTCTCTTTTGACTTACAGTATTTCATTTCCTCATCTACAAATTTCGAAGTGTTGCATTGGAAGCGTTGCATTTTGGATTTTACCAATTGGCTTGAATGCTAAATAAAAGAGATGTTATGAAACGTGATGCGGATGACTGGGTTTCAGTATATTTCCTAGTTTCTGTGTAAAGGCCGTTTTCATGTAGATCCTCAATTTACACTGTATCTGGGAACATGTTTATCCCACTCTGTATCTATTAGTAACTTTCAAAGCTGATCAGAATCATTACTCACATTTTCTCGATGATGTAGCGCTACCCAGTCAACCCGTACACGTGTATTACGTGTAGTGGACCCGTGTAATAGACGTGCATCAGACACGTAATACACGTGTTTTGTGTTCACATAATACACGTGTTTTACACGTGTACAAATGCACCAAAAGTACCCAAGGAATACACTCCTTTTACACGACTTGAAATTTAATTCTAATTTATCTTGCCGGCTCATCGTTTTAATAAATCGAGCATACCCAACATATACGTAGCTCTAGACTACCTAGAAATTTGTTATGAATTCATTTTTGTGTCATATTGCCTCCTATCTATTCCGAACAGTCTTGCGTTTCGTGACTATTTTCTCTAAGCATGTATGACATCCATAAATCGTTTTAAATGGTCGGTCAAATATGAAATCTATAGCCCATGAAAGGAAAGTCCATAAAACACAGAATAGGTAGAAGCACTATTTTTCAGAATAAAAGACTTCCACATTAGAAACTGTAAATCACAGGAATTCACAAATATTCCTTATCCATCCAAAACCGTCTCATCCACAGCAAGGTACGCTGGCAAGAGTGAACGGTGCCTCAGAGTGCGGAAGAGAGAACACATACCCATTTGGTTGACTACTTCCAACACAAGACCCAAGTCCAAGAACCCGCCTCAGTCAGCAGTATCCCGCCACCTCATGACGTGTGATCAAAAAGCGAATCTTCTGCTCAAGGAAGATATGGGATTCCGTGTCCACAAGCAAGCTAGAGACCGCCTTCACTTGTTAATTATGGAGAGTGTGACTATTCGACAGCTCAAGCCGGATTTATGTGCCCAGAAGGAACGCCTGTTCCTTCTCCGGTTGTGCTAACCTCTTTTTACATGCATTTCTTTCTCCCCTTTTACTTCATACCTTCGCACTATTTTACGGTATTTGACATTCTACTTTCGTATTTTATTCAGTAACAATTTATGATAACTTTATTCGTAAACAGACCCGATATGACGAGTCTTCTATAATTTCTGATGCATGTGATTTTGAACTGTATTTACCAGTACATTTGCGAGAGCAATAGAGAGCAAGCGTGGCAATGGAAAAAGTTGCAGTTCTTACTATTCAATGTTGTTTATTTATAAAATCGCACCAACCAAAGGTTTATTTACTTAATATGCTTGCTTTAAAAGCAATATTACATCAAAATTTAGAAAACCTCCTTTTAGTGAATTGTTTATCTGTTCCGCTGAAATCCACTATGTAGAGGTTCGACTTTACTAGGTTTCTTCAGATGTGCACTTTCTGAAATCTAATGCATTATTTACACCATGAAACTGCAGAAATGTAGGCAAAATCAATTGCACACCAAAAATTTGTGATGCAGAATAAGAATGAAAAAGTTTATCATGTGGTTGATATAATACATCACCAGTGTTAGATATAACTCCCTAATTATATATCCGGACTTCTGTTGCCATTTGCTTAAAAAGCGCAATTTACCAAGTTTAACTCACTGTGTAAATTATTTCTATATTAATTTTCTGTACATATTGTTTATTAGCTTCTTTGCAATCCATCGTTAGATCAATTTACATTTCACAAATATCATAATTAGAAAAATTTTCTACGTCTCATCGTTCTAAACAAATTATGAAAATGGTTATTGGTCATTCTCTTTCTCAAATGGTCTCAAAATGAATCAACAAAACGTTCTTAGCAACATCTAAAACGGATGCTTTTCTTAAAATTTCAGCTGGAAATTGACTTAGGCCACGCGAAATATCAGACGCAATCATTGACCTTCCATCTAAAATTTTGAGAGACGCATGGGTTTTAGATGTTGCTTTTCACGGGGGGGGGGGGGGTTACAAGGGACAGATAGATGCGAGTCTGATTGTGCGAGGACCATTTAACTTGACACACTGACAGAGAATATTTGATTGATTTCTAAATCAGAGAATAATGCAATATGACAACTTTATGTGACTGTTATCTTCAGCAAAAGTCAGGAATCAAATAATGATATCGAACTGACGACAATTAAGGTGTTTTGATTTTATGGACATGTTAAAGGGTCCTAAAACTCGTTTTTATTGATCAGCAGCTGTCTCAGAAAAAGCCTCGAAATGAAAGGTATTTGAATAACATATCGTTCTCAGCAGCATCATATGAAAGCGATGTTTATGTTAAAATTCTAGCCGGAAAATAAATGATGGCTTCTGCCAATTCGTGGAGATAGCCCTGTCTTCTAGGCATCAGGGGCGACTGAGTTTCCGGCTAATATGAACATGTTAGAAAACGTATGATCTCCTAGGCAGGAGGAGGCTAACTGAAAATCTCCGGTTTTATCGCAACCACAGTTGGATATAAGTTTGTTGAACTATATGGTTGGCCTCTGCGCAGAACTCAAAAGGAATCTCAGACGATATTGAAAGCAAAACAGTTTTCAACATGAACTTAGTGTTTTTGAAATATATCAGATTAATTAAAGAGTTATAAAACAAAAACGATAAGTTGCCATTTTCTAGGTGAAAATATTTCTTCACTTGATGCGTCATCGGTAATTTCAGCTTCGGAAAGTCAGTAAATCTATTAGCTCCGTCCCTGGTGATTTTGAAATTGTAAAATATATGCTTGCAATAGGATACAGATTTTGATATATTTTGTGAATTGTGGTTTAAATCAACCGGCTTTCTTGACTTTAAATCATTAACTTAATTCATAAAACTCATTCAAATTAGTTGCACTATCAATATAATTAATCTCGCGTAGGCTACTACAAAAAGCATTCAATCCTAAAAGATCACATTCATTTATGAAGTCTGACCTTGCCATGTTAATCGTCAGACATGGAATGCGATTAACAACTTTGCAGGAAAAAGTTAGACTCAAATGTTACTACAGAAAAAATCAAAATGATTCATATTTCAATAGCATATATATCTGAAGAAAAAATACCTTAGTTCATGTACAGACCGTTTCATAAATAATGGCACAAAAAAGTTAACCTACTTTCAAATGCAATTTTCGTCTTGAAGTGCTGGTTCAATTTTAATACTCGATATATCATATGAAACCTTATGTTCCATGTATTATTTTGTCATTCATTTTACTTTCCTAAGTGGTCAGTTGTGGTCATGAGGCTTTCTGAGCATTTCTTTGATGCAGGATTTTAACATGAAGACGACAGAATTTTTAATGAAAACTGACAGACAGTGTGAACTATCACTCAGCTTCATCATGATGTAAAGATTATAAGATTCGTTGAATGTACAAAAAGATACAGTACAAATAAGGTTTACCGAAAAAATGCTGACTTTTTCATTGACGAAGATGCTCAGTTTCAACAAACTTTATGCCATTGAAAGGATGTGTTTAGTACTTTGATTTGGCAGAGCGATTAGGTTGTGTCTGATCAGTTGAGGTCAGCAGACATAAAAGTATGAATTTTTGGTCAATTCATTCACCGATGCCTGCTGACTAAACTACACTAAACAAAATTAAGATTATCATTATTCAATCAAGCTCGTGGTGAGCTTTCAGATGATATATTTTTTTCGAATTTTGACAACATTTGGTACTACAGTCTTACTCAACGCTTGCTTAATTTTTCGCTAACTTTCGTGTTAAAAATGTTTTTAACTGTGAACTGCATACAACTTAATAACTTTTGCTGTATTAACGCTGCGCTTTCGAGTTTGGGTTTAAAAGAAAGCTGGTGTTGTCAGTTCCAAGAATATGTAAGTTTTATCACGATCTGCCCATCCGTTCACTGGTAAACTTCAAATTCGAATTGTTCCCACACTCAGCCATCGGGTGAGTCATCATTTCCCTCGGTGGAAGTCAGGATTTCGAATCCTTGATCTGCGCGCACATTAAGGCTTGGCGTCAGACTGATACTCGCCACCTGTTCACAAACAATAGCAATCTCTCCACGTCATAGTTGGTGCTCCCGATAAGTGAATTGACAAGACTTTTAGCAACTCAGGAAACGGGAGCAGTTATGACATGGTCAGCTATGATATGATCATGAATGATTTTTCTCATCACTAATTACTTCATTTAATTAGGCACACCCCACTGTTTCCTAAATCAAGCAAGTGTCTTGGCTGACCAAGTGAATAAGTTCAGTAATCAATCACATGAGCTTAAACAGCTTACGGTTAAATTTGATGAGAATAAGCAAGGGATAAAAGAGCTTTTCGTGTTTTGCAACGACTTAGGAAACGGACTGTACATTTGCATGCATATTCTAAGAAACAAAAATGCGAAGCTCACCGCACTTCATCACAGATAGACCAATATGATAGCGATTTGTCACAAAATGTGAGCAAGTACCATTTTCCAAAGGTTCTAATTGATCATCAAATTAACTTCATCTTGACTTCAATTATTCCATTAGATCAATATTTATTGAGCCAGACATATCGCATTGAAGCGGAGCTTTTCAAATTTGAATTCGCAACATGTGCTATGTTTCTACATGTGTAACTAAGTTTCCAAACAAACATAGATCATAGACTTCCAAGCATAATCAAAGAAATCGACAGCAGTTAATTAAGAAGGTGACAAAGAATTCGAACAGCACCATTACTAGGTTTGCAAAATTCAATGACGCCTGTTAACCATAGCAGTCAGTGCATGCTTTTGAAACAAATTTTCTACCCATTGGAAAGCAGCTATCGTGCAACTCAGATTATTTTTAAGCCTGAGTAAATGCATAGTAACATGCTTTCAATTTTAAGACATGGAAACTTGACATTGTTGTATGCATTTTCAATTTAGAGAGGATTTTTTCTAAATGGATTTTGCAGCCTCAATCTTCACAGCGACAAATGCTGAAATTATATGAATTAAACAGCATCTGAACAAAATACAAACATATTTCAAATTCTTGGATGATCTCATGGCCTACCAAATATTTTGTTTACTTCTAAAGAACGTTGATCAAACGCATCAACGAAGCTTTTTTCGGATCAGTTGATGGAGAAATTGAATAAATTTCGTAACTTCCGAGAAGGAATTTCGCCAAAAATGAATATCATGTAGCCAGTTATTTGAATGTGAATTTAGAGAATCAACAACTCAACAGTGTAAATTTTGGCATTATTTTTGTGCGGCAACAATAGTTATTAAGTGGACTTTTTGTTGCCACTTTGTGCAGCTGCTGTAGAATATAGCTGACTGTGACTTGAATTCCACAGACCGTGACATCAGTCTAATATTGAAATTCTAAAATTGACCTTCGCACCAAGTCCTTGGTGTAAGATAAGTGTATTTCGACACTTTTATTCATATGTAAAGATTACAAGTGCAAAAGTATTTTCATCTGAATCAAGAATACTCGTGTGTTAGCTACACGTGTACGGATTGACTAGATATTTGCATTTTCTCATATCATCATAAGCAATTTGTCAATAACTTTCTTCTTACACTGAACACGCTCTAAAACCTATTTTATTTGAGTTTTATCTAGTTCTGAAATTTTGGATCCATTAGTTCTTCTCGCGATAGCAACCCATCCCAATTAATGCTTGCGTTGCATATATGAAGATTAGACCAATCTATACACTATATAAATGCGCCACGATAAACGACTATTGTGTCGAAAACAACTTCACTATTTGGTGGTATCTGCAAGAGAATGAAACATATTTACAGATTCACATTAAAAAACATTACAATTCCAATTTACTCACCAAACTTATTATGGAGGCGACATCTTATTATCTCCCGGCGATGATATGTTTTGCAGGTCAAAGATAGCAATGAACATCTACATTAAATGCGCGGAGACAAATAACTGTATTTATTCTTCCTTTAATTTTCATTGCCATGTTAAGGACAGACTTGCTTCGGAAGCAAATATGACTTTTGACAGATTCAGGTTATCAGTTTTACTCCTATTTTTGGAACATCAGTTTCGCTAGTTTGGAAAGTAAGTCAACTAAACATTCTGACTGATATCCGAAAGTCTGCAGTCATTCCAATTTAACTTTTAATCAAAATGTTATCCGTAGTGTGGTGAGAAATCCTTTATTTATAAAATGAAATGTGCTTGAAACACATAGCCAGATAAAACTTTTTGATCTTTTTGTCGTTTCAGAAATTGAGAAGATGAGCAATGTATCACTGGTGAAAGGTTTTGTCATTTGTGAGTGGTGTGGCAAGTCGTTTCCAGATTCAAGTAGACTGACAGAGCATCGGCGGATACACACAGGTGACAGGCCGTTCATTTGTGAATCGTGCGGGAAGTCGTTTGCCCAATCAAGTAGTTTGACAAAGCATCGGCGAATACACACAGGTGACAGGCCGTTCATTTGTCAGTCGTGCGGGAAGTCGTTTACAGATTCAAGTCATTTGATAAGGCATCGGCGAATACACACAGGTGACAGGCCGTTTGTTTGTGAGTCTTGTGGGAAGTCGTTTATAGATTCAGGTAGATTGACTGAGCATTGGCGGATGCACACAGGTGACAGACCGTTCGCTTGTGAGTCATGCGAGAAGACGTTTGCGACTAAAGGTGGTTTGACAAGGCATCGACTGATACACACGGGTGAAAGGGCGTTCATTTGTGAGTCGTGCGGGAAGTCGTTTAACCGAGCAAGTACTTTGACAAGACATCGACGTATACACACAGGTGACAGACAGTATGTTTGTGAGTCGTGTGGGAAGTCGTTTGCCACACAAGGTGGTTTGATGAAGCATGACACTGATATACATATGTGGCAGGTCGTTCATCTGTGAGTCGTGTGAGAAGTTGTTTTTACAGATTCAGATAATTCGACGAAGCGTCAGTGGATACACAGGTGACAGGCCGCATGTTTGAGTCGTGCGTGACATTGTTTAACCAACCTAGTAATTTGGCAAGACTTCGATACACACAGGAGACATGACATTCATGTGAGAATCGCGCGGGAAGTCATTTTGGCAGACAACTCTCTGGATTTCTCATTGGTGGAAGATTCACATGAAAGGATATATGACTGTGTCAAGTAATTGTTGAAGAGTTGTGTCATCATTTTATTGACTTTTGAACGCCAACGTACATTTTTGCCAACTGATTGAGCCTACCGGAGGACATTGACACATGATTGTTGCTTTGTATATGTTTTGTATGAGAAGCAGGGGTGCACCGAATGTTTGAACCTCAATTTGCTAAACCGTCCGGTGGTTCGGCCGATCTACCGAACTTTTTTTGTCGAGACAAACTTGGAAATTATTTGAGAAAAATGATCATATGCTGCGTTGGCTGAATGTGTTCATTCATGCTATCAAGGTGCTCTATCAGATGCGTGTTTGTTGTGTACATGTAGAATGTTAGGAAGATGATATGATGCTGCAATTAAAGCGGTAGCTGATTCTACTACAATCTATTCGTTTTTACTTCGAGTGTGCATACTATTTGCTTCACTTGTCAGTATGATTCCATTTCAAGTGCTTCAACATCTTCAATCTTATCTACCGCTTTTAAAGAATTACACATTTTCCTTCTGATGCGCATTGCGAACGTAGAACGTCTACGCATAGATATTGAACGCAAATATACCGGCAATGCACTTTAATTGATCCAAAATGTTATCGAATACATTCTAACTATTTACACCACGCGTGAATTGGGCCTCAAAGACAAAATTGCATAATATATAAAACTTTCCTCATTAGCGATTCATTTTTTTACGAGCTTAAATTTACCCGCTTAAATTAGTCCATGCTTTACATTATTCATTTTTGCGGACAGAACCCGCACCAGCCGTTATTCGTTGACAAATTCTAATTAGCATCGGGAGCATTTTCAAAAATCATTTTCTATTGTAATATCACTGTAGCTGCGTATCAATCAGTCTACAAGTGAGCGAGACCTAGAGATTTTAATTAAAAGGTTCGATTTCTAAATGCACAGCATGTAAAATCATCCAGGTATTGAACATAGCTATCGTAGCCCATAAGCGAGGGAACTAGAAATTTGAAAAACTGCGATTTCTTGATGCAGAGCATGCATATATAGGTATCCATGTGCACAGCATGCACAATTATGCAGTAGGTGAAGATAATAGATTTTGATCTCACTATGCGGCTCTGTACAATTTGAAACATCAGTGATAGCGAGAAAATTTCAAATGACATTGCTACGTCACGTGAAAATAAAACACTGTGATTTGAAATTGACGAATTTGGTATATCCCGGAGATGACGACTAGACATCCCCGGTGAAAAAATAATCGTCGGCGATACCTCGGCAAAAAGTCGGGCTTCTTTCCACTGTCTGCATCGTGTCGGGTGTCAACCATGTCGACGCACCGAGTTGATGACGACAGCAGGAACTGTCGGTACCTATCGGCTAAGTGACCGTGTGCCGACATGATGACTAGAGGAACGGGAAGTGTTGGCAGTTCTCCTATATGTCGACGGCAACTCTGATTGGATCAATAGTAGCGAATCTCATCCACCATAGACTCCAATTCGCATCGATTCCTGTCTGAAATGCGAAATAAAGTGCTTGACGCAAAAAAATATCGAATATTTTTTCGACATAAAAAGAAATATCAAAATATGCGCTTCGACGATCTGAAAAAATATTGATTTAACTTCACCGACTTGCAAACCTTCAATCTTTGACCTAAAAAGAAGTTATAGAATTTAGCATATTGAAATATAGGAAAATGACATCGATATTGAGCTTTTTCACTTCATGTAATTATGCTGTTGAAATCAAGAACATTACATTACCGGAGCTGTTGCCACATTTATTTCCCGAAAAATCTTAAAACGACAAAATAAAATCACCATATGTATTACATGGGCACAGACGAGTTCCGATGAAAAACAGGTCATAAAACAAATGACGAAATGAGGAAGATTACGATCGAGTCCGCTGGGAAAAGTGCTCACTATTCGCCAGCTTTTAGTGAGCGAGCAAGCGATGTCTTAGCTAGTGATAATGCAGGTTGAGAGTAGATGGCCATTGGCAAACCGAAATTCGCCTGCTTCTTGTCATTGACCAATAGCTCCAAGGTCGTGAACTTTTATCACCAGCTATAGCCTACATACCTCTGTTTAAACACATTCTGTTGTTTGAAGTCGAGTTCATGTGAGAGCAAAAAGCAAAAAGTGCATGTTAACGCTATAATTAAAAAATCAGCTATTCATTTCAGTTATTCTCATTAATTCTTAGTCTCATCAGATAGTTCAATATTAGAGTGTGCTTCCGCCGTGTTCTAAAGCACAATAAATTTGCTGTGAATTATATAGAAATGTCACTATCATTTGTCCTTAAAGTTCAGTGTTCAGAGATCCATCATTGATGGTTATTTAAGACCAAAGTAGACAGCTATTCAAACACTGTGCGGTTTACAATAATTAAGCATTGCAACTGAACTAGAATGTCGAATAATGAAAATACGTTCATATGAGCGACTTTATCTTTGCTTGGAAGTCAATGCCTGTGAATTCAATAACGGAGATTCGCAATACTTAAAATGATTTTATGCTCCAATCAAGTTGCTTACATTATGTCAAATGAAACGCTGCCACACATGCATCGGGCAGCAAGCTTGCATTGCAACATATCGTCACTAGTCTGAGCAATTAGTTGTTTATCGACCATCTCCACAGAGGATTGTTTTCTTCCTACGCAGGTTGGACAAGACGATAGGCGCGCTTTGTCGAACAATTGCCTGCATGATATCGTGTCAAATGTTAAGTGCGCATCCAGTTGTGAGATTTCTGCTGTCGTGCATACATGGCTTGGTCAACTCTGATTCTGATAAACCACTTCGAATACATAGGATCAATTATGGCTGTGTAAATCAATTATTGTGTGAGTCAATTTAATTTCCTTCCTCATGACTGCGGAAAAAGACAGCAGTTGAAGCCATGTAAAAATGGGTGAGTCGTTCGCACTTTAATGTCACATTATGAAACCCGTTTTAGTTTTTGAAAAATAGGTTATTTTCGCATTATAGTGACTAGCGTAGGTAGTCATACATACCTTTGCTGCAGACTATGTATCTCTGCTATGAACTTTAACTGAATAACGAGATCTGCACATTGTACTAATGAGTCAACACGGATAACATTGTAGCAAATGAAGCATCTCGAAAAAAAAACTTGTTGGCGGTGCCAACATGTTGAAACTTTGACGGATTGGGCTTTGACATAATCTCAAATAATTTCAATCATGCAATAGCCTTAGGCAATGAAATTATTATGTGCACCTTAATCATCTTTCATTGATTTTGAACACATGAAGTCAAATGGACAAAATTACCAATAGAATCAAAGCATTATGCTCATAACTTATGCCATTGAAATCCTCTTCCGTTGATCTTCAGGCTGATTTCAGTTAACCCTTATCAGGTCACCAAAATCAACATCCTCATCCGGTCAAACGGTCACAAATTGTGACCACTCATAAATGTGCCGAATCATGTCGAGAAATGAAGCCTATTCACGAATATTGATCAGTTCTATACTCATACGTATCCAATTACATCCTCATCAATGCCAATTAATGAAGTATTGGGCATACATGTAATGATAATAATAATAGTATACTACATGTTGTAGTAATATAATATTATACATGTAGTACTAGGCCTAAGTCCGAAACACAAACTAGTTGTAATTGAAAGCAAGATTTAGAAGGCCTGCAACTCAAAATTCCAATTGCTTTAATAGAAAAACAGAATCCCATTTGAACTTCACAACAAACACTACATACAGATATATAGCATACATGATTGCATGTAGGCCTATTAAAAACTCTAAGTGAGCTCATGACAGTCTTCACATTTCGTGATCACCTTCAAAACTCTATGATTGGGGCATATCGGGCGATCACAATCGTCGCAGTAGGATCTTGTGGTTTTGCGACAAAATCTGCATTTCGAACATCGGCTTCACTCGAGCATTAGTTTTGCAGGGAATAGTCATTTCATATTTGAAACCAACCTTGTCGGCTACTTCCTTTGTATATCGACGCACAGCAGATCTCTGAAGTCGCCGTTCAGCTGATGGCTGCGCCAATTGAAAGGTGAGCATTCGGAGAAATTCTTTCTTGTTGCGAGTAAGGCCACTCTTTTTGGCAAGAAGAAATGCGTTATTGTTTGCAACATCAATGATACTGAAATACAATAACAAGGGCCATCGGTGTGTCTTACGTCGACACGAATACTCTTCGACATTGCCGTCCATTGTATCCACGCCTTCTTTGGAATCGTTGTATTCAAGAATAACAAGAGGCTTGTTCTGAGCCTCCTCCGAAATCCGAGTGTCTGAATGACTTGATGTAAGGAGGACAACATTTTTCTTTTTCTTGGGTATGTAGGAAATGAGGGACACTTTTTGTCATGTTCAAACGCGAATCGACTTGAGTGAACAGATCGATCATCAGTTGTTCGAATATAACTTGGGATTTCTCGTCGGTGAAGTCTCATTGTTCCCAAGATAGTAAGATTGTGTTCAAGAAACTTTGCAGCCAATGCATACGAAGTAAAGTAATTGTCACAAACAATGTTGTGGACATCACAGATAACATCCGTCAGCATATCTCTCGGTGCGCAGTGCTCTATTGTTCTAAGTGAAAATGTGGTGAACTATTCTTTTACATCTATTTACTGTAACTTCCGGTTATCTGATTCACATGGTTTTTTGATGAAAGTTGTTCTCAATACGCTCAACTTTCTGACTAAACCTACGACCACCAGAATGGAATCTACAGCGACTTTAAGTTGAGAATGGACCGATTCTCCTATTCGCACTGTGTTAAGATCTGAAGTTTCTGCCCACCTAATAGGTTCCGCTCGTGTACCGCAAATTTCGCTGAATTTCCGTTCTGTGAAGCTTACCATGCGACCTGAGATCAATTTCTATGGAGCTATGACTCATAGTCGAAGCTAAATTCATTACCTGAATAAAAGGTCATCCCAAGAGAAGTACGTAGTTGCCATATAAGGTGATTACACTACAGAAAATGCTGGTCACAATTTGTGACCGTTTGACCGTCTACGTATAAATACTGCATAAATATTGTATACTTTATCTAATCAACTCAGGATTTTAACACAGTATTTTAGGCTTAAAATGGTTCATCGTCCATGAATTCCAGACCGATAGATCCAATACTTGATGCATTACAAAACTCAAAAGATGCTTGGTCACAAATTGTGACCGTTTGACCCGATGAGGGTTAATGGAGAAAATTAAAAGGTTGCGAAAATATCAAATTTAACGATTTTTCCGTAAAATGTTTCAACTTTAGAAATATCTTTTAAGATTAATTATACTATATAAACCATTCACTCTGGAATGTACAAAACTTGTAGGAATAAATCATCTTTTTATTCATTTTGTATCAATGCCTAAATAAGAGTATTTTTGCTTTCCCATTTTATGTCAGATTCCACAACTTCCATATTGACGCATGTGCCTCAACGTCTTTTGAAAAGGTATGTAAATAAAAAATTTTATTGTACATTTCAGACCGCAATCACTGCCCAACAAAAGTGAATATGAAATTTGAATGCGGATTCTATCAAACCAGTTCAAATATGGAGAGTAACTAGCGACCATTTTGCAGAGGTTGAGTATCATTAGGTGTTTTCTCATATGAATTTTCTGCATTAGGTGATTTTTTAATTCCTAATAAGAATTTTTTGGAGAATGCAATTTTTGCAATTTGTCACTGCCTCCGAATGTTTTGGGTTTAGCAGCATTTGAGTCATTATGCTGTTAATCCTTGCAGCATTCTGTGGCAAGATGACAGTGATCACCAGTCTTTTATCATAAGTGTGGCCAAATTTTCTATAAGAATAAACAAGAAAAGAAAACTGTAAGTAGTGCAAATGCTCATTCATGAATTGTAATTTTTGTATGAAAATCAAAAGGCTTAATAGTTTTGCATTTTAGAGACTAACCGCTGATCTACAGAAATTTATGCTGAAAATACAATGATGCAACTAAACCGGCTCATTGGGTCTACGCATGGCATGAAAGAAACTTTAAATTTCTGCAAGCCTACAATTATATAGCAGAGGTGAGTCTCACATTTTTTGTCACTGTCTCCGAGTGTTATGATTTTGACAGTTCTACATACTCTACTGTTGATCCATTGAGCATTCCGTGGCAGTATGACGTTGAGCAGCATGTTTTTTTGTTATGTTAAGTTTGGAAGTAGCGAACAGCTAGGTTTTAGATACTAATAGGATACAGCGAATATCAAGCAAGCAGCTAGCTTTTCGATGAGGCAAGGGTTTAGCGTGCTACATTAGCTTTCGAATAACATCGCTAATCGCGAGCGAACAGCAACGTTTTTGCTCCTATATTAGCGAACTTTTCACCAGCATTTTGCGAGACAAAACGGAAGCCACAACGTTATTCGCTGAAGATATGTGCTAGCTAATAGCGAACTTTTTTCCCAGAGGGAGATAGGTCAATATAATATACAGTCTGGAAATCCTCAAAAGCAAGTATGCGACTGACGATCACTATAGAAAAAGGAAGTACGAGTATGACAACTATATCCATGTGAGAACATGATTGCGAGTGTGGACCAATAGTCCAAGTCTTTGGAAATCTTTAAAGACAACTATAAACATCTAACAATCACAAAAAAGAAATATAGCAAATACTATGCAAACATGATTTACGAGAGGGTGGGTCAAGTCAAGACTGATTTGGAAATATTTCAAAACAATTATAAACAGTTAGCAATCAAGGAGAGATGATGCCTTGGTTAGACATTCTAGATGAAAATGAAAATAGGATTGCCGGCATGATGCTAATTTATTAAATCATGAACCAATTAATTATAGCTATACTGAGTGTAGTCGCTATCAGGGTATAAAAAATGAGCAGTGTATGCATTGATGAAATTTTGAGCATTTAGAAATATACCTGAAATATATCCTAGAAGTATATTCTTGATTCATTCGCATATCTCTAAATGCTAAAAATTCCATCAAAGCATGCTCTGTTCAGCTATCATTATATACATCCTGAAGATGACTGCGTTCTGTAGTTGAAATTACTCGTAATTGGTCAATAACGGCTGAATGAGTCACATCATTAAATTGCACATGAATAAATTTACAACAGATAATAATTCAAAAGCAGTGGCGTCTTCTTCGTACCTGCGACGCCTTCGGCGCATACTCAAAAATAATTTTCCAACAATTATAAAAATGAAAAGTGTCATCATTCATTTAAATTCGATAGCTTCTCGTGTCAGCTGTGCACAGCTTTCCGTCTCAAATTCAGACGCTCAACCTCAGAGTGAACAGTTTTGCAGCACGTGCTTGAATCACAGCTGTTTTCTTCGAACAATTAGACACACAAGCTGGTCGTGTGTTTAGACAGAGCATTGATGTTCAGACAGAGCGAAAGAGAGTTGTGTGCGTGTGAGGCAGTAAGCGCACGCGCCCGCGCCAATATTGGCTTTCCCGATAGACATGATGCCTTGCCTATAGTAAGGGAAGCGCAACCCAATTGGATTCGCTTTATGTCATAGAGGCCACTACGCTAACGGTATCAGATGGCTGACGTTCAGACAAGACTGCGATCAGATGTCTGTTCTCCAATGAATGCAGAGTAATGCATCTGACTGGAACACCCAGATTCGGTAGAATTCCATAATTTGTTTTTACGTGATTGATGTGACACTATTTTTAGTACTGCAGATGAGATCATAACCACGTCTTTCGTCCCTAAGGAATATACTGAAAGGATGACAGTCATCAAGCAAGGGAGGCCAACACCTGATAGAAAAATTGAAAGTACTCACAGAGAAAGAAATAAGAAATGCACAAGACATTTTAATGCATCAAAATTTCAAACATGTCAGCGGCTGACCGGCCGTGAGAAACACAAGAAACTGTTGACCTTGCCTCCTTTTTTCTCGAGAAAATGTGCACTTGTGAGGCGTCACAGTCTACAATATTTGTACGATTAAATTGTATAAGTCTATAACTGAAAAACTGTTTTTTAGGAAATGAAGAAAATTTCTATGGAAGAAAATGCTCAATATGACGCAGCATACTCAAATTCATTGGTGCGTCCAATTTCATGCTTCTATGATGCGTACCTCTCAAGTAAATAGATTTTATATCAAATAATTCTACCGAGTTCTGAGTATGTCAAGTTATAACTTCGACTTAATTCTGCTTGTTAAGGTATGATAATTAAAATAATTTAGAAAATGACATTATTCAAAAATTCTTATGTCATGCGATCTTCATCTTCTTTTACTAGGGTTTTATCGCATTAGTTCGGTTATAATGGGTCTACTTGAGGTTTTTTAGTATATAAATCCATCACAGGGATGTTTAATCAACATGGGATTATTCCACGAGTAAATTTATCCACGTCATTTGTTAAAGATATTCACCAATTTATTGAACGGTTCAGTTTAGCATATTACACAGCAGCTCTTGAAATTTTATCATGCTATTGAGAATTGCATTTGGTAGCAATACGAAATATTATACACTGCATGTTTGTTGCACCAAGAATGTCATCTCTTATAATTTTTTCATCCGGAGAAGAATGTTATGCACTGCGACACGCAAATTATCTTCCAAAACCATGATGTATCGCTGATTGTGCATTATTTCTCAGTAACAGAAAGGAATGTCATAGACTTGTTAGCTACGATCCGCAAACTGTTTTGCAGAGACTGGTATCATTTCAATCGCTAATATTGCATACATTTCTCAGTAATAGAAAGGAATGTTATAGACTTGTTAGCTACGATCCGCAAACTGTTTTGCAGAGACTGGTATCATTTCAATCGTTAATATTGCATACATTTCTCAGTAATAGAAAGGAATGTTATAGACTTGTTAGCTACGATCCGCAAACTGTTTAGCAGAGACTGGTATCATTTCAATCGTTAATATTGCATACATTTCTCAGTAATAGAAAGGAATGTTATATACTTGATAGCTACGATCCGCAAACTGTTTTGCAGAGACTGGTATCATTTCAATCGTTAATATAGCATACATTTCTCAGTAATAGAAAGGAATGTTATAGACTTGTTAGCTACGATCCGCAAACTGTTTAGCAGAGACTGGTATCATTTCAATCGCTAATATTGCATACATTTCTCAGTAATAGAAAGGAATGTTATAGACTTGTTAGCTACGATCCGCAAACTGTTTTGCAGAGACTGGTATCATTTCAATCGTTAATATAGCATACATTTCTCAGTAATAGAAAGGAATGTTATAGACTTGTTAGCTACGATCCGCAAACTGTTTTGCAGAGACTGGTATCATTTCAATCGCTAATATTGCATACATTTCTCAGTAAACAAAAAGGAATGTTATATACTTGTTAGCTACGATCCGCAAACTGTTTTGCAGAGACTGGTATCATTTCAATCGCTAATATTGCATACATTTCTCAGTAAACAAAAAGGAATGTTATATACTTGTTAGCTACGATCCGCAAACTGTTTTGCAGAGACTGGTATCATTTCAATCGCTAATATTGCATACATTTCTCAGTAAACAAAAAGGAATGTTATATACTTGTTAGCTACGATCCGCAAACTGTTTTGCAGAGACTGGTATCATTTCAATCGCTAATATTGCATACATTTCTCAGTAATAGAAAGGAATGTTATATACTTGTTAGCTACGATCCAGAAAGTATTTTTCATGATCTGGCATTATTTAATTCTCTAGCTTTGTATGTTAGCTAGGAAAGAGTGTATGCCTGATAGGTTTGCTGTTTACGATACGCAAATCAAGTTATGTAGGCTTCATACGGTAGGTACCCAATTTTTCGAAGAGAAGAAATTCATTTTAGGTTTCTCCTATCTGTCATCAAGGCAAATGCCCCGACGCCAAAACTTTTTGTACCATCATAAGTTCCAGCAGCCGAGCATTCTCATTAACACTTCAGGCAACATTCAGCCTCCCGTACTATCGATGTAAACTAAGTTGGAATCGGTCCGTTATAGCACTGGCAGGACCCTGATTTTTATCGGTAAATTGGGTATATAGGCCCGCATATGTTACATTATTGTATGATAGCATACACTGTTCAAAACAGAAGATATTCAGTGACATCTACGGCTAGCACATCCGTTTGTCGATTGATCTGATTTTTTAACCGAACTTATGTAAAGGAATGAACAATTAAAACCACAGCCGATGTTTGATAAAAACCGATGTCGACATAGCCTCAATATCAAAACCAAGCATTTATCCACAAACATAATTGAATTTTGAACTGTAGCCAGAACTATCCAAATAAGTTCATCCCACGCCGTCGAGCCTCCATCAACTCCCGAACGCGAAATAATCGGTACGGCCTACGCCTTACAAAAATTCGACGAGGGATGAATACTCCTAAAAAGAGAAGAAAATCGCGGATTAATCTCTAATTCATTTGGAAGTCAATTATGTTTTGTGTTACTTTTCTGGGTAATTAAGTTGTCAGTTGTAAGTTGTAGTACCTTATGTCGTCCCTAGATGCCCGTTTTTGGATAAAACATGCATGATGCATGTATCACGGATAAATCCTATCAAGAAATTTCATTCCTTATTAAGTAAAATGGTCTTTTTTGGTGTATGTATAACTATACTAACAATATTTGGCATTATAAAGAGTAGGAAATGTATATAAAAATTACTCTGAATAGTAATTTGGAATTGTACATGGTAAAAACATCGATGATCCATGTACGTGGATAAAATACATAATTAAAAGAGCGTTTCCTGTAGAGAAGAATTGTCCATTTGAGTTAGATACCGACTTTGCTAATAATATTGATGCTGTAAGAAGTAACAATGCATTTAAATTACTCAAAGAATCGCTCATGGATATAACATCGATGATCCATGGATATCGACATATGAAACATGTAGGGCCTACGACATATGAAATGTGCATGTCTACTATTACTTCGAGTGTTTTATATATGCCCTTTATATTTGATGAAATGGTGTGTATAAAAAAGATATTCAGGTGACTTCATCGCTTCTCTCTCTCTTTTTGTCACTCACTCACTCGTTCCTCTTTTCTTCTTCTTCTTCTACTCATTTTTCATCATCTTTCACATTCACTACATGTACACTGTAGCTACAATAGCAACAACATCAGTCAATGCTGACGAACAGGTCAACAATATTAGGCCTACACATGACATATATTTTCAATATTAAGGGAGCCTAAGCAGTTCTATCGGCACACATTTTGCTTCTCAAATTGAAACATATATTGAAGTTTCTAAGTTCCATACCGTGCACATCAGCAAGTCGACTTTGATCAGTTTGCTCGTGTGTTCGCTAAATTACTTAGCTAGTAATTTGCAAAACTTATGATATTAAATCAGTATGTAACTGAACCAAGCAATTGCATAAGTATCTCGCTCAGTCTGCGTAATCATATCTCGCTTCTATAACTTTCCGTCACTATATTAAGGAAATTCGCCGCGCGCACGCAGCTGAGGAAGTTCGGTCACATTGTTGGCAGCCTGGTCGTGGCCGCATTCGGGAGCCATGAGTGGTCGATAATATTCTCTAGCTGCGAACTGTTGATACCTGTGACTCAGCGTCCCTGCTTAATAATTATTGTCCGCCCATCACGTGGGACAGAAAGCTGCACAAGGCGCAGTAGCTTGTGCGCTCTTCGTTCTCGTGGCCTATCGAACCCGTGTTTACGTCAACTGCTTAATATTACAAAAGTCAGCGCATCAAGAGGATATTCTACTTACACACCTTTATTTATTCATCGTCGGTTTTGTGATCGTCTACGTTTTTCCATCATCTTACTTAGTTATCATGCACAACACGGAGCACAATTCGAAAATGAACACTCGCATGTAGTCAGTGAGTTCTTCTACTCAATGAAGCCATCAAGTTCCTTTGATTTGTGCATCAGAATTAAAAATTCATCTCTTGGATCAAACTGCAGAAAAATGGTAAGCTTCTAAATGTTTCCAAATTTATTTTGTCAACTTACAGGATTTAAGTGCAAGTCTAGGTACATATATTTGGAAATCCCGAAAACAAAATCAAAGGAGAGATTTGGTCATATGATACAATCGATAAATCAAAAGTTGGTTTTTTGACCATGAACACGTAGAGACATTTCTATGACTATACTGCTATCTCTGCTTTTAATTTTGCAAATACTAAAAAGCTACTAACGCCATACTTAATTTAATTTACTGGTAACAACAAAATATCTCAATTCCTCTTGGTTCCTCTTAGCAGCACATTTTAGGAGTCCTTTATTTATACATAAATATCATAGCTATCAAGAAACACATCGTTTTACTTGGGTTTTCCATCACACAAATGATGTCACATGCCCAAGACTTATTCACTTTGAATTCAATATGAGAATGTGCACGTATATCAATTTTCACGACGACGTTTCTCGTTGGAAAATCGATCAAAAGTTGATTGTGTCGTGAAAAGAGTCATAATCAAATGGGAATATGTTGAAATGGTTAGATATGTAGTAGGCTATACTTGTGCTATAGCATTAATATTTGGATGACAAATAATTGAAAAAAATTTTGAAACAATTGAACATGGTATAAGGCATAAAAAATCTATTCCAGGACTACAAAAAGTTTAGATGGAGAATATTTTTATCAATGCGGACAAACTATTGAGCTATTCGATATCTGATTAAGTTATACAATTTAATCTATTGTTTCTGAAAAATGGATCCATCAGGGAAGCTTATTTAAATGGTCACTATTTCCATTTCATAAATATTGAACTGAAAACCTGTAGCAAACGCCAATGATAATCAATTATTTTTTTCAGAATTGCTACATTTTAGAAAATGATATCAATTTGATATTTCGAGTTGTTTAAGAAAAATGATGAAGCACACAAAAGGCATAGATGCTACACGACGGACTGCACACTGTAATAAAGATCAGTTATGCGTTGCAGTCCAACAATAGGTTCAGTTTTGCAAAATCAATTATTTTTCATGCCTTACGATTAATGTAAAACAATCAAAGTGCAAACTCATTGCTACTCTTTTATATCAATTTGTGTTTACTTATTACAAATTATGCATCGCACTTTTCATATCATCGTAGGCCTAGTTATTATGGTCACATGTTAGTTGTAGGCCCGCATGTCACCATGAATACCTGAAGAGATGCTGTCATATAAATGGTAGACAAGATGACATTATGTGTGTATGTGTTTGCAGATTGTGATTTTAACAAAATGAAATTACATGCACGGTGTTAATATTATAGAAAATTCAAGCATTCCTGACTATCTTCATCGCATGAACGATTGACAAGCGGTCGGCAATAGGCTATACTCCGTTTTTATTTGCAGATTGCATTTTTCTAAAAACAGTTACCGGTACTTGAATATCAAAATAAAATTATTAATAAATACTACAAACATTGATTAAAAAATAATTCCTAAATTGTTAATGATCGCAATTCAACCACTCCTGAACATCTTCATTTGCTATCAAAACTCCTAAGAATAATATCGCTTGCCACATTGTCAGAGATGAAATGATCCAAAGGCAGTTTTCTTAATAGTCTTTACTACAACACCTAAAATTACTATAAATGATTTCTCTTCTAAACTTTGAGTAGGCCTAGAATGTTAATTAAGATTAGTTAAGTATGATAATTTTGCTCTGCACATCAGCGCAAAATTTGTCTTCTTTTTACAGGTGCTTATTGCTGAGACTGCGCAAACTCGTCGTATCTGTTCATCAATGACTCAATACCTGACCTACGCTCGGCAGTTTTTTCGTCTTGTCTTGTGATATTAACCCCGAAATACTGGAATTATTATTTACCCATAAATCTCTCATATATTCGCAACGTCCCAGCGATCATCAGTCTTGTGGTTCAACGGAAGATGTTTTTTTTCAGTGACCTCGTATCAAACTCGTATCATCGCTTCAAACTTCATTTGAGTAGTGATTGCTTCTCCGTTGAACTGTAAATTTTTCGTGACATCATCTCTATTCTTAAAAATGTGATGATGACGTCGCAACGGTGTTCGACTCGAAATGACAGTGTTTCAGATGACGTGAAATACGCATTCGGGCTGTGGACATGTTTTCTGGTTCGAGGGATTTTCAAATGAAGGATTATCAAGTCCGGAGAGAGAAATTTCCTTTATGTTGATAACAGTGATTTTCATCAAAATCATTTGTATCTGATCGTTCGATGTGTGCTACTATATGAACGTCATCCTATACGGTGGTAAAACTTTGTGCATTTCCTAAATACGTATGAAAAATTGTATTTTTGAAGGATATCCATTCTTTCTGCTGTTTACTTGGGAGTCAGGGCTCAGTTTTTGTAATCTCTATGAATGCGATCGTACAAAGTATAATTTTAGCAAGAATAATCATTTTACCAAATGTAGGTCTAACAAATATTTTTTTACGCGATTACTATTGTGCGGAAAATCAATCATGCTTGAAATTTGAATTAAGAACAAAAGAATACACTTCAATCTACAGCGTTATATTCGGTATAGCTCAAAGGGAAGAAGAGTACCGTGCCATGAAATATTTGCTTTAATCAGAAGAAAACTCCATAAGCTGAATGAGTGATTAATCGTTCCTTTTTATATTTTCAAATATCGTTCAACTAAATTTCTCAATAAATTGTCATGTTACCCTTCCAGTCGACAATGCTGCATCAAGAAAATATATAAAGAATATTTCAGAGTAACATCTTCCGAATAATCGTTTGCACTGCCATTTTAATCGTTTTAAAACATTTCTAGAAAATACACATCTCTGATAGCTTTTAGAATCATAGTTTGTTATTCGATCAGAGCCTTTTTGAAAAAATACCTTATTTTACTAATTACAAATCACATGTAGAAGTTCTTCTTTCTAATTTTTTACTCCATAAATTCATTAGAAATGTTTTTGAATCGGAGATTGAAAACTGTGTTAGAGACTGATTCATTTGTGTTTCATTAATTCACGTTATGCATGAATTTTCCTTGTGTCTTCAATACATTGCTATAAACCTGATGTTGATTTTATACACGTTTATTTAATTTGCATTTGAATGCCTCTGTGACATGTGCAATTTTATATGGAAGATAATGTATGGCCTTGCGCCACATCTATGGAGTGACTGGAATCTGCCAGGGATGTAATGAATGCATTTCAATTTCTAAAGTAAGTTGTGCATGTTCGTAAATTTTACAATGTTGTATTCATGCAACATGTAGAATTCATCACTCCACGACAAAAATGTGCTATGAACCTACAATACAGATTGTACAATGATACTAGCATCCCTGGTTAATTTCATCTATTCGATGGTAAAATTATAGATGTCACATGATTAAATCATTGATATTTCATTGACAAAACATGCATGTCTCATACATATAACACGGATGTCTCATGGATAAAACATGCATGAAAATCATGTACATGTATGATCATGCATATTTTATCCAAAAACGGGCATCTAGGGGTCTCACTAGACATTGTTTATGTGATAAGTGCTTCATTTTAATCACTTCTATTAGTTTTTGTTGATTAATGTAATTAGAAATGCCTTCGTTTATACATAAAACAGGAGTACTATTCCTTATGATTTATCCCTTCACATTTTGTTACTGCAATAAAGTCATAGGTATTATTCAGAAGTGTAGGCCCTATTTCATATTTCCAATTTATTTCAAAAATCAAAACTATTATGTTTGTATGGATTGTGGCCGTCTGAAAGCTCTACCAGGCTTCATTTTAAAAGTCCCTACCTTCATTTATCAATGATTTCTGAGTACAGAAGAGCATAATCATGCATGTTCGTTTGATAATTTCGATAACATAAAACTGCTTAAAATTAAGCACTTTTGATTTTTATGTGATAGTGATAAAATTCATGGAATTATCTTGTGTACAAAGGTCTTCTTTTGATCAGATAGCTTCGTCGCATTCAATACATAGATAATTTAGGCTAAAACTCACCTTGGAGGTACAAAAACGATTTGATTTCGACTTCTTGTATATCACGTCGACAGTTTATGGGTGTTTTTCAAATAAAAGGGTTTAAGTGTGGGTAAGCCCTTTGAACACATGTCACATTATTTTAGTAATAAATGTGCACCGATTAACAGTGCAGGACTTAAGAAACATCAAATGGTGTGTTTATAGCTAATACTTAGATATTTCCGTAATTTTGACAATTTTCTGTTTTAACTTCATAGCATATTTTATCTCTGAAAAACAGTAGAGAAATAATTAGAACCTCATATTTCACACAAAACAATCTTATATCATTGTGAGGTGGCATTGTTATTTAAATCAATCAACTACCATCAATACTCGACAAGAAATGTAGAAAATTCCGGAGAGGTGTAAAAGTGCTTAATATTAATCACTCGGCCAAATTATCATTAAGCGCCAACTGGCTCTGCAGAGCCACTGAATAACAAAGAAAATTATATTTCAACCTCAATTTTTTTTATCTGCCAACGTTCTATCTGTAATTGACGAACTTTCATTAAATGAGAAAAAATGTGGGTGGTCCACTTTTTGTGATCCACCTTTTCAATTTCAATTTTTGGACAAGGGAGATTCAATTTCGTACAAGAGAGATTCAATTTCGGACAAGGGAGATTCAATTTCGGACAGGAGAGATTCAATTCTCGACAACGGAGATTCAATTTCGGACAAGAGAGGTTCAATTTCGGACAAAGGAGATTCAATTTCGGACAAAGGAGATTCAATTTCGGACAAGAGAGATTCAATCTCGAACAAGGGAGATTCAATTTCGGACAAGGGAGATTCAATTTCGTACAAGAGAGATTCAATCTCGAACAAGAGAGATTCAATTTCCTACAAGGGAGATTCAATTTTGGACATTTTTTGAATACTTTTTTATTACATTTTCTAACCGCTGTAATGGGCAAGAGCTGGTTCTGAACATCCACTGAAGTTCAGAATAAATTGAAATACATCTTGAAACTTGTATATTCATAAACCCAACTTGATTAGAATACATATCTACTCATAAAATCTACTGAACATCTCAGGACATAGGAAGTAATGCAAAAAACAAGTATATTTCAAATATCATCTATGAATTACAAAATGTGATAATGTCATATAGAAATCTCATGAAAGAAAACAAAACTTAGAAAAAAGTCATTTACCAATTGGGACATCTTCTTCATTGCTGGCACGTGCGATTATTGGTTGCATTTTTTTGAAGTAGGCCTGTAGTTGCGCTTCACCGGATTTATTAAAAACCGATTGTAGCACAGCGACTTCACATAAAATTCTTCGACGTCTTGCTGCCATAGACTCTCATACGTTTTCTGTTAGAATTTCTTTTCTCCTCTCGCGAAATTCTTGCTTCACACCTGATTTGAATGCGCCTTAAAAGCGCTCAATTGGCGAGCAACTGAAAGAATAAGGACCTAGTCGAAACAAAAATCCAACTTCTTGTGGAAATTTCAAAATGACATTTGCCCACTCTCTTTCTAAGCCTTCTGCAATGCCTGAGAGACACTTCTAAAATCGTCAGCCTTTAATGATCCATGATGAATGGAAGATGATATCAGGGAAATCGGAGTAATACTTAACGCGATCTTTATTTACCAGTAGGCCTACAGCAAGTATCCTCTCATTGACTCGTCCTGAAATATTGGTGTATATTCATTTTCTAAGTGGTGGAGATACGTTTGGGCCCATTCTTTTCGCTTTCCTTTGTTTGTTTCGTTATTAACAGCATCCAATCCCACACGTAAATCCGTGATAGTAAAAAGGAGACCGTCTTCATTTGATCATTTGCCGTCACTGGTGGTGGTCGGATTGTGTAGCGACTGGCGTTAAATACCTCTCAACTGTCGTTTGCTTCGATCACATTGTCCCGCATGCTTGAATGTTTCTACTGAACGGATACAATATTCGACATCTCAATTGAAGACTTTGAGCCAACGTATATGTCAATGTATATCAAGGAAAGTTCGAAGGCGTTTATTTTACTTTGGAATTTACGTGGAACATGTGAATACTATGATATCTAGCAACTTTGCAAGACGCAAATTGATAGTCGATCCTCCACGAGTTTCTAATCTAATCCCTATCAAATTTGTGGCTACTCCGCGACCGGCTCAAGACTCAAATGTTCCATCCAGCATCCTTATTTCTAATGTTCTGTCCATCTTTAACAAGATTGAGGAAGTAACTCTATTACTGAATCAACACGTTGTCAACATAGCTGTATTTGTTGAAACTTGGTTGAGTAGTGAAATTCCCAAAAACCCTTTGATTATTGGTGGTTATACTCTTCTCCGCAAAGATCGTCAATCTGGGAATGGAGGAGGTATTGCAATGTACATGTATATCAAAGGTTCCTATAACTATACAGTTATATCAGAATCTGACGTGTCTTCATTGATTTCGTGTAATTCAGAAATATTTCCTGTTTATCTTCGGGAGTTTTCTGTCCTCATGATTGTAGTCTACCATCCATTCTGGAATAACCTTAAAGAGCATAAGGAGGCTATCCATTGCTTGACGGATGTAATTGATTATGTGACAGTGCAAGAAACTTATCGTTCGGGATTGCGAGTTGTCGTTTGTGGTGACATTAATGATATTCGCAAGATATTCGCAAAGTTAAATAATTCCGTTATTTGCAAGACGTATCATAGTTACGATAAATGATTTCTCCCTCACTGAAGCTTTAATCACAGGAGGTGGAAATGTTGGAGAAGTAGGATTGCGATCTGGACACAGATGATGTAAGGGATGAAGACAGTCATTAGCAAGTTGATGGAAGAGCCGAAGACCGATTATACATCTCCGATAAACGAAGTTTTCACATTCACATCTTGAGGAGCCACAAATGATCCTGTGCGCTCTTGACTGAGTTCTTTCCAATGCGTCTTTTTCTTTAGTCATGAGATTCACAAGTAGTGGAGCGGCATATTCTAAAATGCTTCGGATGCAGTTGCGGTATATCAAGATAACATCATCAGAGCTAATAAATGGCTTTACCTGTCGTAACACAGATAGTTTTGAGGATGCCCTTTTCGAAACGATGGATATATGCTTGAACCACTTGAAGTCTTTATTGATAATAACTCCAAGAAACGTTAAGTTTTGAGAAGTAGGGATGTTAGGTATTTGAAGGTGAGAAAAGTCATTGACGCCAGATAGACGAACATCTGAATGTATTTTTCATCCTTTACCTCCATTTTATTGCTCTCAGTCCATTCCGATAGTTCCATATATGCCGGTGAAACTGGACTGACATCTGTGTTCTTGTAAATAACACCAGCAATAAGTATATCATCAGCATACTTCGTCAAAGAAAGCGAATCACTGTCCACACAATTATTACAAGATAGATCTGAGGTGAAATAGCTGAACAGAAGGAGACCAAATGATGACCCTTGTGGCACCCCGCTTAATACGGGCAAGGGATCACTTCTGAATTGCTTCCATCGTATCCTCTGTAGCCTCGATTGTAAGTAGTTATTGAAAAAAGCAACAAAATATGGATTGCGTTTGTCACACAACATCTTCTGTAAAAGAAGGCGATGGGATAGTTTGTCAAATCCTCTCGTGAGGTCCTTCTTTGAAGAAATTCTTCAATATTCAAAAGAGCACATACAGTCGAACTTCTTTTAAGACAACCATATTGATTTTTGTCGACTTCAGGGAATATATCATTGCCCAGCCGTTTCAGGATTTCATTTTCTAACAGCCTTTCAGGAATTGGCAGTAAGGAGATTGGCCGGACACGATCAAGATTTGGTACGCTGGCTTTTGGGAAAAGGATTATATCGGCAAATTTCCATAAACTTGGGAGATCAGCGGCACAGAAGCATTCATTGTAGATCATTGTGAGAGGTTCCGCGATAAATGACGACAGTTTGGACCATATGAAAGAAGGAATTCCGTCTGAGCCGGGACTTGCATTTGAGCGAACGTTACTTAAAAGATCAAATACCTCCTCTTGATTAAATTGGAATGGAATGATAATTGGTAGTCTAATGTCATGAGACGGGTCACTAACGAAGTGAGAACAAAGTTTATGATTTCCTGTATTCATAAGTTCCACGGGACTTTTGTTGGGATCACATCGCGTCAACCAATCTCCATTCGCGCTTGAGCCTTCAATACACTTCTTAATGTCCCATATAGAGTTTTGAATGAGAAATTTTTGACTCCACGATCATTTTGCGGCCATCATTCTTTGAACCTTGTCGCGATAGTGGTAATACAAAGTCTAGTCCTTTTTTTGATATGCCATATATCGCTTGATAATGGCAACCTTTATAACATTCGTTATCCATTGTTTATCGGATTGCTTCCTCACAGTAATGTTATATGGCAAACTTTTGACAGCTGTATGCAGGTGCAAGTAAAATAACTGACAAGCTTCATTTAATTCCAGTCCATGCATGTGTTCGGTCCAATTTACATCAAGATGGGAGCTAGCATTTTCAGGAATGATTCTCAATAGTCAAAAACTTTGATAACGTTTTGTTCTCTAACGAAAGGTTTCAAAGGCACCAGAAGTAAGACATTATGGTCGCTTTTCCCCATGGGCGGGAAAATGTAAGGTCTCCTGTAAAATTCTAGATATTCATCTGGGATAAGTATTAAATCCAAAATGCTATCACACCTGGTCGGTTCGTCGATGACATTTACTATAGAGAAAGATGATTCAAAGTACGAACTTTCAAAATGTTTAAAATCACCAGTCATGTAAACCAAGTAGCCAGGAAATCGCAAAAGAAGGTCATCCACAATCATCACAATATAATCCTGCAGAGTACTTTTCAATTCATTCCTTATACGTCGTCCATGCGGAAAATATAGACTGACCAATATAATGTGAATATGCAAGTAGGATATTTTCAATATTAGAATTTCAACATCCCGAAAGTCAGATTTTTCAAAAATAGTTTCAGAAGACAATGTACCACGAACGTAGCAACTGATTCCACCGCCGTGTTCTTCACTGTTACGATCCGCACGATGAAAAGTGTAGTCTGAGATTAGCAACGAGTCATTGGATATATTACCGTCTAACCAGGATTCAAGGATGCAAATAATGTCGGGCGTGTGCATATTACATAATATTCGAAGTTCCTTCATTTTGTTAAACTGAGAACGAGTATTAAAAAATGCACAATGACTGAAGAGGGATAGTTCTCTGATTTTTTTGTCAAAATAAATGCTTTTCTATAATCCGTCCATTTCGAATTATAACATTCTGTCCACTTTGCTTCCGCAACTGTAATTCCTCGTATAAAGCTTTATCGTGTTCTTGTTGGGCTTTGGTCTTATCATGCCGAAGCGAAATGCGACTGCCATATTTCTCATTATACGTGCGAAGTTTATGTCTGTTATTGAAACAACGCATTTTGTCTTCATATGTTTTCAATTGTACTTTTAAAGGTCGCAGCTTGTTGCCACGTTTACCAAGTCTTGTAAAACTGCTTACAGTTTCCATACAAGTCGATAAGATATCCATCACAGTTTTAGAATGTCCATTGTCAATGTCACTTTCAGGATCTTCATCATCACTCTGAATAGGATCTTCCTCCACACCGAATATGATCAAATTATTTCTTTTATTTTGTCTTTCACTAAATTCATTCAAAGTTTGATTAACGATTGCAGAAATATCCATACAAACTTTGGCATTCAATTGGTCTCTAATGTCTCGTAATTCAGATTCCATTTTGACAAATCGCTTCAGCAATTCATGCACATTGATCGCCTTGCATGCATCACATGTAAACGGAGAGATGATCCATTGACAATAGAGCCTTGCTGATATTTGCAGTCAAACCACTACATTCACGTTTCATGTGAAAGGTTTTCTTGCAAAGCGAGCATGTAATACAGTCACCATCAACTGCGTTGTTGCAGGCAAGGCACATGCTATTGATCGAAATGTCGCTATTCTTTCTTGAAGCCATAGTTTTCCAGTCAACCAGTGAAATGTGGTCAAGATAGCAATTTTTTGGAATTTTGTCTCAGATAATCAAAGTCTGTCAGCGAAACCACGATATTAGTAAAGCCAACTTCTCAAGGATCCAGCCAATATAAAATTTATGAAAAAGAGGCTTGTCTTCAGCAAGTAAATGTCAAGAAACACTTATGCGACCAGAGACGACAATGATACGCCCGCTCTCGGCGGCAGAATGTGTTAGTCAAATGATCAAATCTTCACCAATTTCTCTATCTCGGAAGCTCCGGTTTGTTTACCACCTATTGGAAATTCTGATCACACCTCTGTCCTATGGCATCCTGTGTCTCCGACAAGTGATATTATTTCCTCGAAAAGAAAATGTCGTAGAGTAACGAAGGCCAGACTTGCTCAATTTACCGATGCTTTTTATCATACCGATTGGATGGCTATTGTTAACAGCTACAATGATTTGGATCTATCTACTTTTATTTTTCAAGATTACCTCTTTTTCTTATTTGACTATTTCTTTCCCTTGAGGACCGTCAGAATTCGTTCAATCAGCCCTCCATGGATGTCGCCTTCGCTTCGAATGCTCATTGATGATCGTGACAGGGCATTTTCCAAAAAGCAATTTGCCAAATACGACCGTTTGAAATTTGAAGTCATTCGTGAAATTTGTCATGTGAAATCCCGATATCTTGATAACGCCATTTCCTCAAGGAATGCTTCTAAACTATGGAATGCTATACGTGAAACGAGCAAAATGAAAAAGTTTTCGAATAACATCGATGAGAACCTGCTTGGAGTGAATGACTGTAACACTTACTTTGCATCCAATTTTCAATCGGCCAGTGATAATCGTGACAATCCTGCCCCAACCGAATTACCATCTGGAATAATTATAGAATGGAAAGGTAGTGGTCCTGACGGAGTTCCTTATTGGGTGTTTCGCAACTTCAGTGACATTCTCACTCCCGCTGTAACCTTTATCATTAATCGAAGTCTGCATCAAGGGGTTGTGCCTTCATGCCTTAAGGTAGCGAATGTCACACCTGTACCCAAGTGTAATCGACCTAATGGAGTGAATGATTATAGACCAATTTCTTTGCTTCCTATCCTTTTTAAGGTGTTGGAGAAAATTGTTGCAGACAAGTGGCTTTATCCCATCGTCAAAGACAAAATGTCGAAGAACCAGTTCGCATACTTACCAGGATCTGGCAAAGGAACAACAGCTGCGATGACATTATTATACGGTAAAATTCACGAATATCTCGATTCATCTTCTGGAGCGGTGCGTGTCTTGCCGTTGATTTATCAAAGACATTCGACAAAATTACCAGTGAGTCTATTTTGGCTGCATGTGCTCAGTTTGGAATTCCTATGCAGGCGTATCGATGGATCAGCGATTATCTGATAGGGTTGAAACGATAGCGATACCGATATCAAAATATCGATATTATCGGTATTATATCGATACCGATAATATCGATATTATTTCAGTGTTGGTACTGATATTCTTATTTACACTATTTTCGAGAGTTGTATCGATTAAAAGCTTTATCGCTTTTACTCACAACAGTCATCATATCTACATTGATTGTGACATCAGTAGTAATAGTGTATGTATACTCAAGTGGATTAACTGAAGAATTTTCTCACCTTCATTGCCAATGCCACCGCTATTCCCTTATCGAGTTCAACGCACCAGTGGATGGACTGTTTTTCAATCACTTCTCAGTCAACAGCGTCTATTTCTTATTTCAGTTACAGGCCTATTCATGTTGCTGTTAGGAGCACCAGATAGGTCATCGTTCTTGTGATGCCTGTTTAATGACAGGGATCAAATCCTCTTTAAGAGACGAGGACAAACTCGCCTGGCAGCGCTTTCAATACGATTAGCCTTGTGTATTCAAAAGCTGCTTCTGTTCCTCACACGAGAACTATGTGTGTGCGCGCGACGCGTGTGTGTTTGTGTGTGTGCCCTCTGTGAATCTGAGAAAACCATGCTGATTGCAAAGAGGCTGATTGCTCCATGGCTAAGTGCTCGAGGTGTATGCACTGCAGCTATGCATCACACAGAATGTGAAGTATGAGTGCGCCAAGCAATACGAAGCAAGCACTATTGCCAAAACGCTCATAGGGTAATGTAACTGATCAAGTTCAACCTAGAGTAATATTCAAAAGTTCAGGAAAAATACAGTTACTTATTAAATTTAGGATAACGCTTGCATATTCTAATCATATTCCACCGTGTCTCCGTCGCAGTGAAACACGCCCGAGATTCTGTTCTGACAACCAATTAGAAACTGAATCGATGATAGCCTTGAATTAACTCGGTGCAATACGGAGTTATATTGTTCCAGTTCGATGCCTCGACTCTTTCTTCGCTATGGAACGTGTGAAACGCAGTAAAGCATGGGACCATTTTGAATTATCAGATAACAATAGAGGAAAATGCAAACTGTGTCAATCACCAACTTACGTCAGTACGACATCCATGACGAATTTGACTTTTCACATCAGAAAATATCATCCGACAGCGTATACGGCAGCAACTTTAAACTGTGATGCGTTGGTAAGTGATACGAATATCGGTGCCTCAACTTCGAGCAGTGTTATCTCCTCGCGTAATACACGTCAGGAGACGTTACATGGTGTGATAAAAAAACGTACTTTGATGAAATCAAGCGAAAACAGAGCTGAGGAAATATCTCGGCTAATTGCATTATATATTGCGGAAAATGGAAAATCTATTAACATCGTAAACCAATCTGGGTTTCGGAGAATCATCCATTTTTTCGAACCACGCTATGAAATGGTCTCAAACACACACATCACGCAAACTGTTTTGCCGAGTATCGAAAGCGAAGTAGATAAAATAATTTCTGACAAACTTAAGGATATTGCATTCCTCTCTTTAACTACAGGTGAGTCTTTTTCGATTCCTTGAAATATTTTGGAAGTTCTGATACATCGTTCCACAATAAAGCATTTTTCTTATCTCGATCTCCTATGCATATTTTCTTAATTTCTCCTTAAACAATTAATGACCGAGGTATGAAAATGCAAATTTTTACAGTGTATCTAACTAAAAGTCTTTAAAACAGCATAGAACGTAGGACTACGTAATATTTTTGAAAATCCGTGGTTTCAGTCCAATTTCCAGTACTGGCAACAATTGTTGCCAATGGGCAGTAGAGGGGTAAATTGATGAAGATGCACATCTTTACTAGCGTATGTCTCCTCAAATTGACGAGGCAGTTGGCATTATGTAAATGATGGGCCTAACGACACTGCTTCCGATATTCCTAAAATGAATTTTATTATTCCTAGAACTCCATTTATGAAAAATGACTAGGGTTGCAAAAAATTGTTTTTTTATTGAAGTAGTCATTAAATATATGCCAAATCACTTTCATCCTTCAACAAATAGGTCTGATTTACATTAATATTCTCATACAATAAATTTATTGAACTGTCACCTTTCAGTTAATATTTTTATTTTGCAGACGTATGGACCAGCTCGGCGATGGACGCATATTTATCGATAACCTGCCATTTTATTTATAATGGAGAAAAGAAAACAGTTATCTTGTCATGCACTGAATTCAATGAACGTCATACAGCCGTTAACACAAGCGACAAGCTTACGTCTTTGCTGCAAGGATGGGATATATCTGACAAAATTGTCTGTGTTCTACGAGATAATGCGTCAGCTCAACTGAAAGCTTTGCAGATAGCTAATTTACCTCACGAAGGCTGTTTCGCCCATTCACTCAATTTGATTGTAAAAGAAACTTTACTGGGCAGTCATGTTTCTCAAGACATTGTAAAAGCCGCCAGAAATATTGTCAAATACTTTCACCACTCAGTGAATGCTGGTGAAATATTAATACAAAAACAGCGGGAACAGAATGTTCTTCAACCATTGAAATTAATAGTGGATGTTTCTACTAGATGGAATTCCATCTACGAAATGCTCAATAGGCTTCTGCACCTTAAAGCTGTATTACCTGAAGCCATGGAAGATGCAAGTTGTCCACATCCATAGCTTACATCTGGAGATTGGGCTTTGTTACTTGATGTCTGCACAGTTTTGCGACCGTTCAAGCTTGTAACTGATGAAATCTCAAAGGACGAATCAAACATCGGGATAGTTATACCGGTGCTTTTTATGTTGCGAAATGAATTGTCCAAATGTGAGACCGATACAACCCGTCAAATGATTGAATTAGTCCTCCAAAGCATTGAAAAGCGGTTTAGCAAAATCGAGAGAAATCCTGTGTATGTAACTGCAACAGCTTTGATTCCGAGGTATCAGCTACATTGTTTTCAAAACAAGGTTGAAGCCAAAAAGATTTTTCTCACTGAACTACTCAAAATATGCGATTCCGCTGATAATGAAGTGGAATTTGTACCACATGATTCAGTGACATCGACCATTCTAACCGACAACAATGACGAAGCGTCATCAACTTTTGACAGTATGATGGATAATGCATTAGGGCCAATGAAAACTTCTACAACTAAGGAAACATCCACTCCTAAAGCTCAGTTAGAGAAATACTTAAAAGAATATCCATCCATAAAAGACATTTACACTGCATGGGATTCGTTTAAAATTGATCTTCCAGATCTTTATCGGGTTCACCTCAAATTCCATTCATGCCCTTCTACAAGTGTACCATCTGAGCAGTTGTTTTCAAGAGCCACTCGCATTATCTCTAAAGATCGCAATAGACTAACATCGAAAAATGCCGAAAGACTGATTCGACTTCAAAGCAACATTCAAAATTTGAAGTTGTTTAAATGCAAGTGCTTCCAGTGCTCTTCATAAACTCAATTTATAGTTGTACTTCATTTTTAAGTGGCTAAGGCTACTTATAAAAAGTAGCTGTTAACCTATACTGACTACTGATCACCAAGATAAGCAGAACTAATCTTATTGCAGATATTTTTTGATTACATTTAGTTTATAGAATGACTCATTAATGATAATTTACTAATAATGATTTCGAAATGTGTCATCTTCATTCTTCATGCAATATTGGTCTATAGTAGCCTATAAGCTATGAAGAATGAAGTTGACAAATTTGTAAATCCAACATATTAAGCAAATCATAGGGGCTTTTACCAATTGATGCAAATGGCGAAGTAACACAGCACAGGCCCATTATCTTTCTGATGTTGTTTGCGATGTTGCTTAGAACAGATACATATCAGACTCAGTAGTTTTGTTTTATCGATATTGATATCAGCATCGTTAATACCTAATATCGATGTTTTATTGATATCAATATTGATACCGATATATTAATCGCATTTAATATCGATATTAATATCTATATCAATATCGATATTTGTATCGATATTAATATCGATATTAATATCGATATTTTAACCGATATTAATATCGATAATATCGATATTTTTCTAAAAAATATCGATATTATCGATAGTAAAAATTTCGCTATCGTTTCAACCCTATTATCTGAGCAATCGATTCCAGCGTGTGCGTTTATTGGAGGATTATTCCCAGTGGACCAGTATTTCAAGTGGTGTGCCACAGGGGAGTATAATTGGCCCGATACTATTTTGCATGACCACCGACGATCTGACTCCTATACATTCTAACTCTGTAATGATTAAACATGCGGATGATTTGACGCTTCTTCATTTTTTGAGACACCAGTCTGATGATAGACTTCATCATGAGATGGAGAATATTTCTGAATGGGCCCAAAACCGACAGCTGTCAATGAATTTTGATAAAGTTGTGTAATGAATGTTATTACTAACAAAAGTATGTCTTTTGATGACCTCCACGTAACTGACTTTTGTAATTTACGTACTGTTACTACTGTGAAGATATTAGCTTGCATTTTCTCTGATGATATGAAATGGAATTCTTATGTCGACTTTATTGTTAGGAAAGCCAGTCAAAGAATGATTTTGATTTTGAACCTTAAGCGGGCAGATTGTAATCCACGCTTGATCTTTATGGCTTGCTGTGCTTTCATTCGTTCGCTATTGTTGCATGCATTCCCGATTTATTGTAATATCCCACAGTATTTAAAAAACAAACTGTTACGAATTGAGAAGAGAGTCTTACGAATAATCGACGATCCCATCATTTCCGATGTTTCACTGTTCGCCATGTGTGATAAAGTTTGCAACAATCTCTTCAAACAAGTTATGAGTGATACTGAACACCTTTTAAGATGTTTTTTTCGTGAACGAGAATCTCTAACCAGAAACTCATGTCCACTTATGAAAAAAAGAATGCGAACGAAGCGTTTTTCAGAGAGATTTGTTAAATATTGTCTTTGATTTTTTCTTGACTTTTATTTGGTCCACTTGACTTGATTTGATTTGATTGAGATTTTTTAGTACACATATGTTATATCTTTTTATTTCATGCATATAATTGTGATAGTAAAGGAAGTGTGATATTGTGAATGTGCTCACCGACATTGTGAGGCGAAATATAGATTATTATATTATATTCTATTCTAAATGTCGTGATTTAGTTTGCTGCGTTACCTGTAGATTGAATTCAGACAGCGAAATGTCCTTCAACTCAATTAACGTTAAATCTGGCTTTTCTTCAATTCTTTAAATCAAAAGTGCTTCGTGTACCTCGCATAATTAAGTATTTCTACGTCCACTTCGCTGTTTCGGTAATTGATCCCGCTTTAATATGCTTGATATCGTACTCTTCGGTATATGAAGCACTCTGGCAATTCCGTAGGGATCATCAGACTCCAATATTTGCTGTTGAGTGTGTGAATCATACTCTTGTACTTTCTAGTGGGTGGTGACATATTGATGAAAACATGGCAAGAAATATTGGACACACGACTCAGCTAGGTCGTCGGTCAACAGACTGAAGCTCGAAAACTAAAGCAAATGCTAAACTTAGCAAGTAAGAACAATCAATGCCATACTGATGACGTCAATGGTTGCTTGGCAACAATCGAATGATAATAGCATGAGTAACCGTGTGCTTCATCCATTCATGAAGAAGATTCTATCTTGCCTGCTTTCACCTATCATGTTCACTGCTATGTTCAGTAGATTTTATGAATAGAGAGGCATTATAATCAAGTTGGGTTTATGGATATACAAGTTTCAAGATGTAGTTCAATAAATTCTGAACTTCTTTTGATGTTCAGAAACAGCTCTTGCCCATTACAGCGGCTAGAAAGTGTAATAAAAAGTATTCAAAATGTTCAAAGTTGAATCTCCCTTTTCCGGAATTGAATCTCGTCCGAAATTGAATCTCTCTTGCCCGAAATTGAATCTTCCTTGTCCGAAATTGAATCTCCCTTGTTCGAAATTGAATCTCTCCTGCCCGAAATTGAATTTCTCTTGTTCAAAGTTGAATCTCCCTTTTCCGAAATTGAATCTCCCTTGTCCGAAATTGAATCTCTCTTGTTCGAGATTGAATCTCCCTTGTCCGAAATTGAATCTCCCTTGTCCGAAATTGAATCTCTCCTTCCCGAAATTGAATTTCTCTTGTTCAAAGTTGAATCTCCCTTTTCCGAAATTGAATCTCCCTTGTCCGAAATTGAATCTCCGTTGTTCGAGATTGAATCTCCCTTGTCCGAAATTGAATCTCCCTTGTCCGAAATTGAATCTCTCTTGTCCGAAATTGAGTCTATCTTGTTCGAAATTGAATCTCTCTTGTCAGAAATTGAATCTTTCTTGTCCGAAAGTGAGAGTGAAAAAACACAATATGCAAACAAATTACAAGTATTTTGTGTAGTCTGGATGTGTTGCCTGAACCTTTATCTCGAAATGTAGAGTAGTTCCGTTGGTGAAGCAGTTTCTATCGTTGTTAAATTCAATAAAAGACAATGAAGAAAATTTGCCGATTCACAGGTCCCTGTTATAATGATATGCTAATTTCACATCTGAAATAGCTATAGAAAGGGAATATCATGTTGTGTCATATTCATATCAGAAATATTACTTTATAGATAGAGATAATTATGAAGGGATGCCATCATCACATCAGAGCTAAAGCTATATAAAATAATTGCAGGGGCACAGATGGGTGTCTGATTCACTACGTCGTGAAAAAGCCGCGAAGATTTTAGAAGTGACTTTACAAAGCAAATTTCAGAATATCCACTCCATTCAACCTAGACTTATTCGTTGAGAAAAATTATGCAAGTTGGGCTTGAAGATTTATTCAGTCTTCATTTTCAAAGACAAGCATTGTCAGGCAGACCAACAACTAGAAAAAATACACTATTGAATTTCAATACTTCAACGCACGTTGACGCACGTTCTTGCAAGCTTTCATCAGACATCAACAAAAGTATATCCGGATTTCTCGCAATTGTTGTTATCTGCAAATTAAATGACTGACGTCAATAGTCAACAATCAAAGATAGTCTACAATACCATTTGAATAGCAACTGGAATATCAGATTCATTCTGTCTGATTGCAAGTTAGGTTATTTTACAATACTCGCAGATTCTGATTCTCTTCAATCAGAAAATGATGGATTCTTATGAGAATGATGCAGATGACGAGTAAGTTACTCATTTTGAATTCATTAGGTTTGCATGTTTGGGATCTAGACAAGAGGTCTGTATCCAGAGCTTCATTTTTTATTATCAGCACACTTTGAATCCTGATAATAATAATAATAATAATAATAAACGTTTATTATCAAAAAGGCATCAATAATGGGAATCGTGATGCCAACATAAACATTTTACATATCAAGTAAAGTAATTCATGAGAAATAATTAACAAAAAGAATATTGAGTGGTACTGCAGAAAAGTTATAAGTAGCGAGTGGTATAGTCACTGGGTAAATCCATCATTATACATGCGAGACATTACTGGAATGAATGAAATGCTACGAAGAAGCGATCTGCAAATAGGTAATCTCAGCTTGTTAGAATAGGCTAAATGTGTGGGAATTAAGTCATGTAAAGGATGATCAGAGTTATCCTTGATCGAACAAAAAAGCTTGAAGCCAATCATTAAACGTCTGTAGTCAAGGGGAACGAAGTTAGGGCAAGAGCAGCGACTTGATCCACAAATAATCCTGTGACAACGATTTTGTAAATTTTCCAAAGTTTTGTTGTGGCTAGAGTTGAGATGAACAAAAAGAGGTGCTGCAAACTCCAACATTCCACGGACACAACTATATAGATTGCAATCAACTCTGACGACGATAGAAAGGGCTTTAACTGTCTCAAAATATACAGCTTTGATGAGGCTTTTTTTGAAACCGCATGAATATGAGAGTTCCAGTTATAGCGGTCGTCAATAATGACACCCAAAACTCGTATAGTTTCGACAGTAGGGATACCAGGAATTTGATAAGCCGAACTGTTGTCCGAATTTTGTCGTCGAGAGATAAACAGCTGCTTGCATTTCTCATTCTTAATGATCATTTGATTTCTCTGAGTCCAGTCTCCTATTGTTTGATATGCAGACGAAATGGGGCTTGTCATGGAATATTTGCTGATACTTCCAACTACAACGATATCATCAGCATATTTAGTTAAAATGACATCGGATTGATCACATAGGCACAAGTCCGAGATGAAATATCCGAAGATAAGGGGCCCAATCGAAGAGCCCTGGGGTATACCACTCGTGACTTCTGTATAGGTACTATGCATTCTTCTCCATCTCACACGCGCTTACGAGAAGTGAGGTAGTTATAGACGAAATGAATCACAAATGGATCAAATTTATCTTGCTGCATCTTTTCGACTAATAATCTGTGGGAGACTTTGTCGAATCCTTTTGTCAAGTCCACTGCAAGAAGATGGCATGCAGAAATGTTTTTCTCTTGGAGACTTTTCGTGATGAAATTATCAATTTTCAGTAAGGCACAAGTCGAGGAGCAACCTTTTCGGTAGCCAAATTGTGCATTATCATATCTTCCAGTAAAAGAATCACCAATGAACTTAATCAGTTCTCTCTCAAATAATCGTTCGAGAACGGGAAGTAGAGAGATGGGTCTAACATTTGACGGATTGGCCGGAGCACTTTTTGGGACTGGTGAAATGTCAGCATGCTTCCACAGCTGTGGAAGATTTGCAGTACGAAGACACTTATTGAATAATAAAGTCACAGGTTCTGCGAGAAGGGAGGCAAATTTGGACCAAATTAGTGAAGGTATCATATCAGATCCACAAGAGGTTTTCGGTGAAATGTTCTGTAATAGATGGTGTACACGTTCTTGGGAAAATAAGAAAGGAACATCGAAGCTTAGAGCTGTTGAGCCGAATATAGGTGGGTCAGATATGAATTGATCACTTATATAGCGATTGAGATTCTCCAACACTACATCAAGCTGTTGCTGAGACTTCGCAGCATGCTTCGATAACCAATCGGAATTATGTTTGTCATTTGTAACCATTTTGTAAACATCCCATATCGATCGTGATTGTGAAAGTGATTTGCCAAATCGTTGTTTTGCAGCAAATATAGCTTTGCTGACCTTTTCTTTGTAGTGGTTGTATAAGACCCAATTTTTTTCGCGATATGCTTGAAAGCGCTTGTTAATCAATACCTTGACAACTCCCGTAATCCATGGTTTGTCTTTTGGAGAAACTTTGATAACATTGAATGGTATCATATCCATAGCTTTGTGTAATTGATCGTAAAATATATTGCACGTCTCATTCAAATCATTGTTAAGGAAAAGGAAGTTCCAATCAATACCATGCAAGTAAGTTCTGCCAAATCCAGATTTGATTGACGAAGATCAAGAATGTTAACATAGGATTTATCCGAAGGAGAAGTCAATACCGATCTTACATACACTGGATTGTGATCTCCAGATCCAAGTGGAGGAAAAAATTCGGCTTCATGAAACTGTCCAACAAGTAAGTCAGGTATCAAAATGCGGTCAAGACAGGCATCCTTCCGGGTACATTTTTGAACAATATTGGTAAGACCAAAAGAAAGCTCAAAATGTGAAGTATCAACCAAATTGAAATCACCAGCGAATATTACATGGTATCCAAAGTGTTTAATCAGAAGATTGTCCATAATACCAGTCACATAGTCACTGAGAGTATCAATAGTTTGACGATTTTAAAGAGTTGCCATGGGGAAAGTAGATGATGGAAAATAAGCATTTGAAAACCTTTATTGATAATCCTTAGGATGAGCAGCTCGACTTCCGGATAAAAGGATGACTTGAATAAAATCTCACAACGGTACAATGATTTAACCCAACAGCAAAGACCACCGCCTTTTTTCCAGTGCTTCTATCTGCTCTAAAAATATCATAGCCAGATAGACTAATTGATTGGTCGCCAATTGAGGGATTCATCCATGTCTCTGTCACACATATAATTTCTGGGAATCGAAGAGATTGAGCAAGATAGTAAATTTCATCGAGTTTGTTCAATATCGACCTCGAATTAAAATAAAGAATAGATGGAATATTCAAATCTGTATGTCATTGAGCTCTTGTTATTCCTCTGTGAACAATTCGGTTATTGCGTATCATAACGTCCTCTCCATTTTCTTTCCTTCTGTGGAAATCAGACAGCAACATTTTCCTTTCTTCAAGTTGACTTTTGGTTAAGTCCGGACGCAGATGTACTCTCTGATAATGCACGGATGTTTTGAGATTTTTGGAGTTTCTCAGACACTGAATTTTGTCATTAAAATTTCTGAAAGTTACACAAATCGGTCGCGGTTTTCTGGAGTTAGGATTACGTCGGCCAATTCTTCGGCACGATGAGATTTCAGGAATTCACGACATGTACTTCTGTTAGGATTTCGATATGGTCTCTCTTTCATTATCATCGCCGTCATCATCATCAGAGAACTCATCAACTCCCAACATAATGATATTATTCTTCTTTTCTAATCTTTGCTCATGTTCATTTATAGCAGAACTAACAATTGCACCAACATCATAAGCATTTTTTCTATCCATTTCGTCTCTGAGAGACTTCAATTCCATTTCAAATACAGCAAAGCGTTCAAAGATATTATTGAAGTCTATGTTCTTGCAAGTATCACATAAATACATCAAGTTCATACAGGATGATAATCCTTTGCATTGTGCAATTGTCAAATTAGAACATTCCTTCTTTGTATGGAAATGCAATTTGCAGGCTTTTACACTGTACATTATCACCATTGATTAAACTGTCACATGTTCTGCATATCAATGCTGATTGTGCGTTGTCGTTGATACTGCCTTTCCGTGAACCAGCCATAGCGAATGTGAATAGATGTCAGCGATAGATATGAAAGTAATAAAATATCCCGAATATTGAAGCAGAGGCGGACCAAAATCATTCAATAGTAACACCAATCTGTAGATAATCACCTGAGGATTCTGATGATGTAAGATATTACGAAAATGATGGTCTTATGATGAAATTATCCAAGAAAACGATCAAGATGAATCGACGAACGCCAGCAACACAACCAACCACTTCGACAGTCAGATGGTGGCATTCGTGCCTGATGCCTGCATTTTTAAGCTATATGTGTGAATTGTAAAGAAAATTATTATTGCAGATGTTTGGGTTGTGAGATTGAGGTCTGTAAACATCTCTTTCTTCTCCTGATGTTTACGTGCACATTTAAGAATGATATTCAGTGAGTTGTATAATATGCACACATCTATACGACTTTTCGATATATTTTCTGAGTTCTAAGTGATTCATTCTTTTTTGAAATAAAATATGTTTGTTGCTGACCTAATATGATTCTAGCGGCATTTGCATTTCTCAGTCTATTGTTTTTTCTGAATAATGCGCCTCATTACTGGGGTTCCGAACTATGCATCACATTGCACGGAAGTAGTATAGGGTATAGGATTCGGCGCATCGCTTCGCTCAGCACCGAATCCCACACCTAGGTAGTTACAAAAAATGAAAAAATACAAAAAAATAGGGTCCTCCTGAAATTTATAAAAAAACAGACAAAATAGATACAAAAAATGAAAAAAATACAAAAAAATAGGGTCCTCCTGAAATTTATAAAAAACAGCTAAAATAGATGCGAAAATGGGAAAAATACAATGTTTATGACCCATGAACAAAAATATTCATTTAAAAATGGAAGATGAAAAAACAAAAGAACCATCAGCCCCTTTATATCCTTCATTATCATATGACATAAAACCTTCGGTTCCCAATGAAATGGATATAGCAAAACACAAAGATAGAGTCAGGTACATGAAAGATAAGGAAGCCCAATTATTACTTAAACTAGAACATTATAATAAATTAAGAAAACGATGGACCATAGCTAAGAATGTGATGTAACACAATTCCGCTGAAAACCCAAAAGTGATGAAAGGCGAAAACCCGTCAGCTACACTATCAGCCCCTTTATAACCGTTATGTAAAATCAACCATTTTTGCACAAAATTGTTTCTTATTCAAAAATGTCAAGAAATGTCTCCTCGAAAGGAGACATTTTACTCTGTAATTAAATTTGAAAAGTCTCCTGTCAAGGAGACATTTACATTACTATATAATGATATAAGTAGTGTATGAATTGACGCACTTACAAAATGTCAAGAAATGTCTCCTCGAAAGGAGACATTTACTCTGTAATTAAATTTGAAAAGTCTCCTGTTAAGGAGACATTTATATTACTATATAGTGATATAAGTAGTGTGTATGAATTGACACATTTACAAAATGTCAAGAAATGTCTCCTCGATAGGAGAGATGGTGAGAATGTTACATTTGAGACTATCAGAACTCCATTGGGCTTTCCATTCTTAGGACTTCCATTCTTGGGGTTTCCATTCTTGGGGTTTGCATTATTTCTTCAAATGTTTTTCGGCGTCGTCCATTTTTGATGTGCGATGAAATTATACGAAAATTGATTTTAAAGAATGTTGCGGATTCATGAGAATCGGCGATGAACGGATATTGTAAATAAAAGTTATAAAGTCTTCTTAAAAACGCGACATAACTCCGGGAATATTGGAAATAGTCACTAAATGTATTTCCCGCACGTAGAATTTTGAATGCACGCCCCTTCAAGATAGCTAGTTTCAAACTACTGTTCTCATGATGATTTTCGTAGTTTTCAATTCTTTGTAAGAAACCACGTAGCGTCGGCAGATCACAAGATGCAGTTAAAGATGCTTCAAAAGTTTCTATAATTCTCCATTCTTTGTATAAATAATCTTCCTCTTCTTTTGTCTTAATATTCCTCCTTCTGTACTCTTGGAAAACTTCTTCATTAAAATATCCATCCTCAAATTTGAATTTTCAGTATCGAGACACAATATTTACACTTTTGCAGATGAATCGTGAAAGACACAGTCACGTAGAACACTCACAGAGAGAATGAAAATTGATAATACGTGGCAGCATCAGTTCCTAATGGCAACCGCTACTGCTTGTGGCAGACAATGGTGTCATGCATAATGCGCAATCAGGTTGCGTTGAGAGAACAATGAAATGGTCGCCAACGTGACAATAGCAACTTAATTATCGCAAGCCTAGCCCACAGCAAAGTCCACCCGCTAGAGGTAACAAAAGCCCTGAGTCATACAGATTGTGCAATTCTTTTGTGTCATTTCTGAAATAGAATTTATCTCATGTAAAATGACTAACCTGATCGAGTTTTTTAAATTATATGGAACGCAAACTACGACAAATTTCGACCTAAAGAAAATTGCTAATCAATTAGGAATAAAGAACTTTCATGTTTTAATGAGAGACGAATTACAATTGATCAAAAATAAGCCAACTGTAAATTTCATAACGAATCTTCACACTTCAGACCAAAACGGCGTACATTGGTCAGCAGGCGTTAAAAATCATCAGCAGAACTATTATTTTGACTCATACGGACTTCCACCTACGAATGAAGTAAGAGAATACTTGGAAATGGTATTTATAATACATTTCAAATTCAAAAACCAGGAACTACCTATTGTGGTCAATTATGTTTATACGTTTTGTACAAATTACAAAAAGGAGTACCATTTCTAGATATAATGTTAGAGTTAAACGATAAAGGTTAAACGATAAAGGTTAAAGCTCGGTTTTCTGTAATTCGTTTTCATAGAATCTACCTTTGATATCCTCATTATCTAAATCTATAATTTCATAAGTAATCGGAAGAGTTTGATTTATTTTACAAATTTCAAATATCTCTTTCGTCCAGTATCCGACGAAGCCCTTTTCAAATTTGTTCTTATATTTAAATATTCGTACCCTATCCCCAATTTTAAATTTCGGCTTACGTTTCTGTAAATTCGGATTACTCTCATTCGAATAATTATTTTCGAATATTTTCTTTCGTATTAAATCAGGGTCGTCAGAAGCATTCTTTGGAGTTTCTTCAATACCTGAATGAATCTTATTGTTATACTCTTCTACAACTCCTGGTAATATCTTCAACCATTTCTGATTTCCTTGCTCAGTAAATTTCTTAAAGATCTTACCTTTTAGCGTTCTATTAAAGCGCTCTATTACTACAGCCTTTCCTGCATTTTCTGTGGAATAAACAGTTTCAAATAGTGGCTTTACGTTTCTATTATAAAATTCCGACCCTTTATCAACGAATAGCTTTTTTGGCTTTCTAAAACTTTCTTTAAAGATTTCTTCAAACGCATATTTAACTGACAGACCACTTTTGTTTTTTAAAGGCTTTACCCAAGCATATCGTGTATATAAATCTATAACGGTCAATGCGTACTTAAACCCTCTTTCATTAGGCATATTAATTAGATCTGCACTCCAAATATCATCTTTATTAAATACTTTTACCTTCAATAGATATTTCGGCTTTCTGTATTCCTTGTGAATTTCGGACGCATAGCGGCTTGGGTCATTCGACATTTCATTCAACGAAGTTGACGGAACTAAAGTTTTATCTATCCCCTGGCCAAAAAGCATTTTTGCTTGTAAAGCTTTCTTAACAAACATTCTTTCAATTTTTTCTCTAAATGTAGGATTTTGAATACTATCTAATTCTTGTATCATTTTCTTATCTGCTTCATGTCGAGAACTTAGGTCATGATTTCGATAAGCTAAATCATGTTTATAAGCGGCGGCGTCTACTCTATTTATTGGTTTACTATTTTCTCTAGGCGTGTCATCATCGTTTAATCTTAAATCTAATCTTGTGCCGGGGCCAGTAAAATTATGCCCAGGTAAATGTTTCTCCTTCGAATATTTACTCCAAATAAAGCCAGGAAAGTTTTCTAATGCTTTTTGTATATCACCACCGAAGTGGTGTGGAACTTTGTTCTTGTCACCTTTTAAGAGATAATCCGTTAGATCTAGATTTGAAATCCTTAAGTTATTCAAATTCATTTTTAAAGATTAAATCTTATCGCACCATACTAGGATTTAGATATATGCCAGATCCGTCTTTTGTTTCTTTTATTTGAATCAAATCATCAATATTGTGTAGGACATTTTTAAGAACTCGTTTCCCTTCATTAGCTAAATTTAATTTACTAATAAAATTATCTACTATTCCGTCACCTCTAGCAGCTTTCTCTAACTCCCTATTATGACGTTTTTGCTCTTCTAATGCTGCCTTCTCTGCTTTATTTTTATTTACTGCCTGGACAATACCAGCTGTCCCACCTGCAACACTTCCTGCTGCTGCTATACCACCTATGATTAGCGGAATTAATGGGAGAATTCCGCCATTCTTTTCTTCTTGTAATTTGATATTCTCTATCATTGGTTTACTTATGTAATACTTCCTTTTGTTAATCGTAATAGCTTTAGGGGTATTTTTGTCAATGATGTTACGTAGTTTTAATTCAACCGTTTTATTATTCACTTGCGCCATTTTTTAATAAAAAATTTATAGTCTTAGGTTTTTCTAACCAATCGGAGCGAAGCTCCTCTGGCTTTAGCCGATCGGACCAAAGGTCCTCAGGTTACTAACCTATCCTAACCATCTTTCCATTAATAATTTCAATAGAATATTCGGTGTCTTCTAGCAATAAACCATAAGCCATCAATGATGTTGTGGAATTTGCCTTTTCAATATTAATTGTCACATCACAACCGGTCTTGATAATATCTTCAGATTGTGCACTTAAATCAAAACAGAAAACAGGATATAAATTCTTCCAATCTACAGGATTTAATTGTGCTTCAACTCCAAATTCTCGGCACAAATTTCTATAAGCGTCATATCCTTCCATGAATTGATTATTTGCGTTATCAAATCTCAATGGATCAATAGGATAACGTGTTTGATTTAATGAAATTTGTAAACTTCGAATTGAATTAATATGGAAAATACTATTGTTCTTATCAAAACTAGGCGTTTCATTCTTTTGAAAAGTGAGCAAAAAATATCTTGGAGTATTTGATGTCCTTGTGAAATGCCAGTTAAATCTTTGTTCAGTAAACGTGACAGAGCTCGCGGTACGCTTCATAAAACTTACTGGAATTGGTTTGCCCGTATTTAATCGTTTCGTAATAGTTGTTTCAACCTCTAAACTAGGAGTAATGTGCTTAATCCACCATTCAAGTCTATCAATTTTTAGGTATGCTTTCTTCCCAGCCTTTCCATAAAATATTGATTCATTATTTACAGTGCGATGAACTATGAGTTTGAATTTCAAGTGACATGATATTTTAGTGTAATCTAAATACCCGAATAATGGAGACAATGACCAATTAACAGTTTGTTTACTTTTATTATTAAAATTGCGTCTTTTCTGGTATGAGCTATTTTGTGTACTGTTTAACTGTTTCACTATGTTTTCTACATCTTTCGCAATTCCTGCTGAATCTGTTCCAGTGTGAGTTAAATCATCTTTAAGTATGCCGGTATGGTTATCAGGAAACCATCCTTCGATTTCATGCATTTTAGTATTTTCACCTATTGTTACAAATCGAAGCATTGAATCAATAATGCCAGGTGAATCACTTATGGTTTCTATATTTTGTGTTGCAACATCTAAACGCATTTGTGTGAATAATCTTGGGAAGAAATTGTTTTCTAATGTAATATTATCCGTAGCCGGTAATGGTGTTGTAAAATCAGCATCAGAATAGAGAGAATATTCACAGTGTAAAAATGAATCGGGTAAATATAAATAACTTTGTTGATTGTCAACTTCAAAAATTAAATCGCCTCCTGTATTCACTCTACTGGAAGAACCGGGGTTCATAGCAATTCTTATATAGTCATTCTTTTTTTGATTGTAAGTAATGGACGGGGGATCGTCTAATCTAAATTTGCTTTCGATAAAAGTTGACATTATATTTTTTTATTAGAAAAAATCAGTTTGATACTCGGCTAAAGCCTCTGAACAAGGTTCTACTAGAATTTTGCTAATCCATTTCCTCTCATTTCTTCAATTGTTTTTTCATCATGTTTACTTTCCATCTTCGCTAATTTAGCAATTTTGTTTTTTGTTTCCTCTGAGAGCTTTTTGTCTTTTTGCATTTCTTTTGCGTCATTTCTAAGTTTGCGAATAGCTTCTAGTTGCTTTAATTCGTTTTGTGACTTAACAGCATTCGATATTGCACTAGCTGTACTACCTATAGCAGCTGCTCCTTTAGCAGCAGATGAAATCAAATCTTTATTATTTTTAATCAAGTTAACGATACTTCCGATACCAGAAAAGATGCCAGCTCCTTCTGTTTGGACGGCACCTGCAGTGCCTAGGAACTTTTGTGTTCCAACAGTTTCTATACTATCATAATGGTACACAGGATTCATACGTGGTTCATGAGCAATTTTATTATTTGAAGCAAAATGCTTAAGATTGTGTTTATAAATTATAGGCATTTTTTTAAGCTTAAATTTGACTTTGGACCTTTGGTCTGATCGGCTAAAGCCTCTGAACAAAGTTCTATAGGTTAGTAACCTGAGGACCTTTGGTCTGATCGGCTAAAGCCTCTGAACAAAGTTCGATTAAGATTTACGTTTGTGTATGGACAACAACTTCGCGGTAACTTTATTAATTGCCTGTTGCACTTTATCTATTGCGTCAAGCAGCGTGTGATGTACTTTAATTTCTTTTTCATTTACTTCTATTTTTTTCTCACTTTTCTTTACTTCTGTTTTAAGAGCGGCCAATTGAACTTTAATATTATCGAAATTCGTTTTAAGGGTCTTCAAGTCACTAATCTTTTGTTTAAGTCCTTTAACTTCATTTATCATTCTGTTCATTTGCTTTACTTGTTGTGTGATGCGGCTACTTAATTCATCAACACTTTTTTGGAATGTGGATTGCAGCTGTTGTAAGTGTTGTAATAATTTTCGATTCTTTTCGCTTACTTTTTCTAACTCTTCTTTCAGTTGTTTATTTTGATTTGTATTCTTTGCAATGGCAGACTTTAAATTTAGTGATAACAGGATCACAAGTTTTGAATGTTCTGTTATTTTTTTATGAAGTTTTACTATATCTGCTTCTAGATTTCCATGTTTGCTACTTAGCTTTGTTAGCTTTTCTTGCAGTCTTTCATCATTCTGCTTTAGAAGCTTGGTTTCTTTCATTAGAGGAGACAGCAGTGACACAATTCTATCGAACTGTTTATCAACATATTCTTTATTTGCTAACTCAGTACTTTGTTGTGGAAGAATAGAAAGATGTAACGGACCTGTTAAAATGTCTCCAGTTTTCATGATATAGTTGTCTAGTTCTATTTCTGATTCTTGATTATTCGGTGTGTAAGCACACCCGCCAACATTTGTTAACATCATTTTTTTTTATTTAAAAATATGTTATCCAACAATTCATCATTAAATAAACATATGAGAACATGTAGTGATTGTGGAAAAAGTGTAACATCTAAGAACTTTATGCGTCACCAAAAAACATGTCAATCACCATCACAACCAAAAGTAAAAGATAGACAATGTCCGAATTGTAATAAGTTTTTTACTAGTCAAGGTTTCTTGAATCATTCTAATTCATGTGCTATTAGTACACGAAAATGCACTAATTGTCAAATAGTTAAGCCCAAAACAGAATTTTATGATAGTAAATACCGATGTAAAGAATGTTTAAAAACACAAGTGAGATGTAACAAGTGCAATAAAGTTCTGTTGGAGAGAAACTTCTCACGTCATGCAGCAATTTGCATGATTTAATTAATTTTATATCCGTAGTAGTCCGACACTCACCTGAGCCTCCGTAATAGTCCGGTGCTCTTTTGAGTGTTTTACCTTCATTTGAGCCCCGGACTCAATAGTCCGTAGTAGTCCGGAAGTCCTACAGAGGTTAAACACTCAAGTGAGCACCGGACTATTTCAGGTGCTCAACTGAGTGTCGGACTAGCTGAGAGAGTTTTAGACAAATTTTTCATATAAAAAATTAAAAATGAATTATGAAAAATTGTATACCGAAATTCCCAATCGACCTCCCACGATCATCAAACAACGTGAACAAAATAATGATTCACAATCTTTATTTTCAGAAAATTCAGATCTAGGAAGACTCTTTGGGTTTCTGAAATTTCATTGTTTGAAAATTATTCTTATATGTATTCTTATCTATCTTATTTATTGTTTCATAAACTGGTTAGGGTTCTTACAAACAGCAGAACAAACGAAAATTACATTTTATAAAAATCAAACCAAAAACTTTAAAGGTTGGAAAGAAGTTAGGCATAACGACGAGAAACCTAAAGGACGTGCCGCACAAGAGAACTTACATTTTATAATATATGGCAGAACAGCGAGTGGAAAGACTACGTTTCTTAGAAAGTATATAAATCAACATTACCCTAAGGAAGGTAATGTACATGTGTTTTGTCTGCAGAGAGATGAATGGGAAGGATATTCAAATGTTTACGGTGAAAAAGATTTAGGTATGTTAGAAGATATGAGTACTTTTGCTGGAACATACGAGCAAAAGTCTTTACTAGTGTTAGATGATGTAGCTAGTTTAGTGAAGCAAAAGAACATATCAGAAATATTCACAAAAGGTCGTCACCATCATATACAAATTGTAGTATTAGCTCATAAAGCCTGCGACGTGGATAATAAGATTAGAGAAAATGTGGAAACCTTTTATACAACTACTCAAAATAATGTAGCATTCTTTGAGGATATCAAGAAAAATTATAGACTAACTTTACCCTTAGCTAAATATGTACATGTTAAGTACGGTATAATACGGGTTGATACTATTTTGAATCAAATGCAAGTGTATGATAGCGATCTAAATATACTATTGGATACTGAGCATGATTTTTATAGTAATGCAACAGATTTTGACATTAGTCTCTACGCAAGTGCTAAGAACTTATCGCCACATAATATAGAAGAAATAACAATTTTTCTAGAAAACGAATCACTTGAACCACTAACAATCATACCCGAAACATTTTATTTCTATTTCGATCATTATTTGAATAATATGTTAAAAATTAAAACCCCTGAACGATTAGAGAATAGAGATGCACTAGCCGTTATTAGAACAGGCATTAATGATTTTCGTGATGTACTAAAAAATGTACACCCTCTAGTCACTGATGCTAAAAGTACATTGAGTGACATAAAACCAATATTAAATGAGTTTAATAATATGTAAATTTTTTTCTTTTTAAAATATGGAGTATAAAATAGAACACGTGCCAGTTTTAAAAGATTATCGTCATCCTGTAAATTCAAAACAATCAGTTAAAAGTCAATATCATCGAAAATATATGCAATTCGTGCAAGATTATAAAATAAAACATGGTATAAGAAGTTACGCTAAAACAAAAGACTTTCCACTGTGTCTACGAAGTTTTAGAGTATTCTTAGCGTACAATAATTTATGGTGGTTGGTTAATAAAGAACGATTAACAGTTTACGATTTAGAAACATTGCATCAACTAAATATTCCTGTGTATATGTGGAACCTCGATTCTAATGTAAAACAGAACCGAGGTTCTATGTAAATAAAAACATAATTTTTTCTTTTAAAAATATGAATTGTAAAATGAGTAACAAATCAACGCATACGCTTGACGAGTTAATAAAGAAACAAATTGAGGAGTTTGATGAACAAATTAAACATAGTAAACGTCGTAAACGCAATCGTGGTAAACGTAGTAAAAAACAGAAACATATTAGGCGTAGTATTAGACGTAATACTAAAAAACAGAAGCGTAGAACAAAGGAAACATCAACCACACCAATTCCCGACATATTCTCTGATGATGATGATAGACTTGGTGATGATCTATTGAATCTGTTTAATCCGAACGTTATCACGTATGAAAATGAACTTTTTACTAATGTAGTAAATGATATACGTGAGCTGTTACGCAATGGGAAAGTTTTAAATTTATTGGGTGTAATAAAAAAAGAAGATGGAAGCACAATAGAAAACTTTTACGCTACGTTTTATAATAAAAATTCATTTGAAACATGGTTTCTTAATCTAGAAGAGAAATCCGATGCTAGTGAATGGATTTTTACAGGTAGTATCAAATACGAAGATTTTGGTATGAAACTCGTGCAAAGATCACATAGAGGCGCTGGTATTAATATGAAATATAGAATCAAAGAATACATCGGGCAATATTGTTACATTCCTTCTGAGGATTTCTGCTTTATAAAATGTTACAACGCCTTACGTGGGTTCAATCAAGAACAAACTAACATTATGTTGGAGATGTTTAATGACTTTTTATATAAAGAGAAAGCTACATCTAGAACAGGAGTAATGGCAAACTGTAAATTTTCCCAATTCAATAAATACTTTGGAGAATGTGTACAGTATTATAGTGCTACTAATCGTCATTTAAATCCCAGAGGTATTACAACACCTTATAGTTATGTTTATTACAATTATTTTCACGAAGGTTCATCAATAGGTCATTATTGTTTAATCAATAAATTCCATAAAGCAGAAGCTATTAGAGAAATTGAAAATAATTTCAAACCAATATATAAAACTGTCACTGATGAAAATCTAACAACACTTCCGTATAAGACCATAACAAAGAAACCAATTGACTATGGTTCAACATATATATGGGATCTCGAAACTTATCCAGATCCTCGTTGTGCAACAGCTCATCCTATTCCTTATGCTTTAGGTACTATCAATTTCAATAAATTCATGTGTTGCTTACCGAAGCAAAGATTGGAAGAAATAGACGCACGATTGCTACGCGATATGATTAAAATAAAAAGGAGCAAGGATGAACATGAGATTAAAGAACTTAAGAAACAGATAAGTGAATATAATAACTTAACTGAGCAAGAACTTAACAAACTTCAACGTTGTGTGAAAATCTTTATTAGGAAACATAATGAATGTCCGTCCGGGGGAAACCCAGAGGACGTATGTCCGATACATCAATTTTTCAAAAACCTTGGCTCTTTTAATCATTCGAAAGTAACTTTAATAGCACATAATTCATCAGGATTCGATGCATATTTTCCACTCAAATCTAATTTTAAATTAACTAAACCACCGCTTAAAACATCACGAGGAATACTCACTGCTTCTTTACAAAATCCTTATACAACTGAAAGTGTTAGTAAGTATATCCAACGTTCCTCTAGATCTAAGCAACTAGGTGACTCTACAAAACGTAACATAAAACCAAGCAAACCTTTACAAACCATTGTAATGAAATGTAGCTATCAACACGTGAAAACAAGTCTTTCCAAATGGTGCGAGAATTTTAAAACCCCTACCAATATGTGTAAATTAAATTATGAAATTGGTGAAATTACACATGACAATTATCTAGAAAAAGAACATGAGTGGAAACCGTATTTAATTAACGATGTTCTTTCATTAGCATTTTGTATCTACAAGTATAATAATGTTATGAAAGAATTAGTTGGTGAAGATATAACTACTAATTTAACATCTTCTGCTTTAACATTTAACGGTTGGATGAAGAGTGTACAAGAAGACAACATAAATATTCATTCGCATACTGATTTATGGACTAGAAACTATGTTAGAAAATCTGTTAAAGGTGGAAGGGTGTCAGCAAATATAAGACATTACGAATCTCCATTTTGTAACATCTTGCTACCAATATTACAACGATATTTTCCTGGTCATAATAATAATTTAATAGATTTAATGAAGCAGTATAATCAGTTGCAAGACAAGAATGCTCTCTGTAAAGAAATTAAACATAAACTACTCGACCAACGAAATGAATTCTTAATGGCTTTTGATGCAACATCTTTATATCCATCAGCTATGTATGACGAACATTCAGAATACCCTAAAGCTGAATCTGCTAGAAAATTTAGACAAGAAGAAGAACAAGCAGTATTATATCAATTTAACACTCAATCATTTCGTCCTAAAACTGGAATATTCACAGTTGTGTTTCATTATCCTGATGAGATGTTTTTTCAACCAGTTCCTGCGAAAGATAAGGTAAAGAATGAAAACAATTGTAACCAAGAAATAATAAGGTTTAGGAATGGAACGTGTTATGATGTATTAACTTCTGTAGACATACAGGAAATTGTTAGATGTGGCGGGAAAATATTATCTATTACAGATGGTATAATTTATGAAGAAAATTATCACATTTCACCATTTCGCAAATACATTGAAAAGCTCTTCAATTTAAGAAAAAAATATAAAATAGAAGGAAACACTGTAGGCGATGAGTTAATTAAATTATTAATGAATTCACTATATGGAAAAACCGTACAAAAAGACATAACCACTAAATATCATTTATGGAATGAAAGTACATTGAGAAAAAATTTCACTCAAGAAGTAAAAGATTTTGAAAAAGTAAATGATGAACAATTCTTAGTGAAAGTAGAAATGGAAGATGATGAATTTCTTAAAGCTAATATTACAGACACTGAAAAGACGACCAACGGTCTGAGCAGCTACGCTACGACGACCAACGGTCTGAGCAGCTACGCTGCGACATCATTCATGCCATCACATTTAGGTTCTTTTATTCTTGCTCACTCTAGACGAATCATGAACAACTTTATTTTAGAAATTAATGGTTTTAAAGAAAAACACATACATTACACAGATACCGATAGTATATACATTTCTAATGAGCTCTTTAATAAATTAGACGCTGCTGGATATGTTGGCGGGGAATTGTGTCAAGGGAAAAATGATTATGGCAATGGGGGAATTATATATGGATTGTTTATTGCACCTAAAGTAAAATATTGTATTACTGTAGATGAACAAGGGAGACTTAGTGAAAAGAAAACATTTAAGGGTTATACAAAAACTAAAGTAAAAGTAGAAGATTTCATTCAATTATACCATGGGGAAACATTGACAACAATTGTTAATAAACCATGGAAAAGATCTTTAGAAACTGGTATTAGTATTCCTGATAAAAATAATAACACTGAAGAAAAAAGATTCACTGGTAAAATAAATATTCTTAAACGTCAAGCACCTAATGCAAATGGTATTATGCTCCCCTATAGCGGAGAAGATGTACAAGACGAAATATTTCAACGAATAAAAAAAGAATGTAATATAATTGAATACAATGATAGTGAAGACTGGGAAGAGGAATTATAATACACTAGTCAGTGAACAAATGTTCTATTCAGAGTTTTACTCTGCGAACAAATGTTCTATAGACTTTCAGTCGGGGCAAAGCCCCTCGAGGCGAAGCCTAGTCAGCGAACAATTGTTCTATACAAATGTTCTATAACTCTATCATGTACTTTTTTATCAATATTGACTGTGATAAAACCATAGTCGTTTGCCCAAGCATTGTTACACGATTGTTTAAATTCATCTTTATCTCTTATACATAAGTCTCTTAACAAATCACTTAGGTTTCTTTGGTTGATTTCGAAAAGCATAAAAATATTAGCATTCTTTCTAATAACACTTCCATCTAATGAATACATACTTTGTGTTAAATAAAAAACACTACAGTTATTATGTCTGCCTCTTGTAAAATAATTTCTCTGAACTGCCTGATTTCTGTCATTAACACAATCATCAAACACCACACAATGTTTTTTCGTTTTATTTAGTTTACTAGGATCTTGCATATTGCCACTATCATCTATTAATTGTATCGTTATGTGTTTATTTCTATTGGGTTCTACTAGTTGTTTATTTTTCGCTGCTTCTTCACACCAGGAACTTATTTCTTCTTCATACTCCGATTTTTCATATTCTTCAAACAGTGAAGCTATAGTTGATTTTGTAAGATTATTTTCAAAACCATGTTTCAAAAATTGATAAATAGGTTGTTCTGCTGTTGTTGTATAAATGATAAGATTGTTATAATCCAAAAATTTGGGTGTCGTGAGAATTTTAAATAATAGATATGTTTTTCCACAACCTGATCTTCCACAAATAACTGATAAAACTTTATTTGACAAGTTATGATGATGATTGAATTTCACTTTCTTGTTTAGTGGATATTTTTCACAACTGCTTTCACTCATTTTTTAAGTCAATATTTTTTAATCATACCTCCCGAACCAAAAGATCTATCATAATTTCTTCACCTCCAAAATTTATTTCCTTTCCTTTCTCATCTGTTATTCTAATTGTAATTGAATTAATTGTTTTTCTTGTAACAGGGAAATATATTAATGATTTTGGGATTACATTCAAACTGTAACCAATCGGAACTGTAAATGCTGGATAACTGAAGATATTATTTGACAGCTTTCCATTAACATAACCACCTTCTATAATATCACATTGAACGTTGATTGAATTTATTTCAGTTACTTTAGGTATATTTTCACTTATATGAAAACCTTGTGTATAGAGTTGCTTTTTAAATCCTAAGAGTCTTGATAAAGATTTGTCAATATTAAAATCAACTTGATGATCTTCATCTAAAGTAAGAGAAAATTTATTTACTGCTGGTTCAACTGCGAAATGTAATTGTTTCTTGTCTTTAAATTGAATGCCTAAATGTCTTTTTATTTCATTGGAAATCGATTCAACTTCATAAGATCCAGGAAGAAAAGTTAATTCTTTCCAAGTTTTACCTTGATCATTAGAATATTTAAATCGGTCATTTACATCTTTGATAATATTTTGTATAGTGTTAAATGTTGAAAAACTAGTTAGTGCTACTTCATAATGTTTGTCTTGTTCTAAGTGAATAATAGGATCTAAATGACAGGTATGGGATGAAGTAGTTGTTATAAATTTTAATGTCGTACTAAATTTTGATGAGGTTAAAATCTCGGTTAAATTTTCTAAATGCTTATTAATTTTTTCTAGTTCTGCCGAAGACATTTTTTTAACTAAATAATTTAGCTAAGCTTTTGTAGTCTTTTTCACTAATAATTTTCTTTTCCATTAGTCTTTTTAAGATTGCATGTATTTCGTTAAAACTAGAGTTATGTCCTTCTTTTGTTGCAGCTAATAAAATCTCTAATCTGTTTATTAATTCTTGTGGATCATCGGGGAGGAAAACCGTTGTCTCTTTTAGACCTGTTCCTGTTTTTGGGTAACTAGGCGGTGTTGGAACACTGGTTGATGTTGGAGAAGCAGCCATTGGTGTTGAATAACCAGTCGGTGTTGAATAACCAGTTCTTGCTGGCGAAGCAGCTGTTAATATTGGTATCTTTGTTCCTGTTTTACTGGTACTAGACGGTTTGGATAATAAGTCATTCAAAGTTGTATAACGCTTAAGAGTTTTTACAGTTCCAACCTTATCTAACATAGTTTTGTATTTCAGTAGATCATCAGGGTGATAGGTATCTAAATCCGCTCCTCTTAATAAATCCACGATATTTCTGTCTAAACTGAAAGCTGTTTTGTCTGGTGCAAAAATTAAACTTTCTTTAGGATTTATAGATAATTCTTTTCCACCTAAGGAAAATCTAAGAGATGGCTTTCCATCTATAAATGAAGTAGAATGTTCAAAGAGCATAGATTTGGGTAATTTCTTGTCTATGTTTGCTTCTAACAAACCATAATCATCTATGATGGTTTTCGGCACTGAATCCGCTATATCAATTTGTTTATCATGAACTACAAGTTCTTTCTTAATATCAGATTTAATTTGGTCAACTAATTGGATTTTGTCTTTCATCTCAGATTGAACGCCAGCTTGTAGCATTCGATATTGTCTATGTTTTTTCTTCATAATATTTTTCTGTTTTATTAATTCTTCTAGTTGTTTTATTTTTGTCTCATTGCTCTGCATTATTTTATAAGATAATATTTGAATTTTGTGGTAGCATTGGTACACAGCAAAAACATTTTACTGAACAACTTATTTTTGTTCTATGGAACTTTGTTCTAACGTTTTTAATAAAGTTCTTATTTCTTCTAAAAAAGCTTCATTGTTTACTTTGTCTTGAGGTTTAACAGGAATTTTAGTTGCTTCTCTAGCTATTTGGTCAAATTTTTCAATCTCATCTAACGTAATAACATTGTCATCACACACTCTCTGGAAGTAGTAATGTAGTTTATCATATACTTCTTTGACATGTGCATGTTTCTTACTTAAGGATTTTCGTTTCTTAGTCATTACAGATTTATCTATCACTGTTGCAAGTGACGTTGTGAAGACACCTGTGCCTGTTAAAGCAGTAGCGACAACAGGAATTGTAAGAACGCCAGACGAAATGACAATAGTGAGAGCGCCTAAAGAAATTGTTAAACATGCACCAACGCCTTGTGTCACATTCTTAGCTATCGTCCATCGTTTTCTTAATTTATTATAATGTTCTAGTTTAAGTAATAATTGGGCTTCCTTATCTTTCATGTACCTGACTCTATCTTTGTGTTTTGCTATATCCATTTCATTGAAGGTTTTATGTCATATGATAATGAAGGATATAAGGGGGCTGATGGTTCTTTTGTTTTTTCATCTTCCATTTTTAAATGAATATTTTTGTTCATGGGTCATAAACATTGTATTTTTCCCATTTTCGCATCTATTTTAGCTGTTTTTTTATAAATTTCAGGAGGACCCTATTTTTTTGTATTTTTTTCATTTTTTGTATCTATTTTGTCTGTTTTTTTATAAATTTCAGGAGGACCCTATTTTTTTGTATTTTTTCATTTTTTGTAACTACCTAGGTGTGGGATTCGGTGCTGAGCGAAGCGATGCGCCGAATCCTATACCCTATACTACTCACGGATATCTTAGATAGGATATGTTTCATTCTTCAGAGTGAGCAAGTAAGATTGAAGCGTGACTGATCATAAAAATGTTTTAAAATATTGCAGGATATCAATAATGACATAATTTTAGCCTGATTATCTCCTGCTAGCAAAATTGAGGCAATTAGTGAAGACAATTGTCAGAATGTTCTATCTTTATGGCAGCCAGCATGGAACATAGAAACCACCTTATTATTATACGATTTCAATTAATATCAAATTGTCTGCGTTCTTACATTTGCGTTCATTACTGAGAAGATAATTTCACAATATGGTATTCTAAAGTCATCACAGTTGAAAGATTTAATCGTCATCTTACTTTTGTATTATTCATTGTTTCCTTCGAGCCGTATAGCACCTACCGGCATACAATGAGAATGATGAAGATGAAGTGAATCATGCTGCAATGTTTCTCTAGAATCTGTTTTTTAATATGAATGCTTGGACAGTTTCAAAAGAATAGAAGTTGAATTAATCCAAGGGTTTCCCTTAATTTGATGGTGAAGTAGAGGAAGAATGAGAAAGAAGACGATTTCCAATGTCAACGCAACATAAACATATTACATGTTGATTACTACTTGTATTCATCGATGCATTCTCAAGATAAGTGCATTTTCCATAATTCACTTTCATTTGATCGATCAGCTCACAATATGAATGACATATTTAGATTGATATCAAAGAATTTTGATGTACACTGCAAATCCCCGGATACGAAAATCACATACAATTTGAAACTAACATTTGATACACAGAGTAGGGCAGAGTGTCGACTCAAAAAGTGTCTGTATACAGTGAAAATTGTTGGATGAAAATATTCAGTCTTTTTGCGGAGATTGCACTCCCGTGGTCCAAAACAATTATTTGAACAGTTTCAAAAAATCAAAATTTTGCCAATTTACATGTATATACTACCGAGATGACTCCTCTATGTAAGTAGTATGCAACAAGTTAGATATCAAAAGGAATGAATAGATGCTAATAAGCATCCTAACTAAGCGGAAATTAGGCTGATTATCAAGGGAGTTTCATGATCCGCATTACACTCTAAACTGTAATCAGCCAAATAACAGACAAATTATCATCCATAATCATCAGACAGTTACAACAGACAGCATGAGACAACAAACAACCAAAAGTGGCTGTTGAGAGCAGACAAGATGAGACAATTATTCGCCAAAATATGAGACAATTCTGTCTACTATTCTAGAAGTATTGTATCTCAAACTCAACGTGTTTAAATATGATCAAACTATTGAACATCAACTAATGGTAACTAGTCACTCCTTATCACATAGGTTCTAACTCTGCTCCACTCATTCACACTCGTATTCTTATATGCACATTATGAACAACTCTGATACTTTACAAGTCCATTGTGTCAATATTAACTTTATAGAAGTATATAGACCCGTAAAAGTTATAAAAAAAGGTAAAGAATAATATATATATTATATAAAAAGGTTTTAAAAAAATTGTAAAACAGAATTAAAGATGACATCAATACGTCAAATATTCAGACCTGTTGTTGCCATGCCTCAAGGTGTATACAAAGAACCTTACTTATTTACAACATTATATATTCTATAATTGAAAATTATCAAAGATACCATCCAATTTCAATAAAAGTGTATATATTAGTCATAAGTAGTATGATAGGCAGTAACCGCAATAATGTAAATTAGTTCGTGCGATGAGACAAAAATTGTCTGATAAGCAGGAAATTTATCTGATAACACGCAGTAACTGCCCAAATACTGATGTGGCTCACAAATTGTCCGATAAGAGGCTGTTTACAGTTTACAGTGTACAACGCAAGTCTTCATGAAAAGATCGCGATATTACCAGGGTTGCCGTGGGGATTGATATTTGAATCCCCAACCTACCCCATACCCACAGAAAAACCTGTGGATATCGCCACAGAATCCCCACGCCCCCACAGGATAGGGTCCTGATTAATATGTTGCCCTTGTTCGTATAGAATGCTTGATGTCCAATATCTCCATCTCAGTGGAACTTCCGTTCATCATTCAACGATCCGAAAGCCGTATTTGACTTCACAGATGTGGAATGGGAGTCCTTGAAGAAAGTCACCGACTGCGTGTTGTAACTTTTATGACTTTTCTTTTCTATCTTCGGTATAAGCCTATTGCTCTTGCCACATGACTGTCCACCAGTCTTTTGACAGTGACCCCTATCCCGTCTGGAGCACCTTTGCCGTGACCCGCTTCTGAATAAATCAATTCAAACTCGCTGATCCCATGCGTTTTGCAGATTTTTGATATCAAGTGCATCATAGCACGGTCGCGATACTGGCTTGATGGTGAATCGGAGATGATGATCACCTGCATTTACACATAATGAAAATGGTATTACCAAATACTTCATATACATATATCTTGCGTTTATTACCCTTCCAAATTGTTGATCAATTCTCGAAAGACAAGAATTGATGCGTGCAGCAATAACCTCCGCAGTTTTGCGGGTATTGTCCGATAAAGTGACAAAGCATTGCGGACGGTCGTCTTTGTCATAACATACTCCTTGGTGAATCACTATTTGTGGACGATATCTAAAATGAACCGCCTTAGTCTCATCGCTGTCCTTCGCAGTGTAATTTTCGGAAAAATCTATGTGTAGTATGATTTCTTCTTGCGACTGTTTTGATTTGACTTCACGTATTTGTCGAAACTGGTGCACAGTCCGAAACAAATGAGTCGCATATTGTGACAATTGCTTTTCGAAAAGCAAAACCAGTCCAACAGCGCTTTGTAGTTTCTAAAAAGTACGAAGCAATGGTTGCACCTCAAGAATAGAGTACAAATACTCGTAATGGATTATATCCACATTTTACGTAGTTTGTTGATCATTGCTTTTTGATCTATAAATGACTTAAAAATATGATACGAAGAATTTTGTATTATTTGAAATTGGAATCATATTATGACTAATTTGAAATTTCTATAATACATTTCAAATTATTGATTCAATGCAGTCTATGAAAGGCATCTATTCTGTCTTCTTAACTAATTCATGAGAGAGAACAATGAATCGATACTATAACCGAAATTGTATTGCTCGTACTCAAATTCACATCATCAATGTAAAATCAATATAATTGATACAATAAAACAAACATTACAATCCCTTCCCTTTTTAAGAATTTCCCCAAAGAGACGTCGGATTGTTCACAAGAGTGTTCAACTGTCCACAAATGTCCACGTTGTCTTCATGAGTATTCACGGATTGCACCTTGACACAAATATAGTCCTTTTCTCAGCATCAAATAAACATGAATAAAACATCATACGTATGAGAGACAATGAACAAACATATTTCATATCTTCTGTTATCAAACATTTGCAGGAAATACATACATTTCATAGAAGCACTTTCAAACTTTCAGATCACAAATTCAATTAGATGAAACGTAATAGAATATATCTCAAAATCAATAATGTTCACATGATGTCAGGAAATGTATACTCAAGGTTTAGTGAAATACGAAATCATTTAAATGATCAGGAAGCTGCTTTAATCCACTGGACCTACGGACACTGACACTTTCGAGTAGATCGCTTTCCTGGGAGCCACTTGTACTTTCATCAACCTGTTGCTCATCTTGTTCACATCTTCTATAGTTTGCCGTAGATACTGGTTTCACATGTGACGCATTCCGAATGTATCTATTTCCGGACTCATTTGATTTAACGGTTACTTGACTACCGTTTCAGTCTGTGACTGTGAAATCTTCGTCTGTGTATCTTGGCGTAAGTTCATTCCATCTTCTTTGCTGCAATACTACTGTATCTCCAGCTTCGATGTTTGGTTCATTATCTATCTTGTTGCTTCGGTAGTCCTCTTGACGCATTTTTCTTTCACCATCTCTGTCCCTCACATGTTGATATATGTCAGGCGAATTTTCTTTAAGGTTAGGTATTTTCGTTCTCATCTCATGTCCCAATAACAATTTTGCTGGAGTTTCGCATGTAGTTGTGTAGGGAGTAGATCGGTAAGCCATCAAGAAGGATTGAAGTTTTGTTTCTAAGTCCTTGCCTTCTAACTTCGCCATTTTCAGTGTCTTCAATAGAGTTCGGTTTTGACTTTCCACCTCTCCGGTTGCTCTTGGCCACAAAGGAGTATTGACTCGGTGAGTGATTCCATTTGTCACTAGAAATTCCTTGAAATCTTCGGATATAAACTGTGGACCATTATCTGTTCTTATCCCAACAGGAAATCCATATCTCGCAAACATCTTCCGGAGTGACGCTATGATTCGTAATGAAGTAGTATCTTTCATCATTTCAACCTCGAACTATCTGCTGAAGTAGTCAACTACGACAAAGAGAAGTTCTCCAGATGGTAACGGCCTTCATCAAACTCGTGTTCTCGCATTTGATTTCATTGTCTGTAGCAAGCTAGAATGAGCAACTAAAGTCTTTTAGCTGTGCGTGGCGACTTCATAGCATCTAAAGTCATTTTTGTAGGGGATCTTCGTAGGTTTCCTGTCTCAGTAGTTGAAAAACTCTTTTCTTCAGTTCGGGCAATATGATAGATAGCCTCCAGGTGGTTCGTAGTGAACGACGATTTTCTTGCTTGAGTTGTTGAAGCTTAAATTTAGATCTCCTTTACCTCTCTAGCCTTCGCAGCCTCCGATCGTGAGAGTGATGAATTTAAGTTTACAGGTATTTGTTCACGTGATTCCTCTGTCTTCTTCATCATTCGATACTTTTGTTTTCTTAACCTTTCATTCCGTCTTCGAATTCTCTTATCTCTCACAGTCTCAGTCTCAAGTCTTGATTTGTAGCATTTCTTAGCACCATTGCATCTTCTTGTTTTATATTCTTCATCTTGCCTTTTTCGCTCTCTGTATCGTCTATCTCACGCTTCAATTCAACGTTAACTGGCATTTAGAAAGAAATTTCCATTAATCAGCTGGAGGCATCTATAGCTTAATAGCTTAAGTCTCTGGGGGCTACATGCACAGTACATGCAGTGGAATAATACTGAATCATACAGGAGAGTCTAGTCATACAAGTGATCGTAAACCAACTTCACAAGTGTGGCTTTGGTACAACTGTAGACATTTTTTACAAACGAGAACCAAGCAATGTCAGAAGGCTATTTATAAAATGAATAAAAATCTATGTCTATATTGAAATATTAGTGTAAATTTGAATTACACTAACTTGCATTCTTAATTGCAGATAAGATATTATTCATACATCTGTGTTGCCTGCATCAATTGCATTTCAGAACAATTCGTTCATGTCATCTATCCTTAGAGAGGTGTGGAGAAGTTCATACCCCCAAGAACCGGGTTAAGGAATTACATCGAAAAGAATGAGACAACAAACAGACACAATCAGTATGATATTTGAATGATTGCGATGCAGTTTTTTTGAAGCTTTAGGAAGTACAATTATATGCTTAGGATAACTAGGAATTTACTTTATATGTTTCTAATTGCATCACATCATTCGCATTTACTAGCTAAGGTTACAAATTTCACTTCCCGCTCAACTCTGATTGTAGTATGAAAATGAATTGAGAAAAACGATGGTAGATTTGGATGCAAAGTTCGAACGCGAACTGGATAAGCGCATCACAAAGGGGCCATAGATATCTTACAAACAATAGCACAACCGGTGTGATACTCAGTATAGCTATCCCACAATGCCATATCGTCAGGTTTTATGCTGCTTAAATCTTTCGCTTCTATATTGAGAAGCAATTCTCACACATAAAGGTCGCATAGAAGCTAACTCATAATTGAAAGACATTATTTGCAATTTGTCAGCCGATTGTTTAAATAGTCGTATCTACATTTAGATAATCATACAAGATCGCATCCTATATACAAAGTGAAAGAAAAGTTAATATTCATGTGGCGCTTGATTGAGGCCTATCTTAAGATTATTTAGATTGGAGAAAGATGTTCATGTAGTCTTTCATGCCATCTAATGTTAGGAACCTATACCCCTATAACGAATTTCTAACTGGCTTTGTTAAATAAGCTTAAAAAGTATAGCTTGGAATGACACCATTAGTCTATTCAAAGACGACGTGTCTCGCACCGACGTCATGTTTCCCTTTGCCGAGATCTTGTGTCTCTTAACCGATGCCATTCGTCCTTTAACCGACACCATGCGTCCTTTAACCGACGCCATGTGTCCCTTAACCGATGCCGTCGGTTAAGGGACATTTAGTGATGTTTATCAAATCTCCCACATTGTAAATGACATGAAGATGTACGATTCATATATCAATATGAAGTGAATGTGCAAGTGAATCGGTTAGCAAGATAAAAAATGGAAAATATCATTCACCAATTATCATGACTGATGAAGATGTTGGCGTCGGTTAAGGCACAATTTGTGGTCTGAAATGAAGAATGCAATTCACTGAATTCGCCAACTATCTTGCAAAATGTCATGGACAAGCTTCTTATTTGAATATTTGATTGTATATCATATTAACCCATTCCGTACCACCCATAGAAATAATAGGTTCAGAACTCTGAAATTTTGGTCAGTAGCTAGATTGGATCCTATTAGAGCATATACGAAGCGATTTTGAATTTGGAGTTATGTGTCATGAGTTAGAGGGCGGGACTTTAAAGTCCCAATAGATTCCCGGGGGTCCGTTCGTTTCATACTTCTTAAATATTTTAATGATCCAATTCCATTGAATATTATTTGACGCTGATGTAGTTCACATATTTATGATAATGTAGTTCACATATTTACAAACAATCCTTTATTCAAATTTGTCCCTATTGAGAACGATAAAGAGATATAGGCCGATTGATTTAAATCACAGCTTACAAGCCAAGCAAGACGTCATTCAATTTCAAATTCGCCTAACATTGTGGGAGGTGATGTGCTGATTTGCTTCAAAAGTTCACACACAAAGACGTTCAAATTCAAATCTGTCTCACATTGAGGACTATCTGTTGTTGTGGTCTCAAAATTCGTGAGTGAACGGGGTGCAAAATGCACCCTACGGCACTTTGAACTATTGAAGTAGCTAAAATACTGCTACAATAAAGCCATCGCCATATGACTTTTCCTTACTTTTGCATGCTTAAAGCATGTAATATATCAGCTTTCATCCATGTCAAGAAATCGATTTCTAGATAATTGTAAACTGGTGGGTGCTTGGGTGCACCCCAATTTGCCGAAATAACTAATTCATCAGTTTTTCCAAAAATTGTGACTGGAGGGAACAAAAGAATGCAAATCATCGCTCTTTTGGCAATTTTCATAGTTGCCAACGTACAGACGTAGGCCCATTGATTTGGCTGATTTGACATTACCTAAGTAGGCCTATGCCTATGTGGTCTACATGTCTTTCGTGACGTGTGGCTCATAAACGAGCTAGAATAATTGATATGCGGAGACCGAATTTCGCTCCTGATCCCTGCAGATTAGCATTTTCATGCGAGTACGTTCATATTGAAGAAAAAAATTATAACTGAGAACTTCAATAACTAGGCCCTATGTGGTACACCTATATTCACAGTTGCATGAAGGCGTTTTCAAACCAAACCATTTCACCACGCATAGGTACTCATTGAAGGGCAACTGTTCTCTTTGAATCAGATGAGTGATCATCATGACACTCAGAGAGCTTGAAATCTTCATTGAAGCTCGATTTATCGTCCGAGTGACCCTAGTGCGATATAGGACAACTCGATTGAGCTGTTTATTGACAGTGTAAAAGGGAGCTGTTAGTTTGGCTCCCCACAAGTACCCATTACGTCTCGCCATCTAACATAAGTAAACAGTTGAATGATTACCGCCAAAGGTAGCTTTCAAGCAGTACCTACAAAACTAGTGAAATTTTGAAAGATGGTCATTCTATGTATCCAACTTACTGGAACAGGCCTACTGATCTACCTTTTTCTATACAACTATCGTAGTCGTCAAATGTGTTGTTCAGCAGAAAAGTCGCTGTATAATCTTGATTGCGTTCAGGACGGAGCACCATCGCCGATGAATATTTTAAGCCGGTGATTGAAGTAGGAATCTCAACAAAACAACAATCCTCAGTTCTATTTCCCACTGCAGTAAATCAATGGCTTGTCCTTCTAGATTGGACAAAATGGGCATTTTATTCGTTCAAGAGATATGTCGCTGTTTAGGGTTTAATCCCGGTACCGGTGCGGAACCGATTCCATCTATTATTCGGGAATACCGGAACCGGTTCCAAGTTAATTGTACCGATTCCCTGGAAAAAGCAGATGGTCGCGTTGTTCGATGACGACAGCCATCTCACGACATCCAATGAGAACCAAGCTCCATCAATCACCCTCTGACATCAGTGCTATTGAGTTAATTGTTTAGAGGAAGTCTAAAAATACATCTGAGTTCACATCTTATTCTAAGAAAGGCGCAGAACAAGGTTTGATCCACGGAATATTTTCATTCGGTCACTCCATCCATGGCTAGTCGATTGAATTCCTCAGCTGTATGGGAGTACTTCTCTCGTCAAAGCAAAGATTGTGCACGTTGTCATAAATGTTCAAAGTTGATCAGACACAATTCTGGATCTACAAGTGGAATGCTTAAGCATTTGAGAACAGTACACAACATTCTGAATTGCGCACAAGAAACGTCCGATGTAAGCAAAGCAAGCGGTCCTCCTCAGAAAGCTTTAAGGCAAGACTCTATTACCTCATTTATACCAAAGAAGGAAAGTCTTGAACGAATATTATCCAAATTGATCGCAATTGACGGATTTTCTATCAATGGTGTTTGCAAAAGTGAGTACATTCGTAATTCTCTAAACAGAGATGGATATAATCTTCCGAGGAATCCGTCTGACATCATGGCTTTACTTCACTCATACGCTGCTAAAATTCGTCACAATTTGCAAAGTGCTTTTGAAGAGAAAATTAAAAAAGGTGAGCGATTCTCCTGTTCCTTTGATGAATGGACTAGTAGCACCGGACGCCGCTACTTGAATATAATTTTGCATGGCAACGATGAGTCGATGTGGAACCTGGGATTGTATCGAATTTCAGGAAAATTTACGTCAGAAAACTTGCTTTCAACGATTAATCAGTGTTTCAGTTATTATAATCTCAATCTGCAACATGACTGTGTAGCATTTATATGTGATGGAGCAAGCGTTAACGTAAAATTTGGAAAACTTTGTGAAACTGACTTGCAACTTTGTTATTCCCATGCCATTCATTTGACCGTCGCAGATGTGTTGTATAAGTCCAACCCACAATCAATGATTCAGACTGCTACCGACGATGATGAGAACACTGATTCTGACAGTGAAGATCAAGCACATGACGCCGATTTTGACTTTGACGATAACAGCTTGTTCACTTGTGAATTATCGGATGATTACAAATCTGTTGTGGATAATGTGCGCAAGGAATGCAAAATATTTCGAAGTGGCAACAATTTGCAACTACTGCAGAGATATACAATGGAAGAGTTCGATACTGAGCTCCAGCCTCTGCTTGATATTAAGGTCAGGTGGAATACTATTGAAACAATGCTAGTACGATATGTAAAATTGCGGCCTTGTATTCTAAAAGCTTGCATTGATTCAAAAAGGCAGACCTTAGTAACTGATGTTGATATGGAGCTTGTACAATCACTTATTGATGTGCTGACACCGATCAGACTCGCAACTGAAGCACTTTGTCGTCGAGATTCTACGTTGTTGTCTGCTGAAGGAGTACTGCATTTTTTGTTCAACAATTTGCAGTCTCAAAAGCGGATTAAGTTCTCGTTTCTATGATTGCTTGTTTGTTCGTGTCAGCGAGCGTCGCAATGTTAACATTGTATCATTGATCATGTTTCTAAATGGTCCAACTTCTCTTGAACGCTCATCCTTGGACGTTGCATCAAAAAATGCGATTAAGAAATGTGTTTTTAACGGAGCTTCATGGAAATGAAGATGTGGAGGTTTCTGATGATCATCCCAGTGACACTGCTGAGACTCCGAGTGTGAAGCCTGTCTTGAGTGAGAACTTGAGTCTCCAGGAGCAGCTCCAGCAAAGTATAGCTGCATATTCACCTGGACAGTTAAAATGTGGTCTAGTTTCAAATGTTGACACAGAGTTTCAGTTATTTCAAAGGAGTGGTGAACTAACACATCGCTTGAAATTGCTTAAGAAGTCATTGCTGACTATCAGACCAACTTCGGTAGATTGCGAGCGTTGTTTTTCAACAGCGGGAAATTTTTGTCGAAAAATAAGATCACGACTTAGCGATCGATCGCTGAATACGCTTGTGTCCCTAAAACAAAACATTATCTAAGCGTTGGATGCACTGATGGGTTCTGTTAATTGGTGTATTTGTTCTCCATTAAGTAATTCATTTTTATGATAACTGAATATTTTTGTTCGCGTCAACTATTGTAATTAATATAGCACAATTCGTATGCCACTTCTACTTTCAATACCTGTTCCCAATCAATCCCAACCTTAAATAACTGGCCATATCCATCTGGATGAAAACTGCAATTCAACAGAAAATCTGATTAGCTTGTGTTAAATACTTTGGAAGTATCGGTACCGGAACCGGTTCTTGCAATCTGGACCCGGATTCGGTACCGGAACCGGTTCTTTCAAATTCGGGAATATGTTAAACCCTAGGTCATATTGGAAGTCATAATGAAAGTCTTCTGAAAGAAAAGAAGTCTTGGTGATACCCGGCATAATTGCTAACAAAACTTCATGTTAGTAGTAATCACACATAAAATGTTATGTAGTTGCCGGCTTGCATCGACATATCTTGACAAAATTCTGCTGCTTGAAAACTGAAAGCAAGTATTAGTTTCAGAGATACAATTGCACATGAATTATATGTTGCACGCCCATTGAAAACTATTGAGAGTGGTTGATTTTAGGCTATAGGCTAGTCAAAGCACCAATGAGAAATATTAGATGTCAACAATTTTTCCCAGCATAGCATTTCAATAGGCCTACTTAGGAAACTTGCTAACATATAGCTAACGCATTGCAGATTTTATTAACAAGAAATACGCAGCCTACTTCATAAATGCTCCTTTTGAGGCAAATTATCTTGTTGAACACATGCTTAGTAGGCTACTCCTTCATCACTTGCAGTTGAATTAAACATAAAATGCTGTAAATTTAGGCCTACATGTAAGATTTGAAATATATTGAACTGCTCGGATGAATAAATATTGTTATGATAAGTCGGCTATTGAATATAAGAAGTAAAATTGAAGCAGGACCAGTAATAGCACGATAAAATGAAGTTATCTGAATATATCCGCAATTTACCATTGTAGGCCTAAATTCCACCGTAATCAACAATAATTGTATGATCTTGACTCAGAGGATTCATTTTAAAATTTCATAATCAGTTTCAGATTAACAGGGAGGCTATTCACTGCATTCTTTAATCATTGTATCACTGAAGATATCTGGGATGCATACACCGTCTAGCTAGGTATGAAGTGGACCAACGACGAACTGTTAATAGACTAAAAACTAGCATGGCTGTATTCATTCTTAGAAATTTATTCACGTCAATCATGTAAGGATGTGGTGTTGAATAACTGTTATTAAAGGATTCATGCATCCCATTACAAAGCTATTGGACTTATGACCAAAAATTCTTCCGACTTTTCTAAACGCAATTAGTCGCTGGAACCTCCGGAAATATATTGGGACATTTAAGTCTCACGTTTTAATTCAATATTACCGAAGCATCCATAATCTTTTTGAAAACAAATTTTATGAATACATTATACTGGCACAAAATCTGAAACAGGACGCAAAACATATATTTGATATGCCCATTATTAAACGTGACAATTTAGTTTTTCAGCAAATTCAAAAATTTTGCTATTTTTGCCGATATTGTAAGTGGTCATGCTTAAATTGATGACGTCACTAGAGCACAACAGCGGTTGAAACAATCACTTTGAAAATCACGCATGGATCTGAATGATCTGAAAATTAAAAAAATATAATCATTTTGTTAATTAAAAAAGTTGGACTTTTAAGTCCCACTGGTACGGAATGGGTTAAAGTTTGATGAGAAATTGTTTCGACTTAAACCGATCACTTGGTTCATAATTTTAGGAGTCGGTTAACACTAGAAAGACCGGAAAATATTTATACCTAGAAAGACCGGTAAGTGTCAATTGACACTTAATATTCTTGTAATAAATAAATGAATGAAATTAATATATTTCCTATTCCAGCTCGAAGATATGATAAAAAGGAGTTAATTCATCCTCTAAAAATTTTGTAATTGCTCATATATCATACATAAAAAACTGATTACAGACCGAATAAAAGTTTTTCGATGATTGGAAAACTACTCAAAACAGTCCTTACAAGTAATAATAGTGCATGGACCGCACACGTACCTGTCACATTTTGTACAGCGGTTACTTGTGCAATTTTTGTTGCAGAGGCGGCATTTTTTCCGCTTATTCGGACGCTCTTTCTTAGGAGCAGGTAAAGGCTCTGATCGAGGTAAAGGAGGAAGGCGACTCATGTCAATTAGCCCTTTCGTCAATTCTAGAATGAAATCCCGCCGACTTGTGGTAGATCCTGTGATCTCGCGATGAAGTGTGTATGCGTTGATCGCTGCTAAGTCCAACAAATTAAAAAATATTTGAAGTGGCCAACGTCGTGATGCTGACTTTGTGGAATACATACGTGCCATTTGATCAACCGAATCTACCCCGGCTTTTGTTCGGTTATAAAATTTTACAATTTCGGGTTTGTTTCTATCCATCGAAGTGCCAGTATGCATCGTCGAAAGCATGATGACCGACTTATTACTTTTGACTTTGTACGAAATTATGATGGCATTTGATGAAGCATGTTTTGCACCAACGAATGAATTGACTTGTCGCTTTTTGTCGTGTTGAAGTTCATTAGGAATTTCCCTCCTGGATTTTTTCATTGTTCCCACCAGCGTGATGCTTTCTCGAAACAGCTTTCCGGAAAGAGACAGGCTGGTGAAGAAGCTATCGACAGTCACATTATATCCACCACCGAAGTATGGTTCCAGTAGTTTCAATGTAACAAATTCTCCCAATTGCATTCCTCCGCGATTCTGAGTAAGTTCCCTGCCAAGATATGGGAAAGCGTTGTAAATATACCGAGATTCAGCATCGGCTAAAATCCAAAATTTTGCTCCGAATTTATCCGGCTTATTGGGCATAAATTGTAGAAATGGACAGCGCGTCTTCATTGGAAATAACTGCTCATCTACTGTCATATGAAACGAAGGTTGGTGCGATGCTTGTGAGTTCTCCACGAATCGAGTCCATAGTTCACGAATCGCACAAAATCTATCATACAGGCGGCGTTGTGATCGGGTGCTTTGTTCATCAAAACGAATATGCTTCATAATGAATTTGAATTTGTTACGTGACATAGTGTCAGTGAATAGCTTTCGACCAAATTCATTAGACCAAAGAGAAAACAGAGGCTCATTTTTCGCAAGAAATACTCCCCGAGCAAAAGGAGTCCAACAAATGAGTAGATATCTGCTAAGTCTATTGAGAATTCACTGTCGTTAGTTGTCTGAATGTGGGATAGGGTATATTGGTAAACTTTGCGCATGCATGATTCGTCGAATATTCTCAAAAATGCACTAACACAATCACGAACGGTTCGTTTCGCGAACGTAGTTGGTCCAGGTGTAGTTCGAACAATGTTTGATGCTACTGTTGGACGAATAGGCCTGTCAGAAGTTGTTGTTGCTAGCCACTCACTTCCATCCCGCGATTTGTAATTACCATTTATCATTGCACCTTGGCTGATAACTTCCGACTCTTCCTCTGATTCTGATGATGAATAACTTTCGTCTTCAACTTGTTCTTCCATGCGTTGTATAGTATTATCAATAATGTCATCTGTTTCACTGGCACTGTTCTCGTCATCACTGGCTAACAGCAACTGAAGGGCTCTATATGCAGCATACCGTCTCAGGCGTGACATTGCTGTAACTCAGAACCGCATTCAATGTAGGAATGAAATCGAACACGAGCTCTGGCTGTTTTGTTACTTTCATTTCATGAATCATACCGTCATGCGTTATTCCATAGAGATGGATTGTTAGCTGAGACCGTGCGACCTGAGATCGATGATAGACTGGGAACGTGGTGCATGAATTGAAGGACAATGCGGTGTATGAACTGTGTGATACAGGCATAAGTCGCGAGTGTAAGCAAGCTTTGTCTGTCGTTGCATTCACACATTATAAGCGTGAAAAATCTGAGCAATAGACGAACATTTGATGATACTGGAGTAGTGAATCTCTATCAGATAACACAAAGGTGTCAAATGATACCTGCTGGTCTTTCTCGGTATATAAATGTGTCCGGCCAAAACTAGAATACTTGAAGAAAATTTATCGATAGTGTTCCGATATTTGAGCAATTCCATTCCTGGGTTCCGAAAAACATTACTCAAAACACAATACTTGACGAGTTTCAACGCTGTGATGCATCAGGAAGTGTCAAATGACACCTCCGGTCTTTCTAGTGTTTTAAGGGACAAATGAAGTCAAAGACACATTCATTAATGATTCGTACAAAAACAGACATTCCTTATATTGATAAAAATGCTCAGGATGCATTCTTCCCAGTTCCATATACATGCTTTTTTGTAGTTTTGAAGAAATTACGACGGAAAGACTGATCATAACGGCAGTATACACTGTAAACCAGCACCTCATAAAATCGATGAAATCTGCATCCTAAAGTGCCACACACTAGAATTTTAGGAGGTAGCGAGAAATAGAATGTTGGCATACTAAATACTACGAATAGTGTCTTGCTTTAGTGCATACAGAAAATATATTAGGAAACTCCGCATTTGTTAAATCCCCAATGTGTATACACTGTCGATTTTATTAAATGAACTCAAGGGCGATACAGTCGGAATTGTTTCCAAATGTGAGATATGCACATTTATGCAGTTTTGAAAAAATTACAACGGAAGTGACTAATCATGATAGCATAAATCAGAAGGAAATTATGTTATTTTACAGATCCTCCGTGTCATGACAGCCTTGGTGAGGAAATGTTTGTTAAATTGGCAACTCGATGACCTGCGCTATTGCTTTCCTGCCGAACCTCAAGAGAGTCTTCTTAAGCGTGATCAGGCAACAGCTGCCACTGGCATGGCAAAATCACTGATTCAAAGACGATGATTTCAATTAACTTTGAAAGATGCAAATGGTTCCACATCAATTCAGATCCATGAAGTGAAGCATGAATTTAGTGAATCATGAAATCAATTAGCCGGTGAAAATTGAATTAAAAACTTGACATTTCAGCCAAAAAAGTACGGATAATATCGTGACTTTTTCATGGAGATTTCCATTATAATGCTGTTCATTAGTTTTCTTTGTTAAAAAGCTTGATTTCCGCTTAGTTTGGATGCTTATTAGCAAATATTCACTCCTGATATTCAACTTGTTTCATACTACTTACAACGGAAAAGTCATCTCGGTAGTATTTATATTGGCAAATTTTGACTTTTTCAAAAGTGCTCAAATAAATTTTTGGACCACGGAAACGTAATCTCCGCAAAAAACTGAATCTTTTGATATAAAAGTTTTCACTGTATACAGATACTTTTTTGAGTTGACACTGTACCTATATAAGTATATACCTACTCTATGCTTTAGTGTATGATACAAACCCTCTGCGTGATGAGACAACCTTGGAGTGGTAATGTTTACTAAATTAGCAATTCGATGGGTGACTGTGCTTAGCCTTAAAATCAAAGATGATGATCATAATTGACTTGAAAGGATGTAAATGGTTCAACTATTCAGACTCAAGAAATGGAGCATAAATTTAGTTAACCATAAAATCATACCGCTGAAAATTAAATTAAAAACTTGAAATTTCAGCCAAGAAAGCACAATAAAATCTCAACTTTTCCATTAAGACTTGCATTATAATGCGGCTCATGATAATCAGCTTTATTTCCGCTCAATTAAGGGACCTATTAGTATCTTTTCATTCATTTTGATATCCAAAAAATTCATACTATGCGCATATAGAGGTACCAAATCGCTAGCATTATAAACAGAAGAATAATTTGCAATAATTTAGCTTCTTAAAAATTGATCAAATATTTTTTAGACTACAGAAACGTTATCTCTTAAGAAAACTGAATCTTTCGACACAGAAATTTGCGCTGTATACATGCGTATGTAGTAGACACTCTGTCTACTACATACTTCCTCTATGGCTTCAATTTAACTGAAATGATGAATTTCTCTCCTTCATCTAAAGCGAATTCACTTCATTTTAAAGATGGAATAAGGTCCATAAATGGAAAGAGGGAAACAGGTTATAGAGCAAAAGTGTAGTACTCTTACGAGATAAGCGAGCGAGCGGTATTTTTCAATAATTTTGAGAGGTCTGTGAGTGAAAGGTCGATAATTAGGAAATGAGCGATGAGCGAGTGGAAGAGAAGTTTTTATCCGCTCAAAAGCACTGGTGATAATTATGATGTCTCTTATCTTTCAGAGAACGTCCAGTACGAGTACGAAGTGAAGATTCATGGCGAGTATTTCAAGAAGGCATGCGAAAGTAAGTAGATATTGATGATTATTATGTGATAATCGATGCTAAGCATGTGCACATCTTTCAATTTAACACATCTTTCTTTTGCAGGCAGACCGCAGCAGTCAGACAAGTGAGTATTAAATCAATATTCGTCCTCAGTTGATGCATGCACTAAGTCAGATGAAAGAGGAACGAATGAACGATTGGATGAACCGTGGTCGTAACTGAAAAAACCACTGCCTGTCTCATAGAGGCGCCCTTTAACATATTAGGATGTGCAACCAAATTGTGGAACAATTTCCACCAATTGGTAAGATCCGCGATTCCATGTCAGGAATATCAGACAGAAATCTGTGACTCATATCAATATACGCAATTTCAACGCACAAACATAGAAATCAGTGAACATTGAAGTCAGGAAACCTGGAGATCAGTGACTAAGATATGGATTTAACATTTGTGCATATTGCGGTAATTTAGGTATATTTGGAATATACTGGGATCGTAATACCGGCTTTACTGGTATTTCATAGCTTCCGTAATGCCGAAACCCGGATTCCCAAATACCGGTTTATTTTTCTGTTGCGTTTCCGGTATTTAATGTTGCCGAAGAAATATTGCTATGCAAATTGAACAAACTCTCAAGTACATAACGGTTTAACAAGATCGATGTACGAATTCATCGGTTATGCAATAATATTTTCACAACCATAAATCTAGGACTGCAATGAAAAGAAATGTTTGTGAACTGTTGCGAATTACCGCAGAGATTGCATTAAACTATAAAAGGATTTATCCACAAATTGTCTAAATCGATAGCGAATCTTCTGCAGAAACCAAGAAGGCATATTTTATTTGAGTTTTATCAAGTACTAATATCTAGTGATCGGTCAGTGAGCGGCTGATTGACACATCTGCATTTCAATATACATACCTTTTTGTATTCTACTTTTGAATAAGTGAATTCAATTTCTGCTGACTTTTTCCAATCCATATACCCATGCCTATGTTATGGCAAGTTTCATAGATTTTAGTGCATTCATTTTCGTCATACTTATTTCTTATTTCTGATTAATATAAAATGACTATGTTGCGCAAAGACATTTTATTCGAGAATGACAACATTCATCCCTAACAGTGCAATGAAAATCTGAAAGACAAGAAAAGTTCAATGGAAGATGATTTTCCAGATTTTACCAGTGTTTTTGCTATTTCATGGTCACTTAGCTGTCCTTGAATACTACATAGGATTTGCACGATCCCTCTCGACACAGCGTCATAGTGTAAATCCGCTTCAGACTGCCATAATGCATTGTCAATCAGTCGTAAATTCTTCTTCAAAGAGAAATTCACTGATTTCAGATAAAAAGTCAGAAATTATTGGTCATCATTCCGCCTTCAATCATGCTGAATGAACAATGTCCACGTGTTCGCCCAGTCATCTTGGAAGACTAATGTCTGCATGTCACTGCATACAAGCCATTGTATAAAGTCCTCGCCTTCTTATTTGATGTTCGGCTCTTTCCATTGGATAGGTGCCGATCTTAACTGCTTCTTGATAACAAGTTTCCCCTCCAAGCCTTGACTTATGGCTTGGACGCAGATAGATGGGCTTAGTGAAAACTCCTGCTGCACTTTCTCTTTGATCTCCAACAAGGTGATGATAAACTTCTCTTCCACTCATCTCATCAATGCGGCTACCATCGATTCACTCACCTTTGTGTAAGTACGTTCTTATCAGATGGTCGCTTTCAGTCTTCCAAAAATTGGCTGTCATGCTTCTTGCATTTTGCTTATGAATGCCTCACTGATCAGCATGCTGCAAGTAGTCTGACTCGGATTGTCAAGCTGCTATCAGACGATCTCGAGCCGTTTGCGCTATACTCATGCATCTTCTAAGTCTGGTGTCATCACATGTATCGTCACTCGGCGTGAAGACATACGAGTGAGTATAATGCCAGACACACTCCTGGTTAGACGAAAGAGTGAGATGAAGGTGACAATATCCAGAAGCTCCACACGTAATCTTCCAGAATTTGAATCTCAGAATAACGATATTGAATGTACTATGAATGCATCTTTGTTCTATGAATAGCAGATTGAGAAGGAATATCTAGAAATCGGACATGATAAATGAATGGATATCTTGCTCATCAGAAATTGAATTCACTTATCTAGGAATAGAATGCAAAAAGGTATATTATCAAGAGTATTTGAAATTTTGTCATGCCATTGATGTAGGTATCTATTCACAGATGTAGTTATTGTGCGCAATTGAGCTATGGTACAACGTGGAATAAGAAAGGCAACAATGTATCCCGTAATCATAGAAGTAGATAATAGTGCACTAGAATGGAAGTTTGATATCTTGCCCATGCACAATGATGGCACCTGGAAAATCTATGGTTTGTTGTAGATCAGATTCGATCTAAAACATTGCATCATAGTCGAACTATACGGTCTTGCAAAAGTTCCCGCACACCTTGAGAAAATCTCAGCCAGCGGTCGTTCTACACAGTAGTAAGTAAAACTCCACTTCTGGATAGCGCAAGATGGCCGCCGTCGCTGACGTCCCCCCCTCTGGAACGGCAGAGTGTCGTGGTCGGCCGCCGTGGTGCTTTGGTTCTGACGTCCCCCCCCTCTGGCCGACCGTCGTATAGAACGCGGTGATGTGGTGTCTAGGTTGGCGTGGTGTGCCGGCCAGGTTGGGAGGGTGGACTGTCGTAGCTCACCTGAAAAAATCCTAAGTGTCAGAGTGGCTTTGTATGGGTAAAATTTTTTTTCCAAAGTGTGTCATTTCGACCTGGGACCTTCACCAAAACATTTTTCATCAAATTTCACTGACCCCCCCCCAACAGCAATCTTCTAACTTTGGTTCTAGTGGACGGATTTTGTCTTACAGCTACCGTTTGAAAGAGGAGAAAAAACTGCTCGATGACATTTTTTGTCGCGAGTCAATCGGACCAGCCGTTCAAAAGTTAGAGCTGTTACAAGATTTTAGGTCGGAGCTCACCTGAAAAAATCCTAAGTGTCAGAGTGACTTTGTATGGACAAAATTTTGAAAATTTTCCAAAGTGTGGCATTTCGACCTGGGACCCTGACCAAAGTTTGTTTCATCAAATTTCACTGACCCCCCCCCTCGGGAGAGCTAGCTTCGATCTTGGCTTCCAGTGGACGGATTTTGTCATGCAATAGCTCGTTTGAAAGCTAAGAGTGAGACAAATTCACTGAAAGAAACGGCTTGTTCATATCTGTCTTCATTTAGATGTGAGGCGCCATTTAAGATTTTGGGAGATTGTCGAAAAACGACAGAGTTAGAATTTTGGACGTTTTGGGCTGTAGCGCCAAAACGAGGCATCGGATGGGAAAACGGAGGCCAGATTCGGATTCAGCGTGAAATTCTGCATCTGTATGGTGAATTTGAAAGCAATCGGAGAGAAAAAATTTTCGCTCACGTCCCCCCCCCTCGGCACCGATCTTCCAACTTTGGTTCTAGAGATCGTAGAAAGTCGTGCAATAGCTCGTTTGAAAGCTAAGAGTGAGACAAATTCAGTGAAAGAAACGGCTTGTTCATATCTGTCTTCGTTTAGATGTGAGACGCCATTTAAGATTTTGGGAGATTGACGAAAAACGACAGAGTTAGAATTTCCCAAGAAACAGCTCCAGCGGGCGAACGAAGGCTCGGATTGGTAAACGGAGGCCAGATTTGGAATCAGCATGATGTTATTGTCCAATGAGGATCATCATCCAATGAGAATCAAGCATTTCTATATAAATAGCGAGCCTTCCACAGTGAGAATCATTCCATCGTTGAATCACACGAGTGACGGACGCACATTTTCTCTCTCTCTCTATTCTATTATCCAACTAAAATGGTAAGTCGCTACTTCCCTCCCTCTCCTCCCTTGAACGTAAACTTAATACAATCTTTTTCATTTTCAGGCATCTACTCCATCGCTGCACTAGTAGGACAAAATGGCGGTCAAACGTTACAAGGTTCGCTACGATCAGATCATCTACAACTGAGGCCAGTGGAAGAAACAACCAAGGTACATAATCCTACACCGCTACAGCGTAAATTTAAACAAGTCTTGCGTTATGACGATCATGGCGTAGTACTCCAAACGGGAATGCTCCCTTCCACGGATGTCAAGATAATGCACAATCAGTATGGGGACTACATACTGATCCCCGTGAGTCCGCACATTCGCCACCAACTTGATATTATTGAGGAGTACGTGACATTAAATATGGACATTCCTACTCCTCTTGCTCAAGAGTGGAAGGCGAGAGATGACAAGGATACTCCCTATAGAAAGATTTGGGATGGTAATCACATTTGCCTACCGGTATCACATTGGTGCACTTACTATAAGAAGGAGGGAGATCATTCAACACCCATCACATGCGACGAGCTCGGAGAAGGTACTTGGGATATCCTTTTCAAAGTGAATGGGCTATATTATGGTCGGCACAAGGATAATAAAATAGCCTCGCTCTCCATGCATATGGAATCCATCCTATATATTCCAAAACCACCCAACGTGAACGACATAATTGATCAAATCCTTAACAGCAGTGGTACGAAGCGCAAGTCGGAGAAGAATGCTGCCTCAAACTGCAAATCAAAGAAGGAGAATTACTAGTCTTTTCCTAACTCTACCCTATGACAATTCGCTTATGTGCTTTGAGTGTCGTAGACGCTGTCTTATTAGATACATTTTACTTCTTCGTTGCCATCATATCATTTGTGTATTTTGTCGTGAAAAGCATCGATGTAATTCTTCATTTTGTAATATGTTATAGAACGTTTCCTTAGATGTGCAAATTTCCGTTTTAGGCTTCTATCATCATTTTTTTGGATTGTGAGGGTGAACCTGTACAGGAGCTCAGTGCTATTGCTATGAACAATTGGACTTATCAGATTGTTAGTGTCTATCATCAACATGCCAACTGCGATCCCAATGTTGATCAATGGGGGAGAAAACGCATTCATGGACTTAATCTGAAATATTTGCAAGACTATGGCTTTTCTTGTGAGAGTGCTCTTCTTATTGACTTTAAACGATGGTTAGCTGCTTTCAATGTTATACGCATCTTTTGTAATAATCCTGGTAAGGAGAGGAAAGTGTTTCCCAATCTAATCATTGATGACATTTTGCTCCCACCTTGGGATAGTAGAGTGAATCAACATTATCATGAAGTCATGAAACGTTTTGAGGATTTGTCTGTTCCTATTTTGTCTGTTCGTTGTAGTAGCTACGTTCATAACCAATGCTTCTTTCCTCCTTACCTCAACACTGCCAAAGTCCTGTATGGTTATCATTGCTCGCTGTATGATAGTTACCAGCTGTATCTATTTTATCTGTTTTAAACCATTGATTTATAATGCATGCTTGTTACTATTATTCAATAAATGTTACTATGAGAAGAGTTGTTGTTTTCATGCAATGGATGGGTTAGATAAAGGGCGATCATGTCTTTCTCAAACGACTGCGGAACATTACATTTTCATAGGCAAAGTTTAAAAGGAGCTGTTCAAGATTATGTGATAAATTTTCATAAAGATGAGACCGACATCGAAGCAGTGGTCGATGATGCTAGCACTCTATTTCTAGAGTTAATGAATACATTCTCTGATAGCATTATCATGGCGCGATTAGTTGCGAAAATTAAGTTTAGTCATTTTGGAAAGGAAGAGGTGGAAAGTCGCTCTTTCCATTTTGCTTCTTATATAATGGAAGTGGTAGATCACCCCGAAGAATTTTTTAAAAGACATATGATAAATATTGCTGAACGTCTTAACGCATTTAGCCATCATGGTAGCAGTCTAGTGATTGAAGCGATTTCAGATATTCACATTCAACGTTCCATAAAGAAAAATTGAAAATGCAGTGGTACTTGATTGTAGCACAACTGGTTTTCGAGCTATGTCTGCTCACTCTCGAAGTATATTCCTTCTGTACATGCGTCTATTATTTAGAAAAGGCTAGCAAATTCATATCTTCAAAAAGACTTGCTATAGACATCAGTAACGGTGAAACTATGTGTTGTGATGTATGTAAGCGAAAGGATGGAAATGAAAAGCGCATCTTCATAAGATGTAAGCACGCTTTTGTCAACGCTGTTTCATACGTAATTGCATTCAACTTTGCAAATGTAACCACTGTGATATTGCTCATTTCGAGTGTCACTTATGCCGCAATAGTTAGTACCTATGCAAATGTGGTAAAGATAGGTTTTAGCAAAGACTAACACGGAAAATGGCGAAACGTAAAAGTCAAAAGTCTTCAAAGTTTTCTTCAGCCATTCAAGCTCTCCGACGAATGAAAGCAAATCAGCGATACAATGCTATGCGACATGCTAACGATAAATTCATTCGTGAAATTATTTCTCATGAGAGGAAGTTGAGGACGAAGAAATTAGCGCCAAAACAACGAAAGTTACTTAAGCGATATGCCACAAAATTGCGTTTCATCTCCAATCCTAAAGTCACCCTTCAAAGAAAGAGGAAAACTCTAACACAAAAGGGCGGTTTCCTTTCAGCAATACTTCCAATGTTAGCTCCTGTCGTGGGTAACCTATTGGGTAATATCTTTGGCTCTAAACGTTAATTATGCAAATGTTGAATCTCAAAGTATTATAATGGATTTCAGACTTCAATGTGATAAAGTTCTGACTGTATCAGGTCCATCTCATGCAGGTAAAACTGTTTTCACGCTGAATTTATTGGATAAAAGAAGGGAGTTGTTTAAGGAACCTATCAATCGAGTGATTTGGTGTTATGGTATTTATCAACCGTCGTTGTTTCAGGAATTGCAAAATCGCAACTTTATTCGACATGAAGGAATTATTGCAGTGGATAAACTTCAGTCTAATGATGTTGTTGTATTGGATGATTTATTAAAAGAAAGTAAGAATTTAAAAGATGTTACAGATATGTTCACTCGTGCAGCACATCATAAAAGGTGCTTTATCATCTATATCACACAAAATTTGTTTCCTGATGGAAAAGAAGCTCGTACACGAAACCTGAATACACACTATTATGTTATTTTCAAGAATCCGCGAGATAAAAGTCAATTTGAAATTTTAGCGCGACAAGTTGCACCCAGAGGATCAAAAGCCTTAATTGAAATTTTTCAAGCAGCTACTGAAAAACCATACGGTTACTTATTCATTGACTTTACGCAAGAGTGTCCGGAAGAATTTAGATTTCGAAGTGATATTTTGAAAACTCCCATGATTATCTACAAACTATGAGTTCTTATTCTCGCATGATTGTTATTCCTCAGGATGAATATGTACAATTGACTGCCATGCAGCAAGTAAAGCAACCTCTTGCAAATCAAATGTATAGGAAAGAAATAGATTATCAGCAAAATGTTCACATCAAAGATCCACATCGTGCTGTATTATTACAATCGGAAACTGTTGAGCAATTGAAAAACTTGAAGAATTAGATGCGTGACTCTGTATCGACTGCTACACCTTTAGCTTCTCGCGCACATGCCATATCTCTTTTCAACAGTACTGAACCCCATCTCAATGTGAATGATAGAGGAGAAATCATTACAGATGAAAATAAAGTGATTGATGCTTCACGTTATGAAGACTTGATTCAGTATGCGACACGTAGAAAGCGCCGTCAGGGCTATGTTGCACCTGGTTGGTCATACTTTCTTAAACTATTGAAAAAGCATAATGTGCCAAAAGTTGCTTTGAATAATGAGACATTGAAAGAACTTGATTCAACAGTGGCTACTGCTCCAATGCTTCAGACGATGAAAATGCCAACAAATTGGTTTAAGACGTCACCTGCTACATCCCCTCCCACACTCACTAAGCAAACAAGAGGAAGAACTCGACGTAGATCTACATCACCACTAAAACTAGTAAAAGGAAAACGTAAAACAGCTCCTCCCAGGAAATACATGTTCTCAGACTATTAATATGAAGCAGATGTTTGCTTGCCATGTAATGAGCCGCCAGAGGTGAATGTCGTTGTCACTTGCACTTGCTGCGCCAGCTCTCACAATGAAACCCCTAAGCAATGTGAACACGATCGCAAAACCGCTAAAGCTAAATGCTGCAGTTGTTGTAAATGTAGAAAGGGAAGAAAACAAAAAGATGAGAAGGAGGAAATAGAGTCAGTCGTCATCGGCTGAACGTTTGAAGTCAATCTATTATGATGTAAAACATCCGGCAAGATTTGCATCTATCAAGAAATTATCAAAAGCGAGTGGTCTTCCACAATCACAAGTGAAACGATGGTTAAAGGGTCAGGCTACCTATACACTCCACAAATAAGCGAAAAAGAAGTACCGCACCCGCCATTATATTGTTCATGACATCGATGAACAGTGGCAAGCAGATTTGTGTGATGCTGCCTCCATTTCAAAACATAACTCCGGCAATAATTTTATTTTAACCGTCATTGATATTTTCTCGCGTTATGCGTGGGCTCAACCTTTAAAAACTAAAGAAGGCAAAGGAGTAGCAAAAGCATTCCAAACAATTTTTCGAGAAGGTCGCATTCCAAAAAGAATTCAGAGTGATCAAGGAAAAGAGTTTGAAAATCAGCATGTGAGAAGATTATTTGAGAGACATAACATTTAGTTGTTTAGTGTAAAGAGTGCTTATAAAGCTGCACTCGTTGAACGTTTTAATCGCACATTAAAAAATCGCTTGTGGCGACATTTTACTGCCAACTTGACACAAAATTGGACAAAGGTTCTACAAGATACACTCCATGCCTACAATCACTCTATCCATCGTTCTATTGGACTCAGACCAGTAGATGTAAATGCTGACAATGTAGATAAAGTGCGCGAATCATTCCAACGTAAACGCACTCATGTGAAAAGTGATGTGAAATTTGGTGATAAAGTTCGTATCTCAAAAGTGAAGAGTGTTTTTGCTAAAGGGTGCCTTCCGAATTGGACAGAGGAGATATTTTCAGTATTAAGGATTAATCAAAAGACTCTCCCACCACCTACAAGTTGAAAGATTACAATAATGAAGAAATTGAGGGTAGCTTTTACCGCGATGAGATTGAGGTAGTCACTGAAAGTGAAACATATTTGGTAGAGAAAATCATTCGATGTAAAAAACGGCAAGGTGAAGAATGGTGTCTTGTTAAAAGGACTGGTTATCCTTCAAGTATGAACTCTTGGATGCGTCGTGCCGACATCTTTCATCTAAGTGATCGACAATGATTCATGCAAAGTTGTAACTAACAATGTTTAGGGTTTGAGCTATGAATCCAACTGCCTCATTTTATTCACGACCCTCCTATGTAAGTGGTGGAGGACAAATTTACATCGGCGCTCGCCGCCAACGTGGAGGTAGCATACTTGGTGCACTGAAATCTGTTGTAGCACCTCTCATATCCAATGTCGGTAGATCTTTAAAACGAAATGTTTTAAGTAATGCCGTTGGCTTTGCTGGTGATGTTGCTAGTGATCTTTCCAGAGGTAGAAGTTTTAAGAGCAGTTTGTTGAATCGTGGGAAGGAACGCGGTTTAAAAACATTGAAGCAGACCTTTGCTGGTGTTACTCAAGGAAAGAAATCACCTAAACGAATGAATAAAGGAAGGAGGAAACATCGCGGAGCTGGTAAGGTGCGATCTTTAGTCAAAAGGCATTCACGCAAACGTCGCAGAGGCTCTAATCATTCATCAGGCGCTAAACGACGACGCTGCCATAACTTCTAATCATGGAGTGTAAAACTTCCGGTTTTTGTTTGTTTGATCAACAAGCCATACAGACAGATATTCTTAGTTCAAGTATTGTAGATTATCATCCTCGAACAGTTGAGAATGCTGGCCCCATTGAATTTGTTATTCCTGGTGGTAGTGATGACTACATAGATTTGAGATATGCGATGGTTGATGTGAGGTTTAGAATTCAGCAAGCAGATGGAACTGCTATTGACGATGCACATAAAGTCGGACTGAACAATTTACAATTGACTACATTACTTCGCGATGTTTCTCTAACGATTGGAGAGCAGCAGGTGGAAGTTGGTCAAAGCGATTATCCCTATAAATCATATTTCAATCATGTATCACAGTTTCATCCAGCAGCACAAAAAAGTCATATGGAAGCCATGGGATGGTACAGAGATGAAGCAGAAAAATTTGATGTTGAAACAAACAGTGGCTTTGTAAAGCGATCTGCTATGATTAAAGATAGTCAAGTATGTCAGCTATATGGTCCGCTGAATTTAGACTTCTTTAGACAGTCAAAGTTTTTACTCTGTAATACCAGCATGCGACTCAAGCTGACATTGAATAAGCCTGAATTTGCGCTGAATGCATTTGCTAAAGTTGACAATTTTAGAATTCATGTGGAAGATATTGCACTTTATATTCGTCGAGTAGTACCGAATCAAAGTGTCATTAGAGGGCATGCTGAAGGTCTTAACCGCCAAAATGCCATTTACCCCGTTCAGCATGCAAAGCTTCTCACCTTTACAATTCCGAAAGATCAAAAGAGTTTCATGAAAGATGGCCTCTTTCCATCGGAAGCACCGAAGCTCCTCATGGTGGCAATGGTTGAAAATGATGCATTTAATGGTAATATAAAGAAGAATCCTTTCAATTTTAAACACAATCAGTTAAGTGAAATTGCTTTACGTGTAAATGGTGTGAGTCATCCTGGTCCACCCTACAAACCAGATTTTGCTTCGGATCAATTTATGCGCAGTTATGTTGATTTTATGGATGTCTTTGGCTTTTACAATACGGATGACCAACGGACTGACTATGAAAGAGTTTAAGAGTGGATATACTATTTATGCATTTGATTTGACTGCTGACAGCGATATTAGTGCACCCTATCGTCAAGCGAACGTGCCTCATAATATTCGTTTGGATTTGACGTTCAAAAGAACACTACCTGAGACGATCAATGTATTAATTTATGCAGTCTTCAATTCAAATATTGAAATTACAAAGTATCGTGACGTGATTCTTCAGTATAATCGTTAATGAGTTGAGTTGGTTGACTGCTGACGATATTAAAACTAAAGTACAGCGTAATGCAGACGAAGCGACGTTGAAAGCTTTCGATAATGTCTATTCGCTCGATACCTTACCACCTGCAGTAAATCACTATCCCATTTTTATTGTGCTAAACACTCATTCGCAGAATTTAGGCGGTGAGCATTGGAAAGCGATCTTTATTGGAGAAGACCGACGTGGTGAACTATTTGACTCTCTTGCTCAACCTCCAAATATACCAACACAGCAGTGGTTGAGAAAACTTACGCGTCAATATCAGCGAAATGAACGCATACTACAACATCCACTTTCATCAACGTGTGGTGCTTTTGTACTGTACTTCATCTTAAAACGTTTACATGTATCTCGATTTGTATCTGTTATTCAAAACTTTTCATGTAATCCATCCTCTAATGAAAAAATGATTTGTAAGTTCTATTATGATTTGAAATAAAAACATCATGTTGGAAAAATTGTTTTATATTTTACAATCCGCAGGGTACGTACATACTCGATGAGATAGTCTAGGATCACATTTGCTTGTACATGAGATTTTAGTCCAGTAATGATCACTTTACTATTATGAAAGATTGCAACATGCACAGGTAACCAACAACTAATGAGAGCTGCAGGAAAAAGTTCGGGTTCATAACACAAATTGTAACTGCTGGTACGAATCTTCAAAAATGATACACTTTCACTCAATTGAGTAGAGATCACCATATTGTCCACAGTCAGATTCGACATCACACACCTCTCCCTCTTCCATATCCGACGTAGTAGTCTCTGTAGCTCTAAGCGCATTGACTGCGTCGATGAATGAGAAAGGGCGCCGAGAATCTGTACAGTCCCATTTGGGAAGAGTTGAAGATTCCGTGAATTGTTCATCTTCACCACTAACATTTGAGGACGGCCCGGGTAATACTTGCTGTTTGGAAGCTGTTGGTGTAATGTTTTGAGATCGATTTTGGTGTAGAGTCTGAAGCAACGGAGAATGTTGACGATGGTGTAGCGATGGCGCTTCATGATGAAAAATGAGTAAATTCAGCGATGTACCTTCCTTTTATTCTTTTCCCAACTACCTTGATGAAATGTGAAGTTAGTATGGAGTTGGGAATGATAGAGTTGAATTCGCCGTTTGTTGACGCGCAACCAGATGCGATTTCCAATACGTGAATGTCTTTTCATATAGAAGTATTTCAAATCCTTCATGATATGATGTAGAGATTGAAAATGACGATAAGATAAAGCAAACTCTCTTCTCACATTTCCAGTTGAATCTTTGAAATAGACGTTTCGATCATGATCCGTTTCAATACGTTGTAGGGAATCTAATTTCCAACCCATGGTGCGTGGTAGTCATGTCTGATTAAGATTTGCATAGTAGGGCGATGAACTCACGACGAATAAATGTCATGATGGAGCGATGTATGTATCTTCTATACTTCTCCCAATTGTATTTGCGAAATGAGAAACAGTTTGCGGAATGAGAATGACAGATTTGAATTTCATTTCTGTAATGTTAAAGCCAAACTTGATCACCCAAGGAGATGAATCTTAATGTTTCAAAATATTCCAAATCCCTCATGATATCATTGAGGTTGACAATTTGTCACCATGTTAATGTAATACCTCTTGATGTATGACCATGAGAATTTTTGAAATGTACGTTTCCATTACGATCAACTCTGATATATTGTAGAGAGTCCAGAATCCAAGTCTTCATGATGTTATGCAAAGCCGCAGATCAGCAATATCAAAATGTCGTTTTATCATATTTTGCTTAGCAATGCGGCTGCAAATAGATTTGCTAGTAATCGAGCCGCACTCTTTCTACTCCCATTGATCATGCACAACAGCTAAATGGAAAGTGGGAAGTGGGTGTCACTCAACTTGTTCATAGCAACTGTGTCTATACTTTTGATCATGGGGTGATGACTATTAATATGAGACGCACAGCTGCTTACCAATGTGAAAAGGGCTGCCGAGTGTACATTCCACAGTGGCCAAAGAAAGATCTCTTATCATGTAAAAAGTTTATATATGATTTCTTGAATAAAGCGTGTAAACATATTGCCCAATTTAGTCCGCACAATGATGATCATAATTATGTACATCATGTAGTTGAGAAAGATTGGATTGTTGGTTTAAGTCCAAGTTTAAGAAATGATTTAGGTTACCTCGCTAGCGCCTTAACAGGCTATGATAATTATAACGTTAATTACCACCCGTGGTCATAAACAGTTAATATATCGAGAGGAAGCTTATTATGTAGATCTTATTCCAAAAAATGAGAAGACGTTGGTGAAGAAGATTGTGATTAAGCCAAGAAAGACAAACATGACTCCTGAAACATTATTGAAGAAATTTAATTATCTCCTTCGAGTTGATGGTAAACAAGTGGCAACATTGACTTATATCAAATCGTCTAATCATATTGCAATAAGTAAATTAAATGATGATGATCTAGTATAAGTTTGTTCAAAAGATTTTCATCAGTTCTTACGACATCATTCTGCAGCTGTTCATGGAAAATTTGATATGCAACATTTACCATATGAAAGGTCAAATCAGTTTGATACAGAATGGACCGTATCTTTATACAGAAAGTGTGTAGAGCCTTTCGGTGGTGTCTTACATGAAACAAGAGTGTTGATGCCTCGAATTATTACTTCAGTTAAATTGGTTGTAGATTATTTAAATGAAGTGATTAATGACCAACATATTTCATTTTCTGAAAAAGAAGGTGTTTTGTCTCTCACTATAAGTGGAAAAGGTATTGAACTAATTATGGATAAAACTCTAATGGACATTTTGGGTTTTGATCAAAATATCTTTAAAAGTGGTACTGTAACCAAAGCTAGCGCAGACATGTCACTATCGCGTCGTATTAACTATTTTGAGATATATTCCAATATTGGTGAAGATGTACGAGTGGGAGATGTTGAAGCTCCATTGCTAGCAATGATACCATACCAGCCAAAAAGCTGCAGTATTTTATCTGAGCATACTTTCAAGAAAGTGCATTATACAAAGCTGAAATCAAACTACATCCCACAAATTGATATTGCACTTTATGACGATGCTGGTGCGTTGATTCCTTTTCATAAAGATGCTGTGACAAGTATCACACTCCATTTCCGAATGAAGAGTTAATGCAAAAGTATGCTAATATATTTTTCCAATGTGAATAATATGGAAAGTGAAAATAAGGACTCGTTTCTAATCTACTTGCCCAGTAATGCTTCTATGAATAAATTTCCCAAAAATAGACCATCAGACTATCGAGTAGAATTAAATCGCCCACTACATTTAGAAGGTGAATGGGAGGTTGGCGTTTCTAGTATTTGCTATGATAGCAATATTCAGAATGTGAATGATTTGGAAGAAATGATATTGACTCCTCGCACCCATGATGGAATAACGATGAATAATGCATTCCAGTTCCCATGCAATTTAACGTCAGATTGAAAGTGGAACTATGAATGGATTCAGATAAAATCAGATTATTATGGTCCATTTGGGAATGAGAAAATTATTAAGGCATTCAACAGTGGTAATACTTCCATCATGAAGAATAAGGATCAGAAAGTTTATGAGTTTACTATCTATCATTGGAGTGGGAGACAGTTCCTTCGCTTTCATTCTTTTACTAAAGGTCTTACACTGAGGTTGGATAATGAATTCTATCCACATCTCGGTTTTGGCCATGGACTACATCTATCGTCAATTGCTACTGCAAATGTTAAAAAAGTTTATTCAAATCGAATCAACAAATTTCATTATAAATTTACAATATTTGATGAAGATGTTGTAGAATGCGAAGAACGCATCATTTTGAAAAAGCGTGGTGTTCAACCTTTTTCACTTATTGAGTTAGTAAAACGATAGAATGAGACTGTGGGTAAGAAGTATGGAGAGAAAATTATGGCGGACAAAAATAAGTTGGTTATTCAAAAATATAATGACAAACTTACAGTTTATTTCTCTCCAACCTTGCGCCATTTTGTAAGACATTATACACCTATTATTGGAAGCGGTCTAGTGTATGCTTCTCATGAATATCACACTAAAGCTGATTCAGTTAATGATGAATGGTGGGTGTCATCTATGGTGATCGCATCAAGAAAATTTACCAGTCTTATGAAGAATCTAAAGTTGCTATCAATATAATGCCGCGTCTATATCATACAGTTGAAAGCTTCATTCATGTAGTAAATCCTTATATACAACAGAAGTTGAAGCATGTGATGAAAAGTAAATATGTTGTAAAGACACACCACATTTCGTTTTCAATTGAAAATCAACGCGTTGTTCTGAAACTGGGTGATGACATTCAATGTCAATTGAGTAAAAATTTGAAAAAACTGTTTGGTTTTTCAATGCTACAAACTGTGTTTACTGCTGCGCATACGATTGGTATAGAAACACCAATGACACTTGGTAAACATGAACAGCACCTTTACATTCAAAGTGATTTGATTCTTCCTATTTCTGTTGGTGAGAAAAAAGAATACATTTTACGTGATTTCATTCATGATAAAGACGCTTCATATGGAATAGTCGAGAAGATGTTTAAATCTATTTTCTATCATCCCGTCGTCAAACAAACTATACCCTCTATTGCTATCAAAATTACCAATGGTTTACAAGAGTGCATCCATGTGAAAGATACTAAATCCCTCGTAACTTTAGTGTTTCGGAAAACAAAGTGAAGTCATTGTGATATGTTTATTGAAATAAAAATATGTGTATGAAAAAGTCTTTTCACAAATATAGGGGAATAGGCTGACTGTAAGCATATATTCACAAGGAAGAAACGATCTCATGCGATACATAAAACAACCATGTATATCTACAAAAAGCAACATCAAAATACTGAGTTAAAGTTGATTATGTCAATACATCTCCTGAATGTGGTAGCGTGAGTTTTATTCTTTTGGGTGGAGGTATGTTTGTGTCAGGATGTCCATGTGGAAGAGATGTGTTATGTCCTATCCAACACCTCTTATCCTCCCATGATGAAAGCGCTCGTTTCTTGAACGTGTGCGTTTTCACAGTATGAACTTGAGATTTTAAGATTGTCATATTGACAAACGTTATAGTTTTATTTTTATAGGCCTTCTTATAGGAGCGATGTTTCATTTTATGAACAATGGATTTTGATATACCTTTAGCACGCTTAATACTATCTGCACATTCTTTTAATTTCATGGAATACATTTTAGGACGGAGGAGAATCATTTCATCTATTTCCTTTCCTGCTGTTTCATCCTTAAAACAACCAAGTTTGGCTTTATTCTGTATGGAATAGAGTGGATGAGTGGGATTGTAGTTAGATGTGTCGAAATATTTTTCTAATGACTTGCCTACTTCATTAAAATTTAAATCTTTTTGAGTGGTAATTCCTAAAAAGAAACTATCTGTATCACCACCCAGCAAGCGAACCTCTTTTACGAGAGGGCATGGTTTAATATTTTGTAGAAGAGTTGATACATTTCAAGCTTGGAATGATCTAAAACGGCTTGCCCAATATAGATGGGTTTGCACAACTCAAGTTCTGATTTTATCATTTTAACACCTACAAGATCCTCATCGATGATGTCTCTATCAATGAAAAGAGGTGATGAGGTCAATTTGTGATATTTTTGTTCATCAACGACTAGTTTGTAGTTCATACGTTTTCTAACATCCTCCATGGTCTTTCCGAAAAGACTGTTATTCTTATATTTATAAAAATCCTTTTCAAAATTATTTTGGGCGAGTGCACGTTTTTGACTGTTACTATCTATGTAGGGTTTGAGGAAGGCTTTCTGTCTAAATTTGATAATGCGGTGAACTGACTTTAGAAGCATGCCCATTTCCAAATATAATTTTAGTATGCAGAAGTGTACGAGATAATTTTTCTTATCATATTGGGTGAGTAAAAGTTTGCGGCATGGTTTGTACCTTGGCCGTCCACACTCTGTTAAGTTATTATGAAATTGTGACATGAATGGTGAAAACATATCTTCAGTCACTTCACCAGATTCAGGTGCGAGTGGGAAATCAGCAGTTTTATTTTTAATGCTATTTGGATAAATCAAATCCACTTCAAAATAATATCCCCAATCACCTTCATCTGGAATCTTCAGTATGTTTGAAGGGTTGGAGTAATACTCAAGCTCATCTTGATTTAACCAACTAAATTCGGAATGAGGTAGTGGTTTAGACAGTGAACTGCCATATAAATTATTTTGGTCATAGTGCTTTAGGTGGATATGATCATCACCTACTGTTTCAGATTTTATATGATGTTTATTTACAAATGTGAGACCACGTATTCCGCGCTCAAATATATTATACATCTCCGGGTCTTGTAAGAGATGAATGGTCTCACCAGTCATTTTAAAGGCTGATTTAAAGGACATGGCTGGTAGACTGACAAAGTGGACAGGATCTAATCTGTGTTCTTCTAATGCCACTCGTCGAAATTCCTGAAAGACATCAGCCAGCAAAATGACATCTAATTCTAAGTAAGCGATCATATAATCGCCAAACGTTTTACAATCAAATTTTAACCATGCCTCTTGAGCATGTTCATAATCTTCTACTGGACAATCTTGACCCGTCAAATCGTTTTGGAATTTGTCAATGGAAGGAAGGGTTGTTTCATTTAGTTTAGACATTGAGCTAAAATACGCATAGGGAAAGACTCCTTTGCGAGTGATTATTTCATCCGTTAAGTTTGGATAGTGTTTCTTCAAAGTTTGACTATGGGGAAGAAACTTGAGATTACGAACGAGAGAAGCTAGTGACGCTGACATGAATTGGAATGAATCTAAAAATTTTATTTCGAAGAAGACTGTCATATTTTCTTTAGTTTTATCTACTGGTACTTTTGCTGTCATTGCCATGAATTTTTCTCTCGTTTGCGCTATTACGAGATACGCTCGTAATTACGCTCGTACATTAAACTGCCACGATTTCATCTGCCTCAACCCTCCTTTTATGAGCATATAACTGTCATAGCCCTTAAAATTATGAAAAATGACGGGTAGTACACGACGTCTCAACCTAAGTGAAAAGTTACATTTGGAGCAGAGTGCGTTTCTAAATTTACCAGTGATGTGATCATGATCACGCACTTTCTTAATTTTATCGTCATCAAACGTTTTATGACATTTAGGGCACGATGTGCAACTTTCAAATTTTTGTTTGTCTTCATCTGACATATGTAGTGACTTACGCTGCAATTGGGAATCATATGATTGTTGAAATTTAGCAGCTTTATCGAGAAATTCTAGAAATTTTGAAATGCAATCTTCACCTTGCCAAGTATGCATTTTGTTTTGTCTATTCCTAAAGTGGTCATGCCATACTTCATAGCAGGATATGGCTGCTGGCTTGTAGATGATATCATCAATGTAGCATTCTATGTCTGCGTAAATGACACGCAGGGACTTAATTCGTCACCATTATCCCTATGTGAAAATATTTTATCTTTGGGCATGCGTTCCATTTGTAATTTACCTCGCTTGCACCATTCATAGTGAGTTTCAAATTTATCTTTACTCCAAAAGGAGCGGATGCAGCGGTCGCATACAAAATGTTCACCTCTTTTAGAGTGCCCCAAGTAAGTGTACAAGCGAGAGATTTTGGGAATACCACAGTAGTGCCATTCCTCGCTATCATCTTGTTTTACTAATAAGAGGTTGACTACACGTTCATAACAAGTTGAACGTGAATTATAGCGGGCACCCTTCAACCCCTTCTCCCACACGTGAACGACAATTTTAATCTTATTATGTTTTTCGAACGTTTCTACATCTTTGATTTTCATGTTGTTACTATCACAACCTTCAAAGTCTAGTTCATCCTCCCACTGTCTATAGCTATAGGTATGATTTCGATTCGCGTTGATATCATTATAGTGAAGGATGGATAGGACTGCATATTTGAAACACTGTAATTTACAATCGACATTGATGACAGCTTTCTTATTATACAACGTTTTTGGTAGTTTAAATGTGCCTCGAGCTGCATGACTTTCTAATAGGGAAATTTTGAATATGGCTGAGTCCACACCATCAAAAATGAGAGCGCTGTCGCGTTGATTGAATTTATCTACATTTGATTTTAAACATTGAATGTGAAAATTTAGCCAAGACTCGCAGTCTACAACTTCGGTTGCGGAAGAGGAAGGAACATGAAACTGTATTCTCTCCGTCACTTGACCCGTTTGAAAATCTATCTTAATATATCTTAGTTTAAGGTAGATGAGCGCCTTCATTCTAAAATTGTCTAAATTGTTGAAGAGCGCTTCGATAATGTTAGAATTTTGAAGGAGCCACTCAGGAAAATCTACTATTTGAGTATTGGACTCCATGCAGTAGTCGCGTACTAAATTATTATGTGAAACATTAATGAGGGAGATGGTAGAGGTACCGTTGGTGTAGTGATCATTTGCATGCGTGTGTTGAAGTCTGTGCGAAGATCGCTGAAAGTGACTATCAAAAGAAAGAGGGCACAAATCGCAAGGAAAGGAGATGTCATCGTCAGAATCAACTTCACCTCCGGAGATTGACGCCGTTTTGCGTTGACACACACGTTCTTTGATGTGCCGAAGGAGACTGTGCTTCCTTATGTCCGCAGTAGGCACATTCCCACTCGTTGCCTTGTCGCGAGAGTCCTGAGCTGGAACTCACATCACCTGAAAGAGAAATCATTCTATCATCTCTGTTCAAGTCTCAGTGTATTGTTACAATCTACTTTGACTCAACAACTCTAAACTTTCCTCGAGAAGAGAGGGCGTTGGTGATGAAGTTGATGCCTGAAATTGAGGAAGATGCTATTAGCCACACGTTTGGGGGAGATGAGTGAAGAAATTTTCAACTTACCATTTCAACGAAATCAAGTTTAAGGTTGATACTTCAACAAGATAGAGACTTCACTCAAATTTGGAATTCACGAGAGAGCAGTTCACTTGTACGCCTCAAATATAGAATTCGCCAGAGAACACTTCACTTATATGTCACAAAGACAGAGTGAAATGACACGAATGTCACTTTACATATATACTTTCATATTCATCATTCATTGGCTGTTCATTCTGATTGGTTGCTTGTTGATACTTAAGAATTAGAAAACATTTCAAAGTTATTATTCACAGTCAACATGACAAGCCCTCCGACAACACCGAACACAAAATTCTCTTCTGCATGCTCAACACCAAAGGCGCTCGTTGCACCAAACGCTCCAACGAAGGGGAAGGTAGAGAAGGTGTACCGACTGGACAATATCAGAAAGTTGTCATTACCACCGGACGACGAAGAGAGTGTATGTGAGAAGGAGTGTCCCGACTTAACAGGCGTGAGGTGGAAGTATCTCCAGTACGATACTGACGATGTGATGGAGATCACCAGCACCAAATTCCTCCACCAATTATGGGAATCGTACACATCGAACTCCCAGCCACGAACTATGGCGGAGTGGGAGTATATCGACAAAGTGAGGCTCGCAGTAGAAGAACGATTAAAGCAAGTGAACTGTTTTTGTTATCTATGTGACGATGAAGACCTTTTGAAATACATGCCATAATAAATTTTTATTTCGTATTATCTTTGCTTTCATACTGACATACTTGAATGGGGCTTCAGTGGATGATTTAACCATGTATACTTTTTCATTTGGAAATAGTAGTACGCTTAGTCTAAGTTGTAAATCTTATAACATTTCATATGAGCGATGATGGTAGATGAAATAGTGTTAAATAAAATTAAGATGGCTTACACTTCTGATACAGGGATAGCAATCGACTGCGATCCATGTGTAAAGAGCTTGTTAGACTACGGATGGGCTTAAGTGGATGATTTAACCATGTATACTTTTCATTTGGAAATAGTAGTACGCTTAGTCTAACTTGTAAATCTTAAAACATTTCATATGGGCGATGATGGTAGATGAAATAGTGTCAAATAAAATTAAGATAGCTTACACTTCTGATACAGGGATAGCAATCGACTGCGATCCATGTGTAAAGAGCTTGTTAGACTACGGAAGAGAGAAGTGTGGAAGTGTGTTATGTTGCGTGTGGCGCGTGAGTGTCCTCCCATTTCATTCCATTCATCAATTCGTCTCATTGATACAACTTCCTCACACGCTTCCTCACTCGCTCCCTATCCAAATCCACATCATCCTCATCATCACTCTCAAACACTCTCTTCCGCCACTTGTCAGCCTTCAAACCGGCCACAGCATTCTCTACCACATTCTCCACAGCATTCCCACTAGCATTCTCGACAACATTCCCACTAGCATTCTCAACAACATTCCCACTAGCATTCTCAACAACATTCTTGGCCTCTTTCCCCAACATTCGCTCCTTCTCAGCATTCATCAACTCCACAAATCTCAAATCGGTCACCAACCCTCCTGTACACTCACCATGCCTCAAATAAAACTCGGCCTCCTGCCCAACAACCAACAGCACCCTGCACTTCACACAGGCAACCCTACTCAGGATAACCATGTGGTCGGCCCCTGCCTTCTTGATGTGGTCCTTGAGACCGTCTCGGCGGTTAATTCGGCCGCATACACACATTTTAATGTGGAATTTCTTATTTTTGTCATTATAGACCATGGCTGCGATTTCTCGTTAACTGTAAGATAATGAAATTTGTATAAGTTTGGAATCATGTAGTATACAGCCTAAAGCATAACACTTAGTGAGGAATGATAGATTTAAGTGTAGTGAGTGGCACTCGATCCCGTCGACAGCCCGAAGGCCTTGTACTGATCACTAGGGAAGTGAGAGATTTTCCCCGATACCCGCTATTTACAGCTGAAGACATCATTGTCACTGCCCCGAAGTGGTAACAGCAACGCCGAGTCAAAGGTAGTGATCAGTAGCTGGGATCTAACCCCTCAAAGCTGCCTTAGACTTAGTTAAATTTTAAATCTGATAGCAGATTTGAACTCAGCATACTTGAAAACCTTAGTCTACATGTTAAAACTTTGAAAAAACTGAAAATTAAGAATTTTTAAAAAAATTCCGCATTTTACTACCCATACTACTTTTAAAAAAATTTATCAGTAGTAAAGACACTATCAAACTCTATCACACAAACTTTGAAGTAAGAAGATAGCTTGCCTACTTCAAAAGATAGAGTCCTTTGAAACACCCGATATCGGGAGCTCAGAGCGACGACCGTCGCTTACCTCGTCTTTCGATGAAGTGATCAGACTTACGTTGTCGGGGGTTTATATATGCTCGGAAGAAAACTAAAATGGCTCTATCTCCGAAAGTATTCATTGTAGCGACATGCGGTTTGTTGCAAACGATTTGTCTCATCATTCTCTATCCTATGACACCTGAACCATTCTCATATGACCACGGGAAGTTGGTGCGTCAGCACATGTCCATGTAACATGCCACAATTGAAAAAATTCCTAAGTGTGAGAGCTCCAGTGTGGTGAAAATTTAGAAAAATTTAAAACTTCCGAATTTCGACCTGGGACCTTTACCAAAACATTTTTCATCAAATTTCAGTGACCCCCCCTCCCCCCCTCGTTCGGAGAAATTTGATGAAAAATGTTTTGGTGAAGGTCCCAGGTCGAAATGCCACACTTTGGAAAATTTTCAAAATTTTGTCCATACAAAGTCACTCTGACACTTAGGATTTTTTCAGGTGAGCTCCGACCTAAAATCTTGTAACAGCTCTAACTTTTGAACGGCTGGTCCGATTGACTCGCGACAAAAATGTCGTCGAGCAGTTTTTCTCCTCTTTCAAACGAGTAGCTGTAAGACAAAATCCGTCCACTAGAACCAAAGTTAGAAGATCGCTGTCGGAGGGAGGATCGGTGAAATTTGATGAAACAAACTTTGGTCAGGGTCCCAGGTCAAAATGCCACACTTTGGAAAATTTTCAAAATTTTGTCTATACAAAGTCACTCTGACACTTAGGATTTTTTCAGGTGAGCTACGACAGTCCACCCTCCCAACCTGGCCGGCACACCACGCCAACCTGGAGAGCACATCACCTCGCGCTACGACGGCCGGCCAGAGGGGGGGACGTCAGACTCGAAGCAACACGGCGGCACACCCCGACCGACTCGACGGATAGGAGGGGGGACGTCAGACTCGAAGCAACACGGCGGCACACCACGACCGACTCGACGGACAGGAGGGGGGGGACGTCAGCGACGGCGGCCATCTTGCGCTATCCAGAAGTGGAGTTTTACTTACTACTCTACACTGCGTATGAAGTTCACGTTAACTGTCGGTTAAACTTCATGGAAGGACGAATAGGACTATCATAAAAACATTTGTGAGAGTCATGCGATGGTTGACTGAGAACAGTTTCAAAAAAGGCAGAACCAATTTCAGTAGCGATTGAAGTCAATGATATCGATCGATCGATGTCTTTGACATTGTCTTACCATGAAATCTTTCTAATGAAATGCATAATGACATTATGGAGATGAAGTAATGGAGATATCGATTGCCATAAGTTCAAATTTTTGCGTGAAATGACGATATCAGTTATTCTTTTTATGTATGCTGCCCATTTTTGCATTCATTTGAAAAATGAATCGGATGTCTGAATCATTGCGTTGGAGAATCATCACTCTAAAAGAAGACGCAGGGTGGTCGTACGGGGCAATTGCATCTCATTTTGGAATGGCAAGGTCTACTGTCCGAGACCAGGTGAAGCGCTATGCTGAAGCTGGTAGCGTTGAAGACAGGCTCATATCAGGACAAGCCCCAAGCAATTAATTCTGACGATGCACATCGTGTCATAGCGACTGTTGAAAGCAATCCATTCGCCACCTTGCCTGAACTTCAAAAAGAACTCCGCAATAATCTTGTGACAGTCTCACAGTCAACGATTTGTCGTCGCCTCCGTGCTCGTGGACTCAACAGCTATCGTCCACTTAAGTTTCCGCTGCTGACCGAAAGGCACAAAGTCGACCGACTAGAGTGGACTCGGCAGCATCTTCCATGGTCTGTGGATCAATGGCGGCAAGTTGTTTTTAGTGATGAGAGTCGTTTTTGCTTACGTTGGACTGATGGAAGAATTGAGTACGGAGGCTTCGAGGAACGAGACTGACTAATCAGGCTGCAGTACAATGGTGTGACAGAGCAGGAGGAGGCGGAGGTTCCATAATGGGGTGGGCCGCCATCAGCTGGAGACACAATATGCCATGGTGCTCATAGAAGATACTTTAAATGGTCAAAAATATCGGGATGAAATTTTGGAGAGTCTCAATTCCGTTCGGCTGGGAAGGCATTGGCCCTGGCTTCATCTTCCAAGACGATCATGCCACACCACACCGCAATACATATGTCAATGCTTTCCATGAAGGGCGGACAGATTGCACCCACATAGAGTGGCCAAGCAAAAGTCCGGACATCAATCCTATTGAGCAGTTGTGGGATCAACGTGAAGGAGCCATTTCCAGGCGATCGATCCGAAATCTGAAAGACTTGGCGCCTTTCAGATGGAGGAATGGTCTGCAATACCACTAACACGTGTAAGAAGGCCCATTCGATCGATGCGGTCACGTTGTGAGCAAGTGATTGCTGCTTCCGGAGGAGAAATCTGATATAAACTTTTTCCTTTTCTTTCACACCAGTTTTCTAATCCATAGTTTGTATTCTGCAATTATATCAAGCATTTTCTGCTACTAAATTTGTTTTCAGATTACAATGAATGTCTTCATTATTGTATGATTGGAATACTATGCAAATCCAATCGTCATAGACATTGTGGTCATGTTTGCATAGCCATCTATATCCACACAACACATGGCAATGATATATGATTTTCCAACTGTGCGGGAACTTTTGCAAGACCGCATATTTGCCAAGTTGGTTGTGGAAGTTGTTGACAGCAAATTACAGGATTTTCATGAAGAGAATTTTGAGTGAGATGGCTGCATTGTTTCATGTGAAATAGTCTACCATTCCATGGTTTAATATAGCGTATGTATTTGTAGCAGTCAATGACAGCCGTTATACAATTTTCAATACGGTCGGTGTACTGGTTGCAAGAACATGTCAAGAATTCACAGATAAAATTTCTAATTATTGGATAATTTCTCCGTCAAGCGGTTAAGAAACCTAAAGCTATTCTGGAATAAACACACTGAAAGCTTCTTTACCGACAATCATTTCTCAGATAAATAGAATGTCGCTGGAACTCTTCAATTAATCATCGAATGACTTATGTGATATAGTGTAATGATATTTTGGAAGCTGATATTCGAATACATGCAGAGATTTTGAAAATTGTTCAAATGTAAAGAACAGGGGGAGCCCTTTAAAGTAAAATGAATAGGCGAAGATTTCTTGGTCTCTGATTTCAAGCTGGAGTAATGTATGCTCTGTAAATCGACATTACAAGTTGCATATGTGTCTGATTATACTCTTGATAGATTATAGGAGCGATATTTCAAAATGATGAACGTACAGAACGTTTTAAAGGATTTCCTTCTTTGTCATCCTGTCGCTGCAGTATTTTGTAAATTCATTATTGCTTTTGTGCACATGATCTTTGGACAAGGGGCAACAATTCACATCACAAATTGACTTGATAAATATAAATGCCAATCAGAAAACTTGGAAACCAGCTCGTACAATTTGCATTTTGCCCCAACTAAGTTCCCCCGTAGTGTGGCATAATTTTCATGCAATTTCCATTCTAGGACTTTCTATGGTATTGTTAATTTCTATGCCCACCATAGTACTAACATAGATTTTTTCGGGCAACAATGTAGGACATTTTTAGGCGCTTGCGCGCCCTCTAATGTTCTACATTGTCGCCCTTAAAAATCCATGTTAATGTTATATTGCTGAAGTAGGGCAAGAGCAATTTAATTTGCTGGCATAAGCGAAACATCTATATTTATCATCAACGTTTCGAAGGCGTGTCCTCGCTGGTCTTGATTTTCTGACTCTGAAATCACTTTTTCCAACCCTCGTCTTGACGTCAACCGTTTGTAATAGATGATTGATAGAAGTCTCATCAGTCGCATCGTCAAATGTTCTGTATTTGCACTGTTATGACGATGACCATGATATAATATATAGTCTAAAGTTCAGACGCATGCTAGCTAAAGAGCTGAAATATGTCTGCATAGATGACAAAGGGTAGTCTAAAAACTACTGCGTTAGTTTCAATGATGCCCCTATTTTATAAGCTGTGCGCTTCAATGCATTTTGTACATGAAAATGTCAATATTAAGTTGAAAAATCGTTTGTGATGCTAGAAGATTTCACGTTTGTCAATGTATCTGAAAGACAACTTTCTGTCAATGTTAATTGACTATTTAGAAAATATTAGAATGCCGCGAGCGTACCTAAAATATAGAATAAGTTTTTTCCCTCGGAGACAAGAATGATTAGCCAGTTTATACTACCAAAGATTATCAACTTTCCATGAATGTTAATCAGTGTGATAATCAACAAAGTTATTCTAAGTCTACTTCCTGATAGATAATAAATTTAATGTCTGTCGCGAGCGTTACCATGACATGTACTTGCTGAATTTAATCTCGAGAATCAATGTTAATCAAATACCGAGATCTCGAGATCTCTAATTCGATGTTACAAATAGGCCTATATCAGATTGTGCCAATTACTCAGAAAGTGTAATTAATTACAGGCAACTGCAAATTACTGTCAAGTACTCTAATTGTTGGCTTAATTATCTAGTTTTATTTGTTATTGAAATTAAGATAGCAATACCAATCTGGACTATATTTGGCATTCATTAATACGCCCAATGCTTTATCGAAGTTGTTTAGCCTACAACACAGACAAAATTAATTCATGTGCCTACATCAAAGCGAGGCCTGGTGTTGTAGGCCTAAGTACCAAGACAAAAGCGGGGGGGGGGGTAAGTATATGTGCAAAGACTAAAGAAGTTTCACTTCCTGGCCATAAGTCAGAGAAATACTCGTTGAGGTAAGGGAAGTTTCTTCCTCAAGTGACAAAAGCTTGTTCATGATTCATGGCTATGACTACCCAAGATGTAGTACTCTCCGATGTTGACGTTTATCTTACATTGTGCTTAACTTCTGTGTTATGATTCCGGTAAAAAAATATGTTTGGTGTGCTGTTTCTAAACTAATTGTTCAATCTTGCAATCTTCATTATTATCATCTTCTGTGATGACAAATTCAGGGTCAAAATTTATGCTATCCGTAATTTTATTAGAATGTCGAGCGCGTTACTACGGCATGTCGCGATCGTTACTGTCAAAATTGTTCGAAATCTCGTAATCGGTGCATTCAGTAATCTATTCAAGCATGAAGAAATCATCAACTATTCATTGTTTATCTATCATTTCGTTTTTGAGATAACAGCTTCTGTAGTTAAGATAAAATATCAATGCAATCTCAAAAAATCTACAATGGAATATTTATCTCTGTCGCGAGCGTTATCATATTCAATGATTTCTGTACACAAATGTAGAGATAGTATGAAATTGATATTTTGTATGTCATATGTCGTCCTACATCAAACTGTATCTTCAGAATATTCAAGAAGAATATCGCATCATGGAGAATGTTGGTTTTCGATCGAGTTTTGCTATCAGATGTAGCGAGCGTTGGCGTGGTTTGGCCCTGTTGTCTAAGTGTAGACAATTCATTTTCTATTGCAGTGAAACAAGCAAAGATATCTCGTATATTTAGGGATTTGCATTCATTGCACATAGAGGACAAGTTCTCAGCAGTGATAACAGTCTTAATGACAGAGGCATGGCAGTCACTCCAGAGCATTCTTTCTTCAGATACAATTTCATGTTACAAAGATTACATCGAATGAAGTCTGCATCGACTCCTATGTTACAAGCAGCACATATTTCTATATTCAGCGCGTCGCTATTCTTACGGGAGTCGAACATGACAGAAGAAAAGACAGATAGCGAACACCTATCATTTGAAGTCAATGTTTCACAAAAAAAGTAAAAAAATGACGCTAACAGCAAGTAGGAATAGTCAACCAAAAAACAACCACAGAAACTTGTAGATGAAAGAACGACGATGCCAACAGCATCAAAATTCACTGTATTGGACACAAGAACGATGAATTATTGTGGAAAATGTACTATATAGTACCACGATCACCAGTGGTACAGCGGTCGCAACCACTTTATGCGAATTGTTCAGTGGTTGGTGAAACAGACACATGAAACATAGAACAATCATCACAAGTATTAACACCAGGAATTATGCGAAAAGTCCTTTTACAAAGTAGCTCGAGCTTTGAGCTCTGGAGAGTATTTGGATTAAGGAACACAGGAGACGCATAATCAATTATTGAACAAAAGATGAAGTTGAACACAAGATCGAGGTGATCATGTTCTAAAATAGACTTCAAAACGCGTTAAATCTAAAAGCGTTTTGATACATTTGATGACACATATGCAAAATGATTTGACCAATTCGGATTTCTGTTGAAAATAAGTCCCAAACAGTTTAAGACAGTCAACAGTTTCAAAATCAATGACTTGTTGCAAAGGTGAAGCAGATCGAGAACTTATGTTTTGTCTTCATTCATGAGCATTCTATAGTTTGAACAGCAAGATTTAAAATGAGAGACTTCGCTAGAGAAAAGTGAATCATTTACTACTCTTTTGAAAACAGGAACATAACAGAATTAAGTTAGTATGTAAGTAGATAAGTAAGTAAATGTATATTTTCAAATCACGTTGGAAATCATCAAGTACAAGTATTAGTACGTCTACATAAGGAAATGGAAACACAAAAGCACGCTTTGTGTACAGTACATTTCTAGAAGAAAGTGAAGCGAATGTCCTACTCCTTTTCTGCTTGCAGGTTTCCATGTTTGTGGGCCTACCAATTGTATAGGGCCTATGAGTGTTTTGGACACAATGGCATTCTAATTTTTTCGATAACATCCACACAATTAGTGGTGGCATCTTCACTTAAAAATCCCACTGATCGGGTCTTCCAACTGAACACACACATCAGAATGAGCACCCACATCATACGCAATCTAACTGTATCAGCTGCGCGGTAACGTCGGGATGGAATCTTCATATTGGATCTTCTGTCTACAATACATGTACACCAATTCGGTCAGTTTCTTCGTCTAACTGCAGGCCATGTCATCTTTGAAATCAACCGCTTCAGTATAGCGAGAATTCGTCACCCGGCACTGTCTCATTTCAGCCTACCCCTGACAAGTGACGTTCACCTGAGAACAGGTCCGCTGGTAGAAACGTCAATATAGTGCAGTTTCATTTGTCAGACCATCACATCTGATCATCATGGAGTGTTAGCAGCACTCACACATCAATAAATATTCCAAGGGAGCGTGGACTGTAGAGAGAACTTGATCGGTTATGTAACATGGTTGAAATCCAGTGAATTGATAGACCTGTCTCAAGGCTGAGGGGATTGGAGTAGGGGTTGGCTTTTTGCCGGCTAAAACTGCTTTTTGCCACTAAATGGAAAAAACCCGGTAAAATCCGACAAAAAAACTAAAATTCCGAACAATTAGTCTAGTTTTTCACGAAATGATCGACAGCAAGTTGTAGTTTGAGTATTACTATGCATGCGGGTTTGCAGATTGGAAATCTTATCTTGGAAAACATGACATTCATTCTGGGATAGAACCATGTTGCATGTTTTTATTACGAAATCTCTACGATTATCTCTGTTTATAATTGCTGTGCCATTTTCTTGTGCCTTTAGAACAAATGTAGCATTCAACACCATTTTGGCCATTTAGTTCATGTAAGAGAAGTTGCTAGACACTTCCGAAATTGTCATCAAATGAATGCTATTTTAGGGCAGAGAATGTGATTTTGCTAAATCCAAAAAAATGAAAATAAATGTATGAATAAAACTGGTTTATCCATCGAACCAAATTAAGCAAACTCGTTTCTTCATGTGGATGAACTTCAATAATTCCATTGTCAGTCTTCTGCGTTGAGTATTCAGGAAGAATGCAGAGTGTATTTTGATAGTAGCTTAGGTTTCATCAGATCCAGGTTTGTACCAAGGTCTCATGAACGTAGAGAGAAAACTCTATCAAAAGGCCTCTGCACCGGAAAATCTCGGCTCCCAAATCAGGCACTTGGAATGCATTTCTACTTATTTAAGAAATATACCGCACTATATGTGCCAATGATTGTGAATGAGACGGAAATCATGATGTGGAAGAACAAATAATAATTAGATAACATAGTTTGTGTGTGGTACGAGTATAGTGCATGTCTGAACAGCTCCACACTGTAAATCGCTGGATACGAAAATTACATACAAACATATACCAAAATCACATAAGATTTGAAATTAACATCTGATACGAGATTCTCGTATGCTTACAGAGATCTGGCATGTTTTTCATACCACATCTCACTTACTTTCGTATGTGATTGGTATATAGCGATAGGAACTTTTCTATCTGTGATTGGCTGTTTTACATGAAATTCAAGTTGCTGGTATGTTTTTCATACCACATCTCACTTACTTTCGTATGTGATTGGTATATAGCGATAGGAACTTTTCTATCTGTGATTGGCTGTTTTACACTGAAATTCAAGTTGTTGGTATGTTTTATATACGAGACACGATGCAAATTCATCTTCATTCGTATGCCACTGGCATGCATTTCGTATGTGCAGCTATAAGTCACATAGCAAAACAATATATGTATTACATACTACTTGTCTAGCAACATTAACAGAGAACGCTTAGGTAGCTCTACTTTATGAACCAAGTTGATTGACATCAATTCATTCAAGCGATATTATCAATGCAATCATGTTGACTTATATATCTCAAACATAACTATTTTCGCATTCATTAATTATAATGTGTTTTTATTTCGGATTGATAATATGCTTAATTTCAAAATTAAATAATGCAAAGTTGTTGACGGTAGTAATGGGAAAAAGACCGTTCCAGGACCAGACAAAATCAAAAAAATTGGTATCTTTAAAAACGACATAAATTCATGAATTTTGTTCCTTTTTCAGCTTTTTAAGACCTAATTTCATAAATTTAGTCCATTTAAAAGGTACCATTTTTGAAAAATTGGTATCTTTAAAAACGACATAAATTCATGAATTTGAACCCTTTTTCAGGTTTTTAAGACCTAAATTCATAAATTTAGGCGTTTTTAAAAATACCCAATTTTTCAAATTTTTCAAAATCTCAAATTTGTGATTATGACATTTTACCCACCAAAATCATGACCGTTCTAGGACACCGAAAAAATCATAAAAGTTAAGAAACGCAAATTTGAGATTATGGCATTTTACTCCCAAAATCATGACCGTTCCAGGACACCGAAAATCATAAAAGTTAAGAATCTCAAATTTGAGATTATGACTTTTTACCCACCCTTAAAATCATGACCGTTCTAGGACACCGAAAAAATCACAAAAGTTAAGAATCTCAAATATGAGAATTACAATTTTCACCCGCCCTTAAAATCATGACCGTTCCAGGACACCGAAAAAATCATAAAAGTTAAGAAACTCAAATTTGTGATTATGACATTTTACTCCCAAAATCATGACCGTTCCAGGACATAACATTATAAAAAATGGTAATTTTAAAAACGTCTTTTAAATCCATTTTCAGGTTTTTAAAATATGAGATAACTAAAATTATGTGTCTAAAAATATTTCTTTAAAAATGGAAGAAACAAAAGTGGATAAAACAAAAGTGGAAGAAACCCCGAGAATGTATCCTCCGTTATCACACTTAAAAATAAGTGAATTGAATAAAGAAAAACACAAAGATAGAGTACGCTATATGAAAGATAAGGAATCTCAATTATTATTAAGATTAGAGCACTATGATAAATTAAGAAAGATGTGGTCTAAAGTTAAGAATGTAACACAAGGAATTGGAATAGTTCGTGATGAGATATCTTTTTCCTTTTACTCATCGACATAACTGACAATCGCACTTGACAATTGCTCTCGTGATGCGCCCAATTGACTGAGTGATCTGATGTCTATTCATTGTCTTTGTTGATCCGTGTTATATAATATGTATATCATGCCATGACATTGTTTGGTTGGACAACACAATTAAAACTTTTACGGAGCAGCGTGACTTCTTTCTCTCTCTCTCTCGAACCTGTCTGTTACAGGAATATTGTATTCACAATGACATGCATTCTTTAAAACAATTGTTTGTCTTTAATGAGAATAATTCCCGTATGCTTTTAATAGAATGACCTTGAACGCTAATGGAAATTTACACCAAAACCAGAACCAGTTTTGGAGCCACAAAATGTGTCAGAATGTTTGTCGACATGGCTGCCGATAAAAGTGCTGACATGGTTCGAGAGTCGGTGTATTTTTCCATTCAAAATAATTTCGCATGAATTATTGTTATGGAAACTAAAAGGAAGAGAAATTCTCATTCATTAATTCATCCTCTCTCTCATATGTCTATTGTGTTTGGATTCTTTTGTTCTTATAGTGTGAATGAGATTTCACAACCCGCATTATGGGCTATTGTCTGTGATTTGCTTCACCCGTATCAGCTGTCACAAATTTAGCAGCTGCTACACGCCAATTCTTTTGAAAAATTTCTGAAATAGATTTTATTTCATTTAAAATGAGTAACATTAGAGACTTCCTAAAAATATACGGCAAACAAACCATGTCAAATTTCGATTTAAATAAGATCGCAAATCAATTTTGGAATAAAGAATTTTCACATATTGATGAGAAATGAATTGCAGTTGATTAAAGATGTGCGAAGCACTAACTCTACTAATAAACCAATTCCTTTGAATTTCATAACAAACCTTCACACGTCAGATCAAAATGGAGTACATTGGTCAGCAGGTATCTTTAATAAAAATCGAGATAATTACTATTTTGACTCATACGGACTTTTCCCAACAAAAGAAGTTAAAGAAATACTTGAAAATGGAACTTATAATACATTTCAAATTCAAAAACCAGGAACTACTTATTGCGGTCAATTATGTCTTTATGTTTTATTTAAATTACAAAAAGGAGTGCCATTTCTTGATTTTATGTTAGAATTGAACAAGGGAATTTCATTCCCGAAACGTTAGTTCCAATAATAATGATGATCATGATAATTAAAAATCGCTTCGTTGTAATTCACTTTGATAAAATCGGCCTCTGATATCTTAATTATTTAAATCTTTGATTTCGTAAGTAATCGGATACGTTTGATTTATTTTACAAACTTCAAATATCTCTTTAGTCCAATAGCCAACAAAGCCTTTTTCAAATTTATTTTCATACTTAAAATATTCTAACTCTATCACCAATTTTAAATTTCGGCTTAAGTTTCTGCAAATTCGGATTACTCTCATTCGAATAATTATTTTCGAATATTTTCTTTCGTATTAAATCAGGTTCGTCAGAAGCATTCTTTGGAGTTTCTTCAATACCAGAATGAACTTTATTATTGTACTGCTCTACAATTCCTGGTAATATCTTCAACCATTTCTGATTTCTTTGCTCAGTAAATTTCTTGAATAATTTATTTTTTAACGTCCGATTGAATCTTTCTATCTCTACAGCCTTTCCTGCATTTTCTGTGGAATACACAGTTTCAAATAGTGGCCGAACATTTCCGCTATAAAACTCAGACCCTTTATCAACAAACAATTTTTTTGGCTTTCTATTACTTTCTTTAAAGATTTCTTCAAACGCATATTTAACTGATAGAACACTTTTATTTTTTAAAGGCTTTACCCAAGCGTATCGTGTATATAAATCTATAACGGTCAATGCGTACTTAAACCCTCCTTCATTCGGCATATGAATAAGATCAGCACTCCAAATATTATCTTTATTAAATACCTTTACTTTCAATAAATATTTAGGCCTTCTATATTCTTTATGAATTTCAGACGCATAGCGTCCTAGTTCATTCGACATTTCGGACGCGTAGGTTCGAGCGTTGCTCTCAGACAGCTTAGCTGTCGTTTCATCTATCCCCTGGCCAAAAAGCATTTTTGCTTGTAAAGCTTTCTTAACAAACATTCTTTCAATTTTTTCTCTAAAGGAAGGATTCTGAATACTATCTAATTCTTGAATCATCTTCTTATCAGCTACATGTCGATAACTTAGGTCATGATTTCGATAAGCTAAATCATGCCTGTAAGCTGCGGCATCTACTCTGTTGATTGGTTCTTCACCTGGTTTTGGATTATTATTCTCATCTAGTCTTATATCTAATCGAGTTCCTGGACCGGTATATGAATGACCAGGAAGATGTTTTTCTTTTGAATATTTACTCCAAATAAATCCAGGAAAGTTTTCTAATGTTTTTTGTATGTCGTTACCTTCATACATTTTACAATTTGAATTTTTATTTTTGTTTAATAGATAATTTAATAAATCTAAATTAGCAATTTTTAATTTAATTATATTTTCGGAATTTGTAGAATTCATTTTAAAAGATAAAATAAATGTTTTACCTAATCGGACCAAAGGTCCTGAGGCTTTAGCCGATGGAACCAAAGGTCCTGAGGTTATTACCGAATCATACTAGGACTTAGATATATTCCAGAACCATCTTTAGTTTCTTTAATTTTAATTAAATCATCAACATTGCGGATAATATTTTTAAGAACTCGTTTTACTTCATCAACTAATTTTAATTTACTAATAAAATTATCTACTACTCCTTCTCCCCTAGCAACTTTCTCTAGCTCTCTGTTATGACGTTTTTGTTCTTCTAATGCTGCCTTCTCTGATTTATTTTTATTTACTGCTTGGACAATACCAGCTGTCCCACCTGCGACACTTCCCGCAGCTGCTATGCCACCTATTACTAGAGGAATTAATGGTAGAATCCCGCCATTCTTTTCTTCTTGTAATTGAATATTCCCTATCATTGGTTTACTTATGTAATACTTTTTTTATTAATAGTAATAGTTTTAGGGGTATTTTTGTCAACAATATTACGTAATTTTAATTCAACAGTTTTATTATTATTACTTTTCGCTTCCGACATTTTTAATAAAAAAATTTTAAGTTACGAAAAATTTTAATCTATTCTAGTTATGAAAAATTTTAAGTTACGAAAAATTTTAATCTATTCTAGTTATGAAAAAATTTTAAGTTATCAAAAATTTAAGTTATGAAAAAAAATAATTGATTAATCCTAGCCATCTTTCCATTAAGAAATTCAGTAGAATATTTTACATCTTCTAGCAATAAACCATAAGCCATCAATGAAGTTGTGGAATCTTTTTTTTCAATATTAATTGTAACATCACAACCAGTCTTGATAATATCTTCAGATTGTGCACTTAAATCGAAACAGAAAATTGGATATAAATGTCTCCAATCTCCAGGAGTTAATTGTGGTTCAACTCCAAATTCTATACAAAGATTTCTATAAGCATCATATCCTTCCATAAATTGATTATTGGTATCATCGAATCTTAGTGGATCAATTGGATATCGGGTTTGATTTAATGAAACTTGTAAACTTTGAATTGTATTAATATGGAAGAGATTACTGTTCTTATCAAAACTTGGAGAATTATTTCTTTGAAATGTTAGTAATAAATATCTTGGAGTATTCGAAGTTCTAGTAAAATGCCAGTTAAATATTGGTTCGGAAAAAGTTACTAAACTAGCAGTACGCTTTAGAAAATTTACTGGAATCGGTTTGTTAGTATTTAATCTTTTTGCAATAGCTGCTTCAACCTCTAAACTAGGAGTAATATGCTTAATCCACCATTCAAGTATATCAATTTTTAAATATGCTTTTTTTTCCAGTCTTACCAAAAAAGATTAATTCATTATTTGATGTACGATGAATTATTCATTTAAATTTTAATTGATATGATATTTTGTCATAATCTAAATATCCGAATAATGGAGACAATGGCCAATTAACTGTCTGTTTACTTTTCTTGTTAAATTCACGTCTTTCTTTACATGCATTATTGTTTGTTTTATTTAAATGATTTGCAATATTTTCTACATCTTTCGCAATTCCTGCTGCATCTGTTCCAGCGTGAGATAAATCATCAACAATTATCCCATCATTAGTATCAGGAAACCAACCTTCGATTTCATGCTTTTTATTATTTTCACCAATTGTTACAAATCTAAGCATTGTATCAATTACACGTGGAGAATCACTTATTGTTTCTATATTTTGAGTTGCAACATCTAAACGCATTTGTGTAAATATTCTTGGAAAAAAATTATTCTCTAATGCAATATTATCGGTATCTGGTAATGGTGTTGTAAAATTGGCATCACTATATAAAGAATATTCACAGTGTAAAAAGGAAACAGGTAAATATAAATAACTCTGCTGATTATCAATTTCAAAAATTAAATCTCCTCCAGTATCTACTCTACTGGAAGATCCGGGATTCATAGCAATTCTTATATAGTCATTCTTTTTTTGATTGTAACTGACGAACGGAGGATCGTCTAATCTAAATTTATTTTCGATAAGAGAAGAATTTTCTAAAAAAATAATTTGACTTTTTTGTTTTTCTCACAGACAGAAAAATTTTACTAAAAAAATTACTAAAAAATTTTACTAAAAAAATTTTACTTAAATATAATTTTAGAATTTTGCTAGACCATTACCTCTTATTTCTTCAATTGTTTTTTCATTATGTTTACCATCAGGCCCCACAGCTATGTTAGCAATTTTGTTTTTTGTTTCATCTGAAAGTTTTTTAAATTTTTTTAATTCTTCAGAGTCATTCTTAAGTTTACGAATAGTTTCTAGTTGTTTTAATTTGTTTTGAGACTTAACAGCATTTGACATGGCACTAGCTGTACTACCTATAGCAGCTGCTCCTTTTGCAGCAGATGTAATCAAATCTTTATTATTTTTAATTAAGTTAACAATACTTCCAATACCAGAAAATATGCCAGCCTCTTCTATTTTATAATTGTTTCTACACTGTCATAATGGTAAACAGATTTCATAGATGGTTCATGAGCAATTTTTTGATTTGAAGCAAAATGTTTAAGATTGTGTTTATAAATTATAGGCATTTTTTAAGATTAAATTTGACTTTTGAGAAAAATATTTACGTTAAGATTTACATGCGTGATCGGCTAAAGCCTCTGGACAAGGTCCGATCAAGATTTACGTTTGTGAATGTCCAACAACTTCGAGATAACTTTACTAATTTTCCGTTGCACGTTATCTATTGCGTCAAGCAGCGTGTGATGTACTTTAATTTCTTTTCTATTAACTTGCATTTTCTGCTGATTAATCTTCAATGCCGTTTTAAGAGCATTCAATTTAACTTTAAGAACATCTAACTGATTTTTAACAGAATCTAACTGTTCTTTATTTTCTTTAGAGCTTTCTTGTAAATTTTTCTTTAATTCATTTTCTAAATTGATTTTAAGATTTTTCATTTTATCAACTTTTTGATTAAGTGAGTTTACTTCATTTATTATTCTATTCATCTTTTTCATTTGTTTAGTAATTTTAGAACTTAATTCATCAACACTTTTTTTGGAATGTAGTTTGTAACTGCCTTAAATTCTTAAAAATTTTTTTAGGAAGTTTTTCTATTTCATCTTCTAATTGTTCTTTCAATAATTTTATCTGATGTTTATTTTTAATGACTGCAGATTTTAACTTTATAGAAAGTAATATTAAAATTTTTGATTGTTCTGAAATCTTTTTAAAAAGTTTTGCTATATCTGCTTCCAGCTCTCTATCCTTTTTATCAAGTTTTAATAATTTTTCGTTTAATGATTTGTCATTAAGTTTTAGCAACTTTAATTCATTAAACATTGGAACCAAAACATCGTTTATATATTTTTCTTTTAAGTCATTGATTTGTGTATCAACATATTGTTTATTTGTTAACTCTGTATTTTGTTGCGGAGGAATAGGAAGATGCAGTGGACCAGATAAAACGTCTCCCGTTTTCATAATATAATTTTCTAGTTCTATTTCTGATTCACGATTTTTCGGGATATATGCACCTCCACCAACATTTGGTAACATCATTTTTTAACAATAAAAAAATAATTTTTTTATATAATGAGAAAAAAAATTTCTAATAAAAAAAAATGGAAAAACCAAATTTAAAAAAATTATATTCGCCCGTATCATCCTGTTCTTCTGATTCGAAGAGATCATCGGGATTTGAAAATAAATGTTTCGATGATAATAATAATCCATGTATAGATGTAAATCTTTTATTTGAATTACAAGCACAAATATTTAGAGAACAGACTAAAGGTTTACCTTCTATCGAAACTAACTATTGTATTTTTCCATGTGATCCATTTATTAAATTTATGGATATTGTAAGCAAATATAATGATGTGGCTTATGTAGAATTAAATAAAGAAAATATGGTTATAATAGGCCATAATAATGTTTATGGTTTTATTAGAGAAGTATTACCAATTAGTAATACTGATTGGATAGAAACAAAAATTATCAATTATATCAATATTAGAGAATTAGTTAAAAATTAAAATCTTTTTCAAAGGAAAAAATAAGATTATTTGTTGATGACCAAAATCAATATAACATTCACATCGAGAGTAAAAAACATAATGAAGAATTATTATGTCAAGTATATTATAGAGACACTATTTATAAACAAGAAACTGCTGATATGCCACAAAGATATGATGATGATACATATATAGGATTATATTCAAACTTAAATATTAATTTATTAAAATCTTACATAAATGGTTTAGCTCAACAAGAGAAAATTTCTATGTGGACAACACCTTATACTATTAACAATGACCATAATCATAATCATAATAATTTTAAAGAATCCTATAATAATAATTTTAAAGAATTCTATAATAATAATTTTAAAGGATCTTATAATAATAATGATGATGATAATATAGATGATGATTCTGAAACATCTGAAAAAGGTGTGAATGGTAACAAAGATTATAAAAATATTAGTAATTATAAGAATTTAAGTGAAGAAAAATTTATATCTCAACATGATATTAATACTACATATAATCAAAATTTATCTAAATTTCATTTTCTTACAATTGAAAATAATAATGATGGAATAGTTGAAGATACTGTTAGACAACTATGTGTCGGGTCTACAAAATTTAAATTAGGATTTACATCTAATCAATTTAAAATTTTATCATCTTTAATAAAAACTAAAAATGATTCAGATTATGGTGGTGTTATTACATTTTCCAAAAGAGATGAAAGACCAATATTTTTCACTATTATATTATTATCAAATAATAAATATAATTTGGAATTAGATATTCCTATCAGGGAATGGCATCCTATACCAAAAAGTGTAATTTATGATGTTGAAGAATCAATTTATGATGATGATGAAGAATCAATAGTTAGTGAAAATAAATTTAAATTATCTTTCGATATAACGTTATATGATAAAACTTAATATGATAAAACTTAATGTGATAAAACTTAATGTGATAAAACTTAATGTGACAAAGAAATTAAAATAACTAAAGAACGTGTAATATATAATAATATAAAATAACTCTCAAGACCTTGATATTAGAATGTTTATATCTAAAATTAATACACAAATTTTTTCTTTAAAAAATAAAAAAAATGGAAAATACCAAGTTTTATTGCAACTTATGTAAAAAAATTGCAAACAAAAAGAAGTTATCAATCTCATTTACAAAGTAAATTGCATTTACAAAATGTAGATCGAGTTGATGAAGGAAATATATTAAAATTAAATAATTATAAAAACTATCTAGAAACATTACCTACTGATATAAAAGTTAAAAAAATATTTGATGATTATTCACATTCGGAATATAAAAAAGTTTTTAATAATGAAGATGAACATGTTCGAGATGGAAGATATTTATTTAGCGATACTGATGAATTTAACGAAATAGATGAATTTGATGAAGCTGAACGAACCGATGAAGCCGTAGCAAATATAAAATATCTATTTAATCAGTCTGTGCGAACCGAAGGTTCTAGGGCTTCGCCCGTTGAACATAATGAAACCAATGAAACTTTTATAATGTATTAACAAACTTTTTCAAAATATTTAAGAAATCTTTCAAATGTTATATGAATGTAGAAGTACTTTATACAAAAAATGGACCTGATGGAATTCCTGAAGAATTAATACAAGGACATTTTACAAATTCACAAGAAATTCATAATGTAAATGATATACAACCCATATTTGAACAAATGATACTTAAATTAGAAAATTGTATAATTGAAGCCGAGTTACGTGAATCTGGTTGGAGATTTGTTAAAATTCTATCTAAGAAAATAGTAATTGATAAATATAAAAATAATACTGGTGGTAGTTATGTTCCTTTACCTTTTCGTTCACCACAAATAATCAACATAAAAAATGAAGATGATTATTGCTTTCTGTGGAGTATTATAGCACATTTACATCCTGCAGAATATCACAAAGAAAGACTAAGTCATTATAATAAAGAAGAATATATAAATGAGTTTGATCTTTCTGATGGTTTAGATGAATTTCCATATGATTATAATAGGTTAATAAAGTTTCATAAAAAGAATAAAAATTTAATAGAAGTAAAGGTTTTTGAATTAAATGTGAATTATGTTTCTATTGGTAATATTACTCCACTTTACTCAGATTCAAAAAAATTTTATTTGAATAATAAAAATTTATGTCAATCAGAAATAGTATATAATGATAGAGGAAATTACATGCATCAGAATATTTTTTACCAAGGATAAATAATATGTACTGAAAAATTTGAATTTGTTAAAACACTATCACCAATAATGATAATCATAATAATTATAGCGGATGTAATTATGATTACAATTATTCATCTTTATCTTCAGAATATCAACAAAAATTACAAAATTTAAATAAAAGTTTACAAAAATGTAAAACAGATTTTCAACAACAGTTAAAAATGTTACTACAAGAATATCACCATAAATATCAAAATAAGATAGAAACAATTCAAAAATTAAACGAAGAAAATAAAGAATTAAATAATGAAGACAATAAAGAATTAAATACTGAAGAAAATGAAACCAATCAAGAAATAAATGAATGTTTAAGAAAATGTCAACAACAATATAAAGAACAATATGATAAAGAATATAGTTATCAGTTACAATATTAAATCAAAATTATCAACAGTCTGAAAAAGATTTACAAAGATATATCGACTTAACACATGAAATATATCAAGATAAATTTGAAAAACTAGAACAAACAAAACAACCAGCACAAGCGAATATATTATATTATCAGGGTCGTTTTATATTGTGTAAAGATGTTTATATATTTACAAAAACTTCAGATAATGCTAATTTTCCCTGTCTCCTATGTATGACAAGCTTTATTAGAAAGTAGAAGAATTACAAGGTCGTTTTTCACAATTGCTTGAAACTAATATACCAATGATTCCATTAACGAATGAAGAAAAATATCATTTTAATGAGGAAATAAAATGTTTTTACTGTGGAAAAGATTTTACAAATAATTATAAAACTGGCAGAGGTAGATATCTTGATAAGCGAAGCGGCGGCTCTGCCGACAAAGTAAAAGATCATGATCATCTAAATGGATTATATAGAGGTGCAGCACATAATTCTTGTAATCTTAATGCTAATAAATTTAAATATAACTTTGTTCCTTTATATTTCTATAATGGTTCTAAATATGATTTCCATTTAATAAAGAAAGATTTATTTTCATCTGAAAAATTACAACAACAACAAATAAATGTACTACGTAAAACAGAAGAAGAATATTTTTCAATGCGATTAGGTTGTATTAGAATTTTAGATGCATTTAGATTTTTTACTTCTTATTCATTAGATGTTATGGGAAAAACTTTGAAACCTGAACAATGTAAAATATTAAATAAATACAATTTAAAACCTTTAAAAGGCATATTTCCGTATGAATATATAACTGGAGATATAAATAGAATAAATGAAATAATGAAAGAACAAAAACTTCCTCCAATAAATAAATTTAAATCAACATTAAAACAATCACAATTATCTGAAGAAGACTATGCAGAAGCTGAAAAAAATTGGAGAGAGTTAAATTGTAGAACAATGTACGATTATACAATGAAATATCTACAGATAGATGTATTAATCCTTGCTGACCTTTTCAAAAACTTTCGTGACATGTGTTTAGAATATTACGGAATAGATCCATGTTATTGTTATTCTACACCAGTTTTAACATGGTTAGCAGGATTAAAACATGCTGGTGTTAAACTTAAACATTATAAAGAAAATACACATGATAAATTATTATTTTTTGAATCTGGTATTAGAGGTGGAGTTTCATCAGTTTTAGGTAATAGATATGTTAAGTGTTATAATAAAAAAGTAAATCCAGATGATTATGGAATAATGAATTTATCTCCAGAAGAAAGCGATCAGTTTATAAAATTGTTTAATCAAAATATGGAAGGACTTATATCAAATGAAGTTAGTCAAGCAGCAGTTGATGAAATCATGAGAGAAAACTATTTGTTATATTATGATTTTAATAGCTTATATTCTTCTTGCATGATACAAGAATTACCAACAGGTGAAATGGAATGGTGTAATAATCTTGAATACGAACCTACATTAGATGGTGAAAATAATTATGGTTATATATATGAAGTTGATTTAGTATACCCTGATTATATAAAAGACGCAACAAAATATTATCCTTTCTGTCCAGAAAACAAAATTCCCAATATAGAAGATTTTTCAGATTATCAAAAGTCTATAATTCCTAAGAAATACAGACCAACAAAAAAACTTATGTTAACACAAAGTAATAAAGGAAAGTATGTTGTTGAAGGAAGAATGCTAGATTGGTATTTAGATCATGGATGATTTTCACTAAAATACATAGAAAACTAGTGTATAGAAAATCTAGGTGGTTAAAAAATTATATAGAGTTCTTCAATATTGAAAAACGTAAAATGGCTAAAAGAAATAAAGATGATTTTGGAAACGTGTTCTTCAAATCAATGAATAATGCATTTTATGGTAAGACTTTAGAAAATGTGCGTAATAGACAAAATATTGAAATAGTTTATGATAGAGATAGATTTCAAAATTTAACAAGGAAACCTACATATAAAAGAACTACTAGATTTAACGATAATCTATGTGCTGTACATTTACGTCGAATCAGCGTAAAACATGATAAGTTTAATTTCATTGGATTCACTATATTAGAATTAGCTAAACTATTTATGTATAAATTTATATATGATTATTTAGAACCTGCTTATGGCAAAAACTATAAATTACACTTTACAGATACGGATTCCGTTTTCTTAGAATTAACAATACCGTATAATTCTTCACTTGATGAAGAAATTAATAAAATAAAAGATATCATTCATCCTTCTGATTTATGTAAAGTAAAAGATGAACTAGAAGGAAATGAAGATTTCATAACAGAAGCTATATTTTTAAAATCTAAATGTTATTGTTTTAATACAACTAATAATATTAAAACACATAAAACATTAAAAGGAATTTCAAAGGCATCAGTGGCTAACCAAATAACATTTCAAGATTATAACAATGCATTATTTAATAATGAAATAAAAACAGCATGTAATTATAGACTTAATTCAAAAAAACATAAAATGTATTTAAAAGAGGAACATAAATTAGCATTAGATCCATTTGATGATAAAAGAAAAATTTTACCTGATGGAATAACTACTTTACCTTTTTAATTTTCTAATTTCTAAGATAGACAAATTTGATATATATATATAAAATAAAAAAATAAAATATTATAACACTATATTTGTATATTTTTTATCACTCGGTAAACAAATGTTCGATAACTCTATCATGAATTTTTTTATCAATATTAATTGTAATGAAGCCATAATCTTTTGACCAAGCATTGTTACACGATTGTTTAAATTCATCTTTATTTCTTACGCATAAATCTCTTAACAAATCACTTTAGTTTCTTGCATTTATTTCAAATAGTATAAATATATTTGCATTCTTTCTAATAACACTTCCATCTAATGAATACATACTTTGTGTTAAATAAAAAACACTACAGTTATTATGTCTACCTCTTGTGAAATAATTTCTCTGAACTGACTGATTTTTATCATTAATACAATCATCAAAAATTACACAATGTTTCATTCTTTTATCTAGTTTACTGGGATCTTGCATGTTACCACTATCATCTATTAATTGTATCTTTATATGTTTATTTTTATTGGATTCAACTAACTGATTATTTTTTGCTGCTTCTTCACACCACGAACTTATTTTTCCTTCATCTTCAGATTTTTCATATTCTTTGAATAATGAAGCAATTGCTGTTTTTTTAAGATTATTTTCAAATCCATATTTTAAAAATTGATAGACGGGTTGTTCTGCTGTTGTTGTATAAATTATAAGATTGTTATAATCCAAAAAGTTTGGTGTCGTTAAAATTTTAAATAATAGATACGTTTTTCCACAACCTGATCTTCCACAAATAACTGACAAAACTTTATTAGATAAATTTGGATGATGATTAAATTTGAGTTATTTTTTATTTAATGGGGGCACTTCACTCATTTTTTAATAAAAAATTTTATTTATATTTTAAAATAAGAAGAAGAAGAAAATTAAACTTCTCTAGCTTCGCGTGGGAGTTTATACCTCCTGAACCAAAAGATCTATCATAATCTCTTCACCTCCAAAATTTATTTCTTGTTTGTGTTAATGTTAATGTTGTTAATAGTTTTTCTTGTAATAGGGAAATATATTAATGTTTGTGGAATTACATTTAATCTATAACCAATGGGTGCAGTAAAAGCTGGAAAACAGAATATTAAATTTGACAATTTACCATTTATATATCCTCCTTCAATGATGTCACAATGTACAACAATTGAATTTATTTCAGTTATTTTTGGAATCTTCTCACTTAAATGATAACCTTGACTATAGGTTTGTTTATTAAATCCTAAAAGCTTTGACAATGATCTATCATGATTAAAATCAACTTGATGATTTTCGTCTAAAGTAAGAGAAAATTTATTAACTGCCGGTTCAACTGCAAAATGTAATTGTTTCTTATCTTTAAATGGTATACCTAAATGTCTCTTAATTTCATTTGATATTGATTCAACTTCGTAAGAACCAGGAAGAAAAGTTAGTATTTTCCATGTTTTACCTTTATCAGTAGAATATCTAAATTGGTCATTCACATCTTTGATAACGTTTTGAATAGTGTTAAATATGGAGAAACTAGTCAATGCAATTTGATAATTTTTATTTTGTTCCAAATGTAGAATGGGTTCTAAATTACAAGTGTGTGATGAAGTAGTTGTTATAATTTTTAACGTCGTACTAAATTTTGATGAACCCAAAATCTCTGTTAAATTTTCTAAATGATTATTAATTTTGTCTAAATCTGCTGAACACATTTTTTAGTTAAAATTTTGAATAAATATCTATTATAAAAAAATTAAAAACAACAACATATTTCAGCTACGGGCGAAGCCCTGGAAGACATCTCCGATGTCCCGTTATACTTTTATAATCCTCTTCATTTAGAATCTTCTTTTCTAACAGTCTTTTCAATATAGCATGAATTTCATTGAAACTAGAATTATGTCCTTCTTTTATTGCCGATATTAAAATATTTAATCTATTTAGTAATTCTTGTGGATCATCTGGTAAAAATACAGTTGTTTCAGTTTTAAAACCTTTTCCTACTTTAACTCCCGTTGATAATAAATTTTCTAATTCTCTATAACGTCTAAGAGATTTTACTGCACCAACTCTATCTAACATAGCTTTATATTTTATGAGATCTTCTACAGCATAATTATTTAAATCTGGTCCTCTTAAAAGATCAACAAAATTTCTATCTAAATTAAAAGGAGATTTATCTGGTGAAAAAATTAAACCTCGAAAAGGTAGTGGAAATATTTCTTTTTTGTCCGAGATAAAATCTAGGTATTGTTTTTCCATCTATAAATGAAATAGAATGTTCGAATTGCATAGATTTTGGTAATTTCTTATTAATGTTTGATTCTAGTAATCCATAGTCATCTAATATAGTTTTGTGTTCTGGATCTGTTATATCAATTTGTTTATCATTATTTGTAAGTTCTTTTTCAAGAGTTTTAAATGGTTTCATAGTTTTTTCAAAATCAGTTTTTACTTGCTCGGTTTGCTGCATTTTTTCAAACATATCAGATTGAATACCAGCTTTTATCATTCTATGTTGAAGATGATTTCCTTTCATAATATTTCTTTGTTTTATTAACTCTTCTAATTGTTTTATTCTTTTAAAATTATCAGCTCTAATTTTATCCATTTTTAAAATATAATATTTGAATTTTGTGGTAACATTGGAATACAACAAAAACATTTTACTGAACAAATTATTTTTTTATTGCTTTGTTGTTTGTCATCTTTTCGTTTAAAGTTTTCTCGTTTTAAGTTTTGTTTAATAAAGTTTTGTTTAATAAAGTTTTGCTTAAATTTTCGCTTAAAGTTTTTAGCTCTTCTAAAAAAATTTTATCATTTTCTTCATTAGAAATTTTACCATCACTAGAAATTTTGCCATCCTGTTTATTCTTATCATCAACTTTTTCTGACTGTAATTGAAATGATATTTGATTTACTTCATTAGCTATTTGATCAAATTTTTCAATCTCATCTAACGTAAGAACATTATCATCACATACTCTTTGAAAGTAGTAATGCAATTTGTCATAGACTTCTTTAATATGTAAATGCTTAGTTTTTAATGATTTTCGTTTCTTAGTTATTAAAGATTTATCTAACATTGTAACAAGTGAAGTTGCAAAAACACCCGTACCTGTTAAAGCTGTAGCAACTACTGGAATTACTAAAACACCTGAAGATATAACAATTGTTAAAGCACCTAAACTTATTGTCAAGAATATGCCAATTCCTTGTGTTACATTCTTAACATTGGACCATCTCTTTCTTAATTTTTTATAATGCTCTAATCTTAATAATAATTGAGATTCCTTATCTTTCATATACCTAACTCTATCTTTGTGTTTTTCAATGTTCATTTTTTCAATTAAAGTCCATTAAAGTAGAACTACGTTCATATGATAGCGAAGGATATATTCTTGCGGTTTCTTCCACTTTTGTTTCATCCACTTTTGTTTCTTCCATTTTTAAAGAAATATTTTTAGTCACATAATTTTAGTTATCTCATATTTTAAAAACCTGAAAAATGGATTTAAAAGACGTTTTTAAAATTACCATTTTTTATAATGTTATGTCCTGGAACGGTCAGGATTTTGGGAGTAAAATGTCATAATCACAAATTTGAGTTTCTTAACTTTTATGATGTTTTCGGTGTCCTGGAACGGTCATGATTTTAAGGGCGGGTGAAAATTGTAATTCTCATATTTGAGATTCTTAACTTTTAAGATTTTTTCGGTGTCCTAGAACGGTCATGATTTTAAGGGTGGGTAAAAAGTCATAATCTCAAATTTGAGATTCTTAACTTTTATGATGTTTTCGGTGTCCTGGAACGGTCATGATTTTAAGGGCGGGTGAAAATTGTAATTCTCATATTTGAGATTCTTAACTTTTGTGATTTTTTCGGTGTCCTAGAACGGTCATGATTTTAAGGGTGGGTAAAAAGTCATAATCTCAAATTTGAGATTCTTAACTTTTATGATTTTCGGTGTCCTGGAACGGTCATGATTTTGGGAGTAAAATGTCATAATCTCAAATTTGAGTTTCTTAACTTTTATGATTTTTTCGGTGTCCTAGAACGGTCATGATTTTGGTGGGTAAAATGTCATAATCACAAATTTGAGATTTTGAAAAATTTGAAAAATTGGGTATTTTTAAAAACGCCTAAATTTATGAATTTAGGTCTTAAAAACCTGCAAAAGGGTTCAAATTCATGAATTTATGTCGTTTTTAAAGATACCAATTTTTCAAAAATGGTACCTTTTAAATGGACTAAATTTATGAATTTAGGTCTTAAAAAGCTGAAAAAGGAACAAAATTCATGAATTTATGTCGTTTTTGAAGATACCAATTTTTTTGATTTTGTCTGGTCCTGGAACGGTCTTTTGCCCATGACTGACGGTTGAATACTTATTGATCATCTATGAAATGCCTTAGAATTACATGTATTCAAATCGAATTCAGTATTGAAGGTACGACTCTTGAATGTCATTATCTTACTACTTACAAAACAGTAGTAACATTAGTGTGATCTTTATTGACAAAAGGCCTTAAATCAACATACTTTAGACATAATTGATGCTTTCTTTTAACATTGTGCTGGTATGGCTTTAGTATGTAATAATTGCATACGAAAAGCATACAGATGGATGTTGAAATATATCAAAAAAATATTTGGTATGCATCCTTCGTATGGGATTGGTATTGAGCGATTTACAGTGCAGTTACAATCGCTACAAAAAAACATTTCTAACAAGATGCGAGTTTGATCGTTGTTAATGGAATCTGAGAGGGACAAACAATTGTGACATTCTCTTGCACGCTTTAAACAATGCACAGGAGCTTCATAACAATATTTTTTACATAATAATTCATGTTCTTTCACTTATGCTTGGAACATATTCTTGATTAAAATCTGATATTGATAAGGTGTAAATTGTGAAATGTTTATCGATAGTAAGGAGTGACGATCATCCCTCTGCATGTACCCAAAAAAATTAATAGTGATGCTGGAAAAATAGTTTTATCCGGCTTTTGCCAGTTTTAGCCGAAAAAAGGTTACAAAAGCTGGTGGTTTTCACTAAGTTTTTACCGGCCAACCCTGAATAGTCGCTTTATTAAAATTGAATGAAAATCAGTTTTTACAGAAAATACCCACTTAAAGGAAGAGTTTGATTGGTTCACATAACGCATCATAAAAGGAAAGAACGAGTTCTAACGGATTGAAGTACGGGAACAGTCAGAACAAAATTTAGAATTTCTGGGCAGCTTGTCAAGCACAAACTTGAACAGCACATGGTGATGATTATCGCAAATATCCTTAAAATGGCGATAACTAAGGCGAATACGACGCTGAGTGATATTGTCGACCGTCAGAAATTGAGGTGCTAAATATTGTCTTATGCGCACGTCTATCGATGGTCTGCAACACTTCTGCCAGTGATTGTTAATTGCAACGAAACATGGGCACGCATATTCGAGTATGGAACGGATGTATGAGCAATACACAATATGAAATTCTTCAATATCTGAGAAATTGGTGAGACTCCGCAAAACATGCAGACGAGAGATTGCCTTTTTCTTGATTGCGATGACATGGGATCTGAAACCGAGGTCGTTATCAATACTGACACCAAGAATTTGTTCACTACTTGAAAGGATGAAAATTGTTTATTCTAGGTCTACATTATCTTTGTATGAACAGGATTTTGCATTTTTCTTGGTTCATGAATAGCTGAATTGTAGAGAACCAGTTGCGGATATGGGCAATTTCTTGAGTGATCCTTCAGTCAGATTGTTGCCAAGCAAGATAGGAATAAGCATGTGCACGTCGTCTGCTTATTTGACCATAGTTGCTTCATAGAATACAGGCTTGAAATCCTCAACGTGATCGTCATTCTCAAGCGAAAGTTGTGGGCGTTCTAGACGCAGCCTTTTCATGCAGTTCGCATGAAGTATTAAGTAACACAGATGCAACCGCCAGGATCTTGATGCGTTACAGTATATAGCAATTTGTTTGTAAGCGTTATGAAGTTTTCAGACACTTTTTGTATTTTGTGATTTTCAGACACAAAGTGATATTGCAAGTGGAAAGGAAAACAGAACAGTTATCAATACGTTCGCGATGGAATCAGAAAATAGGACATTCAGGTCACAGATCAAGCAATATCCCGCACGCCAATCTGCTATTGATTATCAAGAAGGTCGACCTAACCAGATGTCGGTTTCTTCACGACCACAATCTCAAGAAGCTGAAGCTGAAGATAAGCAAAGTCATTCACAGCAACAAAAGAAGAATGGTTTTTGGGCGTATCTCTCTTCTACATGGAACAAGGTTTCTCCATTCTGCCGGAGATTAGTAAGTGCATATTGATAACTTGTAAAATTGAAGACCATTTCAAGAATCGTTGTACAGCTGACGTCAATATAGATCCGAATTAGAATGCAAATTTCGTATCGACATTGTGGGCTATTAAATGAGGTTCTAAATAAATGAAAATACCACGTATTATTCGATGCAATTTAAAGACTTGAAGAAAAAGTCATCAACTCATAAAATTCCACAAACGCTTTATAATCCTCAGGTGCTAAAAACGACGATTCTAAATATATATATATATACGGTTTTTTTATATGCAATAAACCGTTGCGTAGAGTGCTCAATGGGTGTCAGAGCTTTGATAAAATCAAAAAATGCTGTTTTGCACTGGATCAACACAGCGCAATTGTGAGAGAAAGTGTAAATGTTATGCAATGGAAGCAAACTTCATCCGTGATTGAGTCGTTCGAGAATATAACTGCAAAAGACTCATCAAAATTTATGAAATTTGATATTGTGGATTTTTATCCTTCTATTGCAGAAAAATTTTTGATCGACAGCATCAAATTCGCTGAAAACTTCTCAACATTCGAGCAACAAGACATTGACACAATATTACATGCCAGAAAATCATTGCTATACACAAAGAACGAAATATGGTAGAAAAAAGGAGTTGTAAAACGGGTTTTTTGATGTTACCCAAGGCATCTACGATGGCGCAGAAGTTTGCGAGTTAGTTGGGTTGTTCCTCTTGAGTAAATTAGCAGCAAGATTTGGAAAACATAATATCGGATTGTTTAGAGACGATGGCCTCGCAGTTTTGAATAATGTAACCGGACCCGAAACTGACAAAGCAAGAAAGGATATAATAAAGATCTTCCAAAAGCAAAATTTGAAAATTACGGTAGAAAGTAACTTGACGTCTACTGATTTTCTAGATGTTCATCTCAATTTACAAACTGGTAAATACAGACCGTACATGAAGCCAAATAATGTACCTTTATATGTCAACTCAAAATCAAACCACCCGCCAGAAATAATTAAACAGATACCAACAATGGTGGAAAAAAGATTATCTTCACTCTCAAGCGATGCAGCTGAATTTGAAAAGGTAAAGCCACATTATCAAAGCGCGATCGAAAAGTGTGGATACAGGCATAAGTTGAAGTTCAAGAAAGCAGAAAATAAGAAACAAAGGCGCCGAAATATCATCTGGTTCAACCCGCCGTTCAGTCAAAATGTAAAAACAGATATTGGATATAACTAATATTGGAATATAACATATTAACTGCACTATGAAGATCGTATGTAGCGTGAAACTCTAAGTATACTCGGAATAGTGCAAGACAGCATTTTTTGATTATATATATATATATATTAAATAAATGCAACAAATTTTCAAAAATCAAATTTAACTTTTTCGAATCTCAACTCAGAATTCGCCCCTCAGGTCAGGATTTTTGCTATACATGTAGATTGATTTGTTTTCGGATCGAGTATTCATTCCACTGTGTTATGAAATTACGCACATATGTAGTCATATCATCATAAAAATACATACATTGAATTCAACATTCTGATGTGAAAATATCATCATGAATTTGCCAAAAAATGGGTATCTGAATGAAAGCCTCCGAAAAACATATTAAATAGATCTACGAATAAGTGAATAAGAAGAACTCTGATATATCGTGTGAGAAATTGTTTGGAAGTCAAAATGTAGAACGCAGCAAAATCGGCAAAAATTGCATGGGTATTTGCCATGATACTCGTGACCTTTTATCGAGAAATTCCAACAAAAATACCCCCGTGATCATCACTAATGGAACCAAAGACTAAGAATCAAAGACTACTAGACTTTCTTTCTATTCAATTTATCAATCCAATTAGTGTTTACTGGAATTCGTCATTTGAAGTGGCCTATCAAAATTCCCTCTAGGGAAAATTTGACTAAGTTATTTTTCATGTACAAGTCGACTTTCCAAAACCATGATTTTCGAACTCAGAAGCATTTTTCAGCAGGGAGAGGAGAGTCAGTCTCAATTTTTTCTGTGTTGATCCGTGGTGGACCCGCTACGGAACTAACGCGGAACAAGAGAGAGAAATTTGACTATGTTAGAATCCGTCGTGCACACAAGACGAAAGAAGAAAGATTTGCCTATCATTTCCCAACGAGTGGAAGAAAGTTTGTAAATGAGGTTGTACTAGAGATAATCCAGCACGCTACATCGAATGGCATTGCTGCAGTTCCAAGGCAAACCGAAGTAATTGCAAAAATCAAATGTTTGGAAAACGCTCTTGAAGAAATGTGTACATGTACATCGTGAGCAAGTAAATCATCCTTAGGAAATAAGTCTTCTATATGGTTTATAAATATATAAGGCCACTAAATTCATTTGATAAAATTAAAAACTAATTCTTGCACAATGCATTTCGTCCACTCTTATTCAAGTGCAAACATGGACTAACTATAAAATGCAAAATCTGAAATCATATACTTCTACAATAACAAATCTATGAATGAAATTGAGAGCATGCAACCCTATAATCTAGTAGACTTAATAGATATGAACTAATAACAATTGAGTAAATAACCTAGATATTAGAAGAAGCAAAACAGAGACTAAAGCTACCAAGGTAAGTAAAGGGTGGAAATCAAATCTTTTTGCGAACACAAGTCGGGATTCTCTCGCAAAATGACGAGGGACTCTGTGATTCCTAATGTGTGTTTGTTGTTGATGTGGTACTTAATGCTAAAATTATTCAAAGCAGTTTGTCTCTCGTTGTTACAGACTTGCAAATGTCTTGTGATACTGCTAGCTGGAATTGCAGTGGACCTTGGTGGACATTTTAAAGGGTTGGCTAACCACTTTGGAAGGTGTTCCGAAACTCTCTCATTCAGACATCTTGCCGTCTTCCCAACGTACTTGCTTCCACAGGTACAATGAAATTGATAAATTATATTTGATGTGGAGAAGAGCGGCAATCTATCCTTCAGAGAGCGTATTGGAATCTTTCGTGTAGTGACATTCCAAAGTGGTTAGCCAACCCTTTAAAATGTCCACCAAGGTCCACTGCAATTCCAGCTAGCAGCATCACAAGACATTTGCAAGTCTGTAACAACGAGAGACAAACTGCTTTGAATAATTTTAGCATTAAGTACCACATCAACAGCAAACACACATTAGGAATCACAGAGTCCCTCGTCATTTTGCGCGAGAATCCCGACTTGTGTTCGCAAAAAGATTTGATTTCCACCCTTTACTTACCTTGGTAGCTTTAGTCTCTGTTTTGCTTCTTCTAATATCTAGGTTATTTACTCAATTGTTATTAGTTCATATCTATTAAGTCTACTAGATTATAGGTTTGCATGCTCTCAATTTCATTCATAGATTTATTACTGTAGAAGTATATGATTTCAGATTTTGTATTTTATAGCTACCGTAGTCCATGTTTGCACTTGAATAAGAGTGGACGAAATGCATTGTGCAAGAATTAGTTTTTAATTTTATCCAATGAATTTAGTGGCCTTATATATTTATAAACTGAGTGAAGGGGAATCATTTTTTTAGAGATCTTCTATATGGTTCATTAAATTCTAATGTGATGTACCTGGGATGGAATGAACTTACATATGAAGCAGAACCAATGCATATTGCAGTTACTTCGTTCTGACATGAACTAAAATTCCAATAGCAACCGCTTCCAGGCGACCTGGGACAATCGATCTAAAGATTCAATGCCTCCGGCTTTCACGAGGTCGAAATGATATTTCAATACGCCTTGCTCCTGGCACCACCATGAGAAATGGTTTGCCGGCTGGGAATCGAACACAGTCTTCAAACTGTTAAGGCGGCATTAGGATCACCAAGACCAGCGAAGGACGCCCTCCATGATGGTGTCAAGAGCAAGGCGCATTGAAATATCATTTCGACCTCGTGAAAGCCGGAGGCATTGAATCTTTAGATCAAACTTTGCATTAGATCGACTGTCCGAGGTCGCCTGGAAGCGGTTGCTATTGTTACATAAACAAACCAGGAAGGTAACGTCACAATGAACGGTTAAAGCTCTACTTGCTCTTGACACTAAGGTGTGCTTCGCTGGTCTCGGTGATCTTCATGCCGCGTTAGCAATTCAAAGACTGGGTTCGATTCCCAGCCGGAAAACCATTTCTCATGATGGTGTCAAGAGCAAGGCGCATTGAAATATCATTTCGACCTAGTGAAAGCCGGAGGCATTGAATCATTAGATTAAAATTTCACTTGCGTATTGATTTATACTAAGCTAAACCGAAGTAGAATAATTTTTAGTCTCTATGCACCGTTTCATGACCCAAATTAACTGACTTCCATTATACATGTACTATGTATCTGCAGTTTTATATGATGTTTCCGAACTCATATAGGCCTAACACTCATGTAGCCTAAATACGATACATAGGGTCTAATTCAAGCTTTTATAGTACGTACTATCTTAGGCATCGGATCGCTCACAGGCCCACATATCACTATGGCTACATCAGACTATGTAGACCAGGCCACAGAACTACAAATCACTTAGGTCTATATTGATTATGTAGGCAAGCATCCAAGCCCTACCCAACATGTACATGTAGGCCTACATGCAATTCAATAATCTATTCATAAAGTAGGCCACATGAATGTAATGTAAATTTCGTCCATACCAATGCATCTAGGACTACCTGAAAAACGCAGGTCAATATATTAGCTCTATTTATAGTGTACCTTTTGTACTTCATACCTGGATTATGTATAAAAATTTAGTTTTGAACGTCACAATTTTATGAAATGCTGAGGCCAAAATAAATACATTTCAATCAGGCACGCGGGAGCGATTTTTCGGTAAAGGGGCTAAAATTTTAAGTGTTGCAAAATAAATTTTTAGGCGGTTAACGGATGCATAGTAGATGCAGAAGCTGCATTCGTCGGGGATGAAACTCTGATATTTCCTTTACTACTTTCTTACATTCAAGCTGAATCTTGTTGTTATATTTTGGCTTCAGCTTTTTTATCATCATAGCCTCACATTATCTTGAGTTTGGTGCACATAAACTAAATGAAAAATGCGGGGGGGGGCTCACTTTCCAAAGTAGACCGTGCGTTTCATGACAACATGCATGTTAGTCCACATTTTATTATGCCAGTGTAGATAAAAGCACATTTTGTTTTTATTGTGGCTAGTCAAATTGGCTTGTGCCTTGACAGGAAACAGGGACATACTTTTCCATCAATCCTTCCACTTTGGGAATTATTTAAAGTGCTTGTTTATTTAAAAAAAATCATTTTTGAGTGTTTGACACAAAGACCCTACATCAATTTGACATTTTTCTACATCAATATGCCTTAGTTTTATCAATAATCATTTTAGTCATCGGAATCTTTTACTCGCCAATATACAGATGCGTGATAGACAACTACATGTATTCGAAATGGTTTGAAACTGAACAAGCAAAAACGCAAGTGATATGCTTTGGTAAGAAAAATGCATTACCTCTACGCTCTACTGCGGAAATGGCTTCTGCTGTCAAAATTTTAGGTATTACTTACACCAAAGATTTGTCATGGAGGCTTCATATTGAGAACGTGTGCAAAAAAAGGAAAACAAAAGTTATTCATTTTGCGCAAAATGAGGAATTTCGTCACGAGACGCGATCTTGTTACTCTGTACCATTCGTTCGTGGTGTCTACTTTGGAGTTCTGCAGTCCGCCCTTCATTGGTCTTAATGAGGACGATTCAAATAAACTGGAAGCCATCAGACGTCATTGTCTCCGTCTTGTGTGTGGTCGTGATTGCCCTTGTGGTAGTTTCACTCCCATTAAGATACGGAGGTCCCACCAGTCTATGAAAGTGTTTCAGTCAATTCTACGTTCCGACCATCTTCTAAATCATCTTATTCCACCTTTTCACTGACATACCAAGCACATTGTAATGCCTCGTATCAGGTCTACACGTCGTCATTCCTCTTTCGTTCCATCATGTATAAGTCTATACAATCGCCTCTACGCCTGACCTCAAAATTTACGACCTGCTTTCACTTCTCGTTATTTACTAATTACTTGAAATTTCTTTGTAATGATTGATTTTCATTCTAAATATATACATATATCATCATCATCATCACATCACAAGATGCAGCTAGAATGATTTTGCAGCAGACAAACACTGTATTACTGCGCTGTTAGGTATGACACTCCCAGGTTGGAATAAAAAGACAATTCATTCTAGCTGCATTTTGAGATGCGGTTGTCTATCACGTATTTGACCTATATTACCAAGAAAAGACCAGATTTGTAATGCTTTTCACTATCAGCGCAGTTCATCTCGCACAAGCCATTACAGATCACTTTAAATATAATGTAAAATTATTGAATTTATTGAAATATAGTGATAAATTGCATGTAAAATTCAAATTTCCAAAATTTGCGGAAGTGCTTTCGAATTGTCCCTCCCTTTCATTTCTTACAACTACACCGTTAGCGCGGTACCGGGCATATACTGTATTTTAAATGCTGACAGTACGAATTGTTGCCCTGGATCAAATGCGCACTAAATTCCTGTAATATAGAAGGAAGAGTTCCACACCGTAAATCGCACAATACTAATCACATACGAAGAATGCATACCAAAATATTTTTATATTTCACAGTGCTATAATCTCTATGATTATTGCTTCCATAATAGAGTTTATGCTTTCCAAAGTGTGCATAAATTTCAAAGAGTGCAATAAACAGTCTTTATTGCACTCCTTCATTGAAATACATTAGCACATAGAAAGTTTTACATCCTCTAAAACGGTGAATTGCACATAGAAATCTCAAGAAATGCCGCTGATATCTACAATTCCATAGCAATAGAGTTGGATTTTTGACAGCTATAAAATTTGGATGGTCATAGATTCTGCGGATTCTGTGAAATATAAAGTTACTTACAGAACTCGTGCAAAGATATCCAGCTTTATTGCATTTTTCTCGATCAACAAACTATGGCCTCGTCCTTCGGGCTCGTGCATAGACATGTAGATTTCAAAAAATGCAATAGAGCTGGATACTTTGCACTTGTTGTGCAAACTATTTTGGTATATATCTGCATCCATCTGTATGCTTTTCGTATATTATTTCAAATGTGCTATGCTTTACATACTAAAGCCATGCCAGCACAATGCTAAAAGAAAGCATCAATTATGTCTAAAGTATGTTGACTTAAGGCCTTTTGTCAATAAAGATCACACTAATGTTACTATTGTTTTGTAAGTAGTAAGATAATGACATTCAAGATTCATATTTTCAATACTGAATTCGATTTGTGCAAAGTCAGTTTTATCATTCATTCTCCCCTGTGCTTGATGCTTCTCTGAAAAATCCACCGACAGATGATGAAAGTTTCAATCAACAAACATGTGTTTTGGCTCCGCTTACAATACAGCTCATTAGAGGCGTGGAATGAGGAGGACAAGCTATTTCGAGATAAGAGCTTTGACATCCAAGTCTATTAGAATATCGGGAAACAAGTGTGAATGTCAAACTCTCACATTTCTTTCACGGAATCACAAGCCTCAAGCATCTGATGGCTGTCTACAAGGCAAGCGTGATAAAAGGACATTAGGGCAAAGGTGCGGTGAAGCAGGCGAATGAAGCGGTCTCTGCAAATGCTTGTCTGGATGTAAGAAACCTCAGGAAGAAAACGACGGAAATTGTTCATTTGTCATGAATCATGATCTGCATACATGTAGCTTCACCAAGACCGTCCTCTCTTCGAAACATCTTTGCATCAGAGCTTCATCCCACAGAGGGTTCACTAATGCAACCTATGTGCATATTTCATCATAGTGTTGCTGAACCTGCTTTATTCACCATCTAAATTATCCTACATGTGCAATCAATGGGAAAGTTTCGTGTACGGTTTTGCTCAAATGCTCAAATTTTAGTCTTTTAGTGGTTGAGACGATCGCCATAATTGCTTTCAATTATTTATTAAAAGTCCTTATGCACTTTTATGATGACTGTAGCCAGCGTATTATCAAAGTTCACCATAGGGGTACAATGCGGACGATATCTGCATATTCTTTCCTTTGATGATCGTTCGCTCTCTCTCTCAAATTATGATAAATTATATGTAGACCATAGATGCATCCAGATCTCATAGGTAGGCATTCTGCGTGTCAAATCAAATAGAATGAGGACTGAAGTTTGCAATATTCACGTACACTCTTAAAAAATTGGTTTCCTTTCCTGGAAAACCAAAAATCATCGGTTTTCTGGGAACCAATATTGGTTTTTCAGCTTTTATATCTTGGTTTTCTGGGGAACCAATATTGGTTTTTCAGCTTTTATATCTTGGTTTTCTGGGGAACCAATATTGGTTTCACGAGTGACCCGATATTGGTTTTCTATGAAATTTAATATATATACTAGATAATAGGCCTAATATAATAATAGCATAAAATAATATTATTAATTCATTGTTTGTAATACAATTCAGATATGCTCTAATATATTTACTTCATTCATACTAATATCATTTTAAAACAACATGCACAAATTGTTGGCACAGCTTAAAATAAGCTAAATAAGATGAACAAAAGAATTATTGTGAAAATGTGTCAAAAATGCGTGAATACTCAAATGAGGCATTTTGAAGTTTACAATTTATCTAAAACAATACTAGATTTCCCAGAACAGTCCCCGAAACGTCAAGAAGTCACGGTTTCTTATTTTTCACGATTTTTCAAGTCAAACTTGCACAGAATAAAACAAGAAAGACGAGGGACGGTGTCTTTAGTCACAAAATTTCCCATGAAGTTGAGGCATTTGCTAGTCTTCTCCAAGATTGTAAATAAAATCACAGATAGGCCATCCGCAGGATTCACGCACAACTAATCCGGTGCAGCGCAAAAAGAACCACGTCGTCGAATTTTTCGATGCCAATACTCGTTGCCATTGGAGTGGAACTCGCTACTGAAAAAAGGAAAAAATAATCTCTGAAGGATATCCTCAATGTTAGGACTGTAGAAGACGCATTTAGAGAATTACCGCAAAATAGTTCGATGTTGCTGAAAATGTGTGTGGAATAAAACTCAACTATGAAATTAATGTTTGTTGATGCGAAAATAATGTCATATAGGCCTACACTGTCATTAACAATATCATTTACAGTCGAAGCTCGATAGTTTGAACACGGATAATCAAGATTTCGGTTAGTTAAGATCATACGGCCGTGGCATTTTTTGTATCGTTTGCATATATAAGCTGTAGTTTAATGACTTTTGATAATTGAGAGATTGAATCTGTAATGTATGGTCTTAATTAACGAGCTTTGACTGTAGTGTAATCAGAAATAATGATAGACAATAAAGTTTTCAGACAAAATTTTGTAGACCATTAGCGGCATGCACATATAAAACGACGTTATGTGAACCAAACACCACAAGAAGAGCTTTTCTGTACAATAAGCGGCATACAAAGTAAATTCGGCTGTTAACAACAAAAGAGAGTTGCGCATTATGCCATGCAAAATAAACTCCTCTACACAGTAAGTGGCATGTTGGGCTTGCACAAAACACGGCGAAATCAAAACTATGTAATGAGCATGCAAAAGCAAAATTTTTCATACAAAATCAGCACGAATTAAACGGCAATAATTGTTTACTGCAGCTACTGAAATTTGGCGATGATATATACGTGTACATTAAATGACACTTGTTCTTAACTGAAAGTGCAAATGTAATAAATAAGTAAATAAATTTTATTTATTTATTGCATTTGCACTTTCAGTTTTGAACAAGTGTCATTGGTATAACTAAGTTTCAAGAATTCATTTATTCATGATTTCAATGTATGAGGCAAATTGGAAATTCATCAAGACTAAAATTAAACTTGTATAAAGCTACAATGTTCAGCAGATAATATAGGACTTCATATATATTCTACAAAGCTATAAGGCTGATATAATACATCATATTAGTTAGACATAGGGATTTGTGAAAGCTTTGAAAAGTGGTCGAACATTAATATGAAATCATTCGCATACATGTATTGTAAGCGATTTCTACATACATGTAGGCTACAAACAGAGTAGTCACGGTAGTCATGAGATTTAACGACGAAATTGCTAGATGGCCGAATAATTTATAAGGGAATACTGACATGAATACTCGTATTTATTCATAATTAAATAAAGTAATTTAAGATTGAATTGCAAAGACTATTTAAGCATGTCAGCTATACAGTACATGAAGGACTGTTGGAAACAACTGTTAAAATCTTCTGATATACTCACGTTTTGTGTGGATCATATGTAATTCCATACATAAATGTAGTGCAATGAGGGATAAACGTTGTAAACAGCAAAACAAATTTCACAGTACCACAAGAAATAAGATGACAGCACGTTTAAGTCACTGCACATGACACGGTCACTAGAACAAATGCGTCAATGAAGGAAAAAAATCAGACTCACCTCATTCTTGACGTCATGGCAACGACACAAATGTAGATCCTCGAAACCGATTGTTTTTCATAAAGAAAGACTTTGCTATCAGTAAATCATTGGCAATTTTATTAATGATTTATTAGTTTGTACATGTACATGCATCTGTCAAAACTTATCAAAGAAGCACGCTTTCTGTTTAAAGCAAAGTGTCACGTAATATTTTCCCTTTGGCGAGATTCCGCTCGCTAAATTTAGGCCAAGTCATCACAGCGAGATAAGAGAGCAAGGCGGATCACAATATGTGCAGCAGTGAATGAAAGAGAGTTAACCTTCAGTAGATGATAAAGAAAACACCGGAGTGCTAATATACATGTATATATATATAGAGAGAGAGAATGACAAAATTCCATAACTGTCCAACATTCAATTCTAAAGTAGAGTTTTGTGCTTAATGATTACATGAAATTTAAATTTCTGGTGTGAAATGAGAATGTGAAATACAAATACGCTGAGATATAGGTCCCAATCAGCACAACTTTCACACCTCAAATCATCCTCAATTAAAATCCATCATTCATATCACTATTGATAGATGAGGATTCCTCGTGCACTGTAAATCGCTGGATAAGAAAATTACATACAAACATATACCAAAATCACATACAATTTGAAACTAACATCTGATGCGAGATTCTCGTATGTTTACAGGGATCTGCTATATTTTTCATACGAAATCTCACTTACTTTCGTATGTAATTGGTATGTAGCGATACGAACTATTTTATCTGTGATTGGCTGTTTACACTGAAATACGAGTTGTTGGTATATTTTATATACGAGACCCGATGAAAATTGGTCTTCATTCGTATGTGTTTAGTATGAGCAGCTTTAAGTAGAGTTCGGTTCGAATACGAAAATGAATATCAAATGCCATTCGAATACTATGCAGAATGACTGAAGTCATCATCTGATTTTTAGAATAATTAGCCTTGTATGGAAAATATATCGATACCACGGATATAATATTGAACTTTTATCATTTAGTGTCATCCATTAGACACATTTCAGGTGTTGAATTGTAATAAGGACTACATAGAAAAGTTTCTCCTGTTCAAATATCCTACCGAGATACCGAAGTGGCGTCATTCGACTTGTGTAATATTGTGTAATCCAACTGCCAGATTCTTGCTTCATATGAAAATTTAGATCTCCTATTACAATTCTTCAGATGCTATTGTTATGGGACTGGCTGTTGGCATGAGCTGGATATGTCCTCTAATTAACAGATGAGTGGACAGAAAAACATCCAGCTCTATGGGAACGCGGTAACTGAGTGCTTCACTCCTATTGGCTATTCGGTTGTGACAGCATCGAATAGCATCGAACGCGGTAATTCAGTGAAAGCTTCACTCATAGATATGGCTTCACTGCTATTGGCTATTATGAGTTGTGACAGCATGTTAAGTGGACTTGAGAAAATCCTATTATTCGCAACACAAGTCACTACCTACTTGACTTCATCCAATGTCATTCAATTAATTTTGCTCATATTTCTCATATTTAGACATATAGCTTCGAAGCTTGTTGAAATAAACTAAGCTACCGGTAGGCCTAATTATGAGTTGCAATCTACGAGCATGTATAAAATGATGAAACCCAGTTAAAGTAAGCTTTTGAGAACAGTTTACATTGAGCCATCATCCTGATCAATAGTCAGGAGTGATGACACACAAATATAGGCTAAATGCATTTTTCCAAATTATTCGAATATTTGTTCGTCGAAATGACGAATACTCGAATATCAAATTTCGCACCAACACCGAACACTAGCTTTAAGTCACATAGTAAAAAATTATGTGTATTACATACTACTGTCAAATAACTTTTTTTTCAGTAATACCAGTCGTGAATATTTTTTGTTTGATAGAGTTATATTTAATTAGATTAGATTTATTGTGAGGTTCTCCACGAGGTTGTCATCGTTGCTACTTGTCTAGCAACTGTAACAGGACGTTTCGTTAGTTCTACTTTATGAACCAAGCTGATGAACATCAATTCATATTAACGATATCTTTCATGAAATCATATTGACTTATATATCTCAAACATAATTATTTTTGCGTTCATGCATTATAATGTGTTTTACTTCGGATTGATAATATGCTTATTTTGAAAATTACATAATGCACAAGTGTTGATGGTTGACTACTTATCGATTATTCATGAAATGCCATAGAACGACGTGTATTAAAATCGAATTCATTATTGAAAGTATGACGATTGAATGTCATTATCTCACTACTTACAAATAAGTAGTAACATTAGTGTGATCGTTATTGACAAAAGGCCTTAAATCAACATACTTTGGACATGATTGATGCTTTCTTTAACATTGTGCTGGTTTGGCTTTAGTATGTACAGCATACCACATTTGAAATAACATACGAAAAGCATTCGAATAGATAGATACCAAGAGAATACAGATATATACAAAAACTATATTTTGGTGTGCATCCTTCGTATGTTATTGGTATTGAGCGATTTACAGTGTGGTTAATAATCTAATATTCTTTTTGGGAAATCAGTAGTTCTGCTATCACTAACATGAATGTCCGTCTACAACTCTACACAAACGAGGATCTGTCAATAGATCTCCTTCGACATGCAATAGGATGTAGAAAATCAAATTTGATTTCACCACACTAAATACCACGATTAATCAAATTGCATGTTGATTAATTGAAATTGATGAAATAATTAATCAAGCATTTGATTGCTACCGGTACCGTCAAACGTTTTTCAATTTTTATTGATTGCCTCATGCATCAAAATTGATCTGCTGGTTGACACAACATAATTGCAAATCAAACTGGTTTTCCAGAGAACCGCTTGGTTTCCCATAAATCCTTTTGGTTTTCTGGAAAACCAATTAAAAACCAAAATTTTTTAGATTGCAGTGACTGTTTTAACTATTTTTTTTAATGTGAAATACGCATCTCCCAGACACAATTTTTTCATGTACTAAATGAATATTGTTTGTGTTAATAAAGAGGAAATAACAAGGAACGTATACCATATAATTGTAACTAGCAATTTTCTCTTCAATTGGAGAAAGTCAATCAATGAGTACAAAGTATTAATGCACTCATGAATACTACTGTGTACAGTAAATTGTTATCCTTTAAAGTTATACACGCACTTGTGTAAGAGAAAGTAGGAATCAAACAATTATTGCAAATTAGCAAAAGTAAATGTAGTCTTGGCTTACTAGATTACCTACATGCATATAACTCTGAAAAGAAATCCTAATTACTGATATCTATGTACCAGAAAATGTGCCCGCAGAAATATATTTCAGTAAAAATAATTCCCATCTTATGTTGCGCTATAGGATTCACGCATGGAGTATGAATATACCCTACAAAGAGTTGACCATACATCCTATCTCAGTTAATTGAACCGTTAAAAAGGTATCGGTAGCAGAGGTGTGCAGTTGATATAGCAAACTGCTTAACTGGCGCTGCACAGCTCTGTATTTCTTACTAAATATAAGACATTAATCCAGATAAAAATCTGAAAGATATGCACTTAACATTAGTAAATTTAGGTTGCTTTCTATTAATCATCATTTATGTCTTACTTTCAGTATTCCACGATTTCTGATGGCTGGAAGGACTTCGTTCGATATTATGATGGTACATATGATTTCATGCATAGATCACTTCTTTCAATTTTATTATAATAAGAATTACTTGCAATAAATAATAGTATTAACCAATTCTCTTTAGTTGTATATTCTTTTTGCGTATTGCTTTCCCTACATCACAGTTTTGCACGTAGGCCGTTTCGAAAGTAATGCCCCACACATTTTTATTAAAAGAGTAAAAGAGATCCGGAGATGAGAGTAATACCATCAAAACAAGCGCAGTTTCTTATATTAGAAATGATCTTTTCTAAATGTCAACATCATAAGCTGCCATAGAGACAAATGAAAACAGTCAACACAAAAACAGACGACGAAAAATGTGCAATACATCGAACTTCCAATCTATCCTAACTGTTATACTGCATAGCCTCCTTTTTGCAACCTCAAGGCCATATCTCATCAGCGATTTGGGCCATTCTTGTCAATAATGAATAAATATTTATTAATATCACCTTTCAAATGATACACTAATTCGTCGGTGCGTAGCGCCAGACGATTTAGGCTGATCATCTGAAAGGTAATATAATGCATTGTTACTGAACCTATAATCTATGACATCAAAAGTCCAAGACTTTGATCTGTAAAGGACTCAAATCTATGACATTTTTCTACATAGCCCATGCAGCTCAGATAATTGATATTTACGGCTAATCCAATGTCGATGAATGAAGTGCTGCATTTCTATGTGCGAGTAAATACTCCCCATCAATTCATGGGAATTGTGCTTTACTATAGGTCTCAGAAAAATGAAAATAACTCCCGGAAAGTACATACATAGAGATTTAAAAATCAAATAGCGCACGATTTCTCGCAAGATATGTACCTACATGAGCCCTGTGTCCTTCGGAGAATCAACGCAGATATCTCCTTCGAACAGTGCGTTATTTGATACATATAGCTTGCATATTCTGAATTGTTGCTGATTAAGTAGGGTTGTCAGCTGAAATTTCGCCTGTCATTTTTCTGTGAAGGTCGTTTTCCAATTGCAACTTAGACGGACCTAATTGCATGATTAAGGCCGTCTAATTTGCCATGTAATACCATTGAGTTAGAAGCATTTCACCGTCCATCTTCGTATTCCCAGTGAAAATGGCATGGAGGGTTATTTTCGAGTTAATAGCTATACATTGCCAACTTTAAATTTCTTGTCATCTCGGTTGACATCAGATGCACATCTTTCACAGGTTCCATTCCGTTTTATCAGAAAATTTGACTGATCTTTAACTCCTAGTAGAGCAAAGCCAGCCATATGACTTTTTCTTTTCGTCAATTTAGAAAATCACTGGAAAACACTAACCTTGCGTCAGTGATTGATTACTGGCTCAATACAGAAGTACGCTGTAAACCAGACTGTGTCCAATATGTGACCGATTATGTGCCCAACACATGTGACGTTTGCCACTGCCTTTATGTGACCAAATGTGACCAAATCGGCCATATGCAACACAGCTGATATGTGACTTAATGTGACTAATATGTGCCCGACCGATCATGATCGTCACTTCTTCCAATTATTGTGATAATCAAAACCCACTACTTGTTTAGGTTTTGGAAAGTAGAAGTACTGCCTCTAAATTAAATTGAGCTATAAATTATGGTTTAAATGATTCCACTTCCTGGTGGGAAGAAAAGACCATACTTTCAATTGAGGAACTTATGGAAAGAACAGCAAATGTTTGCAAATCATTAGATACATACTCTACTTTCCATTTACTTTTGAATTAACCATCAATGCTTAATTCAGAATGTCTTAATCAGTGTGTTGCTCAACGCCAACCGCCACCTGATGTTCGAAAACAAATAGATAAGCTGATGTAGTAAACACCTTATCTATACGCCAATGAAACAATCGATGTCTGTGGCAGCATCTATTGCTGTTTTTTACCGATAAAAATGTTTGATTGAACCATCTATACATTAATTCAATTTTTTATAGACTCACTTCTCAGGACATTGCGACTGAAGATTCTATTTGGAACAGGATGTCATTATGTCATTCTCAATGTAATTTAATAAGCAGACAATTGACATGAAGCTTATTTGTTTCATACTGTCTAGGCAAGATAGCACAACTTCACTTGCAACACGATGTTACAACTTCCCGGCGAGATCAAGCAGATTAAACGAATACATCTGTCGCATTTTTCAATCACACAATCATTATCCCGATCAAAACTGTTTTCAATATGATAACATCTTCTTGCCAGTGATGTCCTTGAACAAAACACACCGCAAAGTATTCGGAAAATCAATTTGCATGATCTATGGTGATTCATCATCGGTCACATATGTGACCAAATGTGACCTATGTAACGAAAATGGTTCGGGCACATAATCGGTCACATATTGGGCACAGTTTGGTTTACAATGTAGACTTGTGATTTGTATTATCCGGTGATAGTGTTGTTGTTGTGGCCGCGATCCATCTAGATTAGTCCAACCACTTTGGGTAGGCCCTCCGGATGAATCGCCCAACGAGATCTTCGTCACCCAAGTGCCCTAAAACAGAAGAAAACAAACATTCATCAGAGGTCCCAAAATTCTCATCATGTTCAATATCACTCACAACATGCATATACGTATTAGCCCTATAGTAGCTTCTTTCCTGCCTCGGTCGTGCCCCAAGCAAGCCAACCACTCAGATGTGACCGCCGGAGGACCTGTCAGTGACGTGCGTGAAGCTAGCGGAACCATTTCTTTATTACAGCCTAATTCTGATCGAAACAACTTTTACTTTCTCAATTTCAGCCTCCTAATCACTAATCCGGCCTCAGATTTTACAAATTAGCAGTCGTTTTTGAGAACTTTAAACTTAAAGACAAAAATGTTCCCGCTGTAAAGTTTGCGGAACCAATCGCTGAGTGTCGCGCATAGGTGCATGATCCATTTTGTTGCGCTGATCACGAATATATATATTTTATTAAAATAACGAATATAATATTATTCAAAACAATGCACTTTTCAGCCGCAATCCGAATTTCACTTTTTCTGCAATCTGATTGTGAAGTTGGCGGAACCATCTTTTGATTTCTCAGCAAAATGTACACACTCATTAATTTGCAGCTCCTAATCACAGATCTGTAATCAGATCTACGAATTTCGCCCGCATTACAATGATGTTCCCCAGAGTGGTTCCGTTGTGAAATTGGCAGAAGCACCCAGCGGAATTGAAAATTCAAATTCACTGATCACGGTTTGCCGTCCGATTTCACGGGTGGATTAGTACAATAGGTGACCTGCCACGCGTAAATTACGTGTAGTTACGGGACACCCCAAACACCGTGGCTAGGCCTGAGCGTGAACCACAGATGAATAAATTACGTATTTGGTGTCTATTCTGATTATGAAAATTAGGTCCCATCACATTGTTTAGCCTTTAAAGCATACGGATCTAATCCTCAAAGTCTCTAAGAGGACTGTAGATATAATTGCTCAAGCGTGGTCACGCGTGACGCTGTGTGATTGCTTTTAGTCCCGTGGTTATGGTTTCAGATAGCAAGCCAAAGAATTCCTTGATCGGAAAATGGCACAAAATCGGACAATGATCTGACTTGAAACTTGCAGGTTCCTTTCTTCGTTTCTCCTTGAACTACAACACTGTGGTGTCATTGTTGCTTACCTTTTTGGTTCGAATATGCTTCATAGTGTTGTAGTGCACATAATAGTGCAATTGGGTGCAATTGCAATCTGCTCCGTAAGACACGATACTGACACTTTACGTATTTTTCCGTGTATAATACTCCCCAAAACTCAGCAGCAAAATCTTGACATCCACTCCACTTTCTGCTACGTTTTCTAATTACCTCATTTTCCCGGCTACAATTTTTCAACTGCACAAATGAAGAAAGCACGTTAAAAACGTCTGCAATCAGGTTAATAAGCCCTATAATCCACTTGCTTCTTTTAACGTGAAATGTAGTCCACATTGCTCCTTATATGCTGTAACATTGGTTTTTTCAAACGTGATGTCGATGCTTGAGAATTGAGTGATGTCACTGTCAGTTCGCTTGCGATGGAAAGATCTGCAGTTACTGATACATTTGCTGCATTTTTTCGTCACTAATCATGTTCTCGTGAATTCAATCACGAGATCTCGACCCTTTTTAGGCGTTCGAGATCTCGACTATCCAAGATTTGAATTTTTCACTATGCATACGCAGCCATGCATTATGAAGCAAATTGCTTTCATGACTTTCATTGTCCTAGTGAATTGGTTTTACATTTCTTCCACTCAAACTCAGATTGCTCATCACTTGGTAAGCTTATTGAAAGCCAGCTTTTTCCATATTCATTATTTGAGGTAGTGATCAGCTACCCGGGACCAGTATTAAACTGCATACTCAGCGAATACTGTTAAAATGAACTGTACTTCTCGCGAAAGTTTTGCCAGTTCCAAAGCGCAGAAATCCATCGTTGAACGATATAAGACCAATTTCACTTCTTCCAACTGTTATGAAAATCTTTGAACGTCTGGTAGACAACTCTGTTATCAAAAATCTCATAGAACTATATGGTCCTCTATAATTCGGATTTCGTCCCAACTCGTCCACTTGTCTTGCCAATATCAAATTACATGATCGTGCAACAGAACTCCTGGATAATGCTGACGTCTATGGGGTAATCATGATTTCCTTGGACTTTTCGCGGGCGTTCGACACTATTCCCCACTGGAAACTGATTGATACTCTAACTAACGATGAAAGACTTACATCAGATTTCGTGTTATGAATCGAAGACTATTTGAGGGATAGAGAACAATTTGTAGTGATAAATGAAACAGGGGGCGCTACATCGAGAGTCGTCTCTGGTGTTCCTCAGGGCAGCATTTTGGGGCCATACCTATTTGGTGCTTTTGTTGGTACCCTGAATCCGATATATGACACAACATGCATGGTCAAGTACGCCGATGACTTGGTTTTGCTAATGCCTTATGAAAGAAAATTACTGAATCCAGACATCATAGTAAGTGAAGAAATTGACAAAAATGGATGAAAGAATATGGTTTGCAATTGAACACAAATATATCTAAATACATGTTCATTGAAAAATCCAACGTCATTAGGCGACCATCAATTGCATTAGATCAATGCCATCAATTAAAAGTACTTGGACTTACATATGATTGCAATTTCAAATGGTCATCACATATCCATGAAGTCAGTAAGAAGGCAAGTCAGCGTATTTATCTACTCAGAAGCATGCGGAGATATCTGACGAAGAAAGAGCTTGTACTAATGTATAACAACTTCATCCGATCTGTCCTGAAATATAACGCACCTGTATTTGTGGGTCTTAATCAAGAAGATGCAGAAATTCTGAATTATCTGAACCAATTTATCTTTTTCTTTTATCTTCTTCTTACTTGTATTGATGATTTTTATTCAAAAAAATATATGTTGTTATTATTATTATTTTTTTTTGGTACACGACTCTTACGAGCCGGGGCATTTCTCAAGATCTCGGAATCCTACCAGGATTCAGGGAGATCTAGAATTCGTTTGAGAAGATAGGCACTGCCAAGCAGGGCGGCCTTCTGCAACTGAGGTACATGATGGTGTCCGGGTATTTCTTTCAGGTACTTTGTCAAGTTACCTGTGTGGGCCCCAAGTGCTCCGATCACTACAGGGACACACATCGTCCTGATATTCCACAACTTCTGTACTTCCATTTTCAGGTCTTGGTATTTCGTAATTTTCTCCTTTTCTTTATTGCATATATTCCGGTCTTCTGGGACTGCTATAACTATTATAACTCCCGTCTTCTTCTCTTTGTCAACTACCACCTTCTTGCAGTGATCCTTCTGTCAGTTCTTATCTCAAAGTCCCACAGGATCTTTACCGTACTATTTTCTATGACGGGCTCAGGCACGTGCTGCCAGGGTTCGGGCGACACGGGCAAGTCGTAGTGTAGGTAGATGTCGCGGTGGATTATTCTTGCCACTTCATTATGGCGGTTGATGTATTCGGTTCCAGCCAACTTCGAACATCCAGCTAAGATATGAGCTATTGTCTCATCTGCGGCCTTGCACATCCTGCATTTTGCGTCGGTGCTTGTCTTCATTATGTAAGTTGCATGTGCTTTCGTATTTAAGGCTTGATCTTGGGCAGCGACCAGTAGTGCTTCCGTCTCAATCTTCAGCTTGACTGTTCGTAGCCAGCTGTAGCATGCCCTCCTTGATGTTATTTCTTTCATCTGCCGTTCGTATTGGCCATGCATTGCTTTCTCTCTCCACTTTTGGTACCGATCTTCAATCCTCTTCTTTTTCCAATCATTTGTTGTTTCTTCTTGTTGGCGATACAGGTCACTTGATTGCGCCACCGCCAGCAGTGGGTCATCAACAACGTTGTGCAAGTGTTCTGTAAGGCTTCGATTTTCTTTCTCTACTATGTCGGTCAGGTTCTTCAAGCCTCTTTCTCCCCGATCCCGCGGTAAGTAGAGGCGATCCACGTCTGCTCTTGGGTGCAGCCCGCCGTACATGTTCATTATCTTGCGAGTCTTGCGGTTCAGTTCATCAAGCTCCTGGACTCTCCATTTCACCACTCCTCCTGTGTAGCTGATGACAGGCACTGCGAAAGTATTTATTGCCTCGATCTTGTGCATTGCGTATAGCTTTGACTTCATTACACTCCTCAGCCTTTTCTTGTACTCGGCGATTGCTTGTGCCTTTGCTGTGTCATCCAGGTTGGTGTGGTGTTGCGGGATTCCAAGGTACTTTTATCCTCCTTCTTCATTCACGTCTTGAATATTGCCTCCATCTGTCTCTAGTCCATCTGTGTGAATTGTCTGGCCTCTATGGGTGATGAGACGTGCGCATTTACTGATTCCAAATCGCATGCTGATGTCATCGCTGAAGATCTTGACAGCATTGATTAAGGCGTTTATGTCACTTTCTGTCCTTCCGTACAACTTTACATCATCCATGTAAAGGAGGTGGTTCACTCGTTGTCCTGATGTTAATTTGTAGGCTTGCTGCATCTGTCCTAGGACATCGCTGAGTTTTTATTATTATTATTATTAACTTAACAGATTATTTCGTTCAGACTGTTTCGAAGTCACGGTTGATGGGGGAAGACATCAAGATATCAAGCAAAACTCTATCCAGCTTTTATTAAAACAACACGATAATTTATTTTTTTACCTTTCGATCTTCTTGATCTAATTGGATATTGAAATTCGGATGAATGAAGTGCTTACCGCTAGAAATATTGAAAAAGCGGGGAGGAACATCATTCTTATCACATTTACATAAATAAGGATCGTTCATCCTGTTTCCTCAGAAATTCAAAAGCAACCTATATAGAGATAACCTTTTGTGTTTCATTAATCTATTCATTAATTTTTGCTAATTCATTAATCGCTACACAGGGGAATTTTCTTTTGTTATTCTTATCAAATGCAATTGCAAAATCGACCAACATTTCAACTTGCAATGTATGTCTTTTCTGTTGGTCAGCTTAACACTAGTCAATAGGTCTACTGATTTTTAAGTTTGGAAGAGAACGGATGGACCGATTTTTAAAAAACTTATATATTCTTGAAGCTGATAACATCAGCTATCATGTAACCCCAAGCACGACTACTCTAGCCTTGGTAGAAGAAAAATTAAAAAGTCGCTGTGATGAAGCGGTTTAACTGATTTATCTCACTTGGAAAATTGTGTAACGACGCAAGGTATTAACTTGAATGAAAATACTCTAAAGTCAGTACAAAATCAGAAAATAATTGCATCGCCTAAAGGCCTCTAATCTTCCCCCACCACCCACATTTTCCATTTTTCCATATTTATTAATTTTCGTCAAAGTTAGTCATATTGGATTTAGAGTAGACTTGATCTGTCACTTACTGACAGTACATCATCACCGAAAAGTCTTACTTGAACCCTGGGATGAAGGACTGGTCCCTTGGATACTCAGTTATAAAATAAGATACACCTGTGGTGATGAAGTTCGTGGGATTGTTGTCTACAGTGAACGACAAAGCAAGTGCTGTGAACTTTCTACAAACAGAGGAACTTTACACAGTCTACGCTTTTCCGAAGGTAAGCTTTGCCTTCTCCAATTTTTGCAATGAAATTCTACGCAATTCTTCATCGAGGCGCGGTACCTAAATATAGTAAGGGAAGCGCATTCCAATTGTTCCTGCCTTCGTCTAATGTGAGAGAGGCCACTACGTCAACAGTAGCAGATGGCTGACGGTCAGACAAGACTGCGATCAGATGATGAGCGTTCTCCAATGAATGCAAAGTAATGCATCTGACTCGAAAACCCAGATTTGGTAGAATTCCATAATTTGTTTTTACGTGATTGATGTGACGCTATGTTTAGTACTGCAGATGAGATCATAACTACGCCTTTCGTCCCAAGGGAATATACTGAAAAGATGACAGTCGTCAAGCAGGGTAGGCCAACACCTGATATGAAATTGAAAGTACTCACACAGAAAGAAATAAGAAATACACAAGACATTTCAATGCATCAAAATTTCAAACATGTGAGCGACTGACCGGCCATGAGAAACACAAGAAACTGTTGGCCTTGCCTCCTTTTTTCTCGAGAAAATGTGGTCTGGACAGAGAGGGGATATAGTAATCTCACCTCCTTGAGTAAGGCGGTTAAGCGACATGAGCAATCACTTCTCATGTGCACTTTCACTTGGCCTTAAAAAATGTTCAAGAAATTGTTATATAAAATTCAGCTTTTATGAACATTAATGTTGTAACATAAAAGTGTTTGGTATAGATATAGTATTCCAATGCCGAGTGAAGTACTATGGTCAGGGAGCACGTGACGCCACTGTGTTTATATTAGTTATTTCATCTAATAGAAAATTAGAACGAAATTTTTACTACAGCCAATTTGAGAGCCCAAAACGTAGGCGTAGCAGTAATAGCAATATATCTTTATTGAGGTCTTACATATCAGGAATCGGTAAGAGCTTTTACAAAGAAAATTAAAGCGCGTCGCTGGCTGAAGGTCACAGTAAGTCATAGGGCTGAATGATGCAGGGAAACACGTCACACGACATTGCAGAAAGATGTTAGAGAAGACAAGGACAGTAGATAGCGCGCAGGTAGTAAGATGCAGACGAGGTGTATGTTCCACTGAGCGAATATTTGTCGCAGTTCATAGCAGGAAGGTGTAACTACACTGTAAACCGTACGCTGCCAAACCGATGAAATGCTTGCTACCAAATGCTGTATTGCTTTTCATCTGGTAGCGCCTACCAAACCTGTATGGCACCTACCAGATGCTTCTCTTTCTTCTAGTCGCATAACTATGTCAATAAAGCATACTTAACTGTGTACTGTAGATAGAATGATTTTCATAGCACTGTATCATGGATTATACCAAAATTCTGCTAGTATAGTTGAGAGTACAATTTTCTTCTAACATTTTCGGCTCAAGAATGTACGCGAGATTGCTTATAATGGAAAATTATGTCTAATTAATTTTATTAATCCTATTTAAATTCAGGGGAGTGTTTTGACATTACACTGTAAGCCGTATCCTACCAAACATATGAAGTGCTTGCTACCAAATGCTTTATTGCTTTTCATTTGGTAGTGTATTTTGTGTCTGGCAGCAGCAATCAAACCTGCATGGTGCCTACCAGATGCTTCTCTTGCTTCTAGTCGCATAAGTATGTTAATAAGCATATTTAACTGTAGATCAAGCAATTTTCATAATACTGTATCATGAATGATACCGCATTTCTACCAGTAGTGCAGTTGAAATGAATGCTATCGATAATTGTTTATCCGATTGTCATCTGAATTCTCCATGATTGATTTCAATTTAGTCTCATTTCAAGTTTTGCTTTGTTGATGCCATGTGGTTGATAATGCGGACGTGTTCACGCTCTGTGGTGGACTCCTCTCTACCCGAGAAAAACTATTGTTGTTTATTTTTGAAATTATCTTGAATCACATTAACGTTGTGGCTATTTTCAAAGTTTTGTCATGATTTACATGGTGATTTACATTTTCAAAGTTTGCATTGGAATCATTTATGGTATCATTTCAAATTTTGACCTTATTTTCTAGCAACTTTTTTACGTTATTTTCATGGCAATTCAACAGCCGCGTAACCAGCGACTTTTAACGTTTTAAGGTCTTCATGCTACAAATTCGTTCATATTTTTGAAGCACCGTCTCTGTTGCTTCTTGACAATACATGACAATAAAAAGCATGCATTGCGAATTATTTAACGTACATTTCTAGGTTATAGACACCTTTATTCTATGAATTATATGTCATTCCACAAACCTGACAGTCTCAGCAATGATGCTTTCTAGCCGCATAGGCCCTTTATCATAGACTGATAAGCATTTCAAAATGAAAAGGTTACAAAGGGAAATAATGCAATAAATTTATCAATATATGAGTGGTTACTCAGCAATATCCCTTCAAGCTGTACCTTGAATTAGGAAAAGCTTGACTGCTCTAAAAATATCACACAAATTATATTTATAGGCCTACCGAATTTCAAGTCTCTTTTTCTGCGGTTAATCAAATCTGTCACCCTATTTGACAGATTAAATCCCATGAATGGCAAGCTTCTAAGAGGAAATCTCTAATTTCTTTTGCAATTTCATCGAAAAAACATTCTGAAACTTGATGTTTTTCATTCACAAGTATAATGGAACTAGGACAGTAACTGAAATTAAAACTTAAAATTTATTGAAATCAACTGATATTGAAATATTGATTACAAAATTTTCAGAGGTGTCAGCAATAATTTGAAGTAGACTGTTTATTTTTGTCCATTCAAAGAATCATGAAATCTTTGCATTATAAAAAAGATGTCTGGAAGTTCTTACTGTCAGCCAATTTTCATCAAAAATCGTATCTATCTTGAAGCTCTCAAAGGTCACTTTTAATTATCTACGTGAGGACAACTGGCCAAAGCTAGCACCATTTAGGAAAGTGACATATATGCCAATTTAATCTACAAAACATCAAGTTTATCATGGAATAATCTACATAAAAATTGAATTACAACTCCAACGCGAATTTTACAAATTATACTATGGTAGTTTGAAGCATTTTGTCAATATACATCGCTCTTTCGTTGCATGGTGCTGATTACTGCGTTATAAGTAGTAAGCTATTGACACTTAAGAGTTATACCTTCAATAATGAATTCGATTATATGGCACGGAAGTCTAAAGCATTTTATAGATAATCAATAAGTTTATAATTATGAATTATGTGCATTACGCAAATTTCAAATTAACCCATTAACGCCCAAAGTTGAACTGTGGCCATAGTACTCAATCATGCTTGCGTCACCGCAAACATTTTGTTCGACTGGAGCAAGATCAGTCAGCAATTTTTCATTCAGAAAATTCAGTAAAGGTCGTATTTTCGTAAACCTATCATTCCGATAAAGTTGGGTATTGTCTTGGAAATGTAGATATTTGACTATTTCGTCAAATCGATTTCGCCTAATTGAATCAGATATAAGGTTGTTATGATAGTCCTGCATTTCCCAATCCATTCTGCGACAGGGTACACGGTTATAACCGGATAAAATAAAAATCCGAGCATCACATAAAATGAGCGTGCGTAGTACATGTGAACAACGGCGAACTCCTCGAACAGTGTGACTGCATGATACCGGGTTCAATCTCACATTTAACCGAATTTATAGCCAACAAACATGTATTAAATGTCAGATAATGTGCAACACTACGAGCAGTGCAAAACATTTTAAGATTTTCCAATTTAACCAATCACAATTGAATATCACATCTCTTATTTCAACTACTAATCGGAGGTAAATTCTTGCATATAGTGCAATGAAACTCAATATTTGATTCTTTTTATCTGAATATGTTTAGAGTTTACCTTTATAAATGACAGAAAATTATGATCTATTCATCTTGTTTCCAAATGAAGATCTTGGTCTGGTAACCGTCTTCATGCCAAACCGTCTTCATTTGGGAAGAAATGTTTTTTGATGAGTTGTTTTAGCAGCGAAATTTATTTCATTTAGTAGCTGACGGTTTGCAGTGTATGACGGAGACTAGTAACCAAGAGATAGTTTGAAATCGACTGTGCGGTAGTCCAGAATATCGTAAGAAAGCATCGAATTTGATCTATAGCAATTCAATTATGCACATTCGATGCTTCTTTTTAACAAACAAACAGAAGAAAGTTAAAGATAAAAGTTGGATGAAATTGCAAAAAGATACATTGAAATAATGCGGCTGACTACCTGTAAACAATCAATCACAAATGCCTGAAAAGGAAACCTATAAAAATTTCAATAGATGCTCTTTAGTCATAATATTAAAATTCCGAACCATCACCAACACCATTTGATCACTTATTAATTGCGGTGGCATTACTTCTCACAAGGAAATTTGAGATTCTCCCGCAGATTATAGAGATTGTCTCTGATAATGTGGCTCCTGCTTGAATGGCTAATCTGCAAGCCAATCCATACATCATTTCCATATATCACCATGCTTCAGCATTTTTACAAAGCAACGATAGAAAGGAACTGATGAATAGACTAATATTTCCATGATATGTTGCCATGGATACAGTGTAGAAGCATGATTTACTGGCAAGAGTGTGAATTGGATTTGACAGTGTGCTCGCTCCTTCGACCAATCAGCGACTCACCTTTTTGCATGTGTGAATGTACTGTACATATACAAAATTTGTGCATGTACGGTGCATGCACAAATATTTAATATACGTCGTATTCTCACTAATAAACAACACCCATCTCTAATTGAAGCCCAATGAAAATGGTATAGAATCCCCATCTTCAATGCAAGCCCGCCCGCCCCATAAATCATTTGTGAGCTTTTAAGTGAGAGAATGTGTTAATGAATCACGAGACAATAATATCACAAAACATCCTTCTTTACGAAAAGTGATCGCGTTATTTACCGTGACTTGAAATGTTTTTACCGTGCGCAAAAAAACACTTTGACGCGATGGCTATAAAAACGAGGAGATCATCCTTAAGTTTGGCAAATGGATTGGTTGTGGATATTCAATAGAATGGCAAATTCTTCAAGCATATGAAAGATCAGTATTATCATTCTTCTGTCAAAAGTTATCATGATTCAGAAGCTAGCTATGCATGCCCTGCCTTCAGGATAATCGAAGGGTGACTCTTATAATCTCCAAGCTTTTCAGATTCATACCCGGTGTTTGAAAATCATTTAGATCAAGATGGAACCTCACCGCATTGAGACTTTTCGATCGGCTTAAGAATACCAACAAGACAATGAGACTCTTAATTCCACGAAAAATACAAAGTGGTTGATTTTGCGACCCATTCTGTCAAACTTCAATCTGGCCATATTTTGTTCTTTCTAACATCGTCAAATCATCTACTTTTGAGATTAACTACCTATCTTGCGTTTTCTGCAGACTGTATAATTTATGAAAAAGCAAAACGTTGCATTGACTTGTACTTTCTGATTTCCTTCTCTCTATCGCTCTTTCAATTCAACATGTGGATATTGTGTCATTCGATGCTTTGTGTAGTCATCATCATTATTGCATAAAAAATGTCACTGTAAAACATCGAAACACCAGAGAAGTACACCAATGAAAGCTAACAGTATGTTCCAAAGCCAATATTTACTACTACACTTTACATGTTGTTTAAAACAATTGCAATCGTATGTATGTCACTATCCGCAAGACATAATAAATGTATGAACGTCAATCTTTGGAGATTAATGAATTAATTATGGCGATGAAAACGAATGCCGGCGTTACAATTTTATTAAGTAGTAGCGAAATGTGATCCAAACTAAATAAGAAATTGTATAGAAAAATCCTAATGATGTGAAAAGATATATTTCACCAAGTGATATAATTCATCAAGTCCCGACGTTCTTTTCGCAAACTGAAGCAATTCATGAGTCAGTAATACAAATATCTGTTTTGTATGCATCAGACATCTAAAATCTAATCCGATTCGAAGCATGATTGGCTAACATTCACCTGAGTGGAGTTCCTACACTGTAAATCGCTCAATACCAATCACATACGAAGGATGCATAGCAAAATATTTTTTTGGTATATTTCTGTATGATCTTGGTATATACTTGTATGCTTTTCGTATGTTATTTCAAGTGTGGTATGCTTTACATACTAAAGCCGTACCAGCACAATGTTAAAAGAAAGCATCAATCATGTCCAAAGTATGTTGATTTAAGGCTTTTTGTCAATAAAGATCACACTAATGCTACTACTGCTTTGTAAGTAGTGAGATAATGACATTCTATAGTCAAACTAACAATACTGAATTCGATTTTAATACATGTAAGTCCGAGGCATTTCATAAATAATCAATAAGTATTTGACCATCAACAATTATGCATTATGTAATTTTGGAACTAAGCATATTTCAATCCAAAATAGAGACACATTATAATTCATGAACGCAAAAATAGTTATGTTTGAGATATATAAGTCAACATGGTTGCTGAAAAGTTATCGTTTTATTGAAATGATGTTTATCAATTTAGTTCAAGGAAATGAGCTAATTATGAGTCTTGTGAATGCTATAAGACAAGTTGCTAAGATGACATGCGGCTTTAATTCCACAGCAAATCTAATCTAGTTAAACACCACACTTTCACAAAGAAATATTCACGGCTGGTATTACTGGAAAAAAGTTATTTGTAAGTAGTATGTATTATATAAGTATTGTAAGTAGTATAACATATTTTTTGCCATATGACATAAAGCTATTCATACGAAAGACATACGAAACACATACCAATTTGCATCGGGTCTCGTATATAAAACATACCAAGAATTCGTATTTCAACGTAAAACAGCCAATCACAGTTAGCATAGTTCGTATCGTTTACATACCAATCACATACGAAAGTAAATGGCCATTCGTATGAAAAACATACCAGATTTCTTTATATATACCAGAATCTCGTATCAAATGTTGGTTTCAAATTGTATGTAAACTTGGTATGTGTTTGTATGTAATTTTCGTATCCAGCGATTTACAGTGTATCTGCTGTTTAATGCTGCATAGTGTTGCGCCAAATTTGAGTCAAAATGTCTAAAGGAGATTGATGTTGTGCAGGACATTAGACGTTAATCAATTATGCTTGTAAAGATGCGCAGGTTTGCTTTTGTTGCGCATTCGCATTCCAAGTACAAATTAGGAATGTAGTAGGCCTATCCAGAATTTTGCACATGTAATAGCCCAGCAATATTGAAATCTTGCAGTTTGGCAAGGATTCCGAAAGGTCAGGCCAGAATAAAGTTCTGAGTTGAATTTTTCCACCTAGATCTATTCTTTCATAACGCCATTGCGCAACCTAAAAAGCATGTGCTCTTTTACAGGCGTGGTGGAAGAATTACAATGATTGAGATTGCATACGATTTTAAAAGGCATTTTGGGCTACAATTTGGCGTTAATCCAGTGATCAGTAACGTGTGGTGACATTTGTATGAGAGTGCACTGTAAATCGCTGGATACGAAAATTACATGCAAACATATACTAAATTCACATACAATTTGAAACTAAGATCTGATGCGAGATTCTCGCATGTTTACAGAGATTTGGTATGTTTTTCATACTACATCTCACTTACTTATATACGTAATATAAGTACTTTCTTAAGTGATTGGCATGTAGCGATACGAACTATTCTATCTGCGATTGGCTGTTTTACAATTAAATACGAATTGTTGGTATGTTTTATATACGAGGCCCCATGTAAATTGGTCCTCATTCGTATGTGTTTCGCATGAAGAGCTTCAAGTCACATGGCAAAAAATAAGTTATGTTGCATACTACTTACAGATAACTTTTTTCCAGAAAGCCCAGTCGTGAATATTTCTTTGTGAAAGTGTGGTATTTAACTAGATTACATTTATTGTGAAATTACAGCTGCATGCCATATTTGCTACTTGTCTTATGGCATTCACAAGACTCATAATTAGCTCATTTCCATGAACTAAGTTGATAGAGATCATTTCAATAAAACGATAACTTTCGAGCAACCATGTTGACTTATATATCTCAAACATAACTATTTTTGCGTTCATGAATTATAATGTGTTATTAATTCGGATTGATAATATGCTTAGTTCCAAAATTACATAATGCATAATTGTTGATAGTTGAATACTTATTGATTATTTATGAAATGCCTCGGACTTACATGTATTAAAATCGAATTCAGTATTAAAATTTTGACTATTAAATGTCATTATCTTACTACTTACAAAACAGTAGTAACATTAGTGTGATCTTAATTGACGAAAGGCCTTAAATCAACATTACTAGAAATCATTGATGCTTTCCTTTAACATTGTGCTGGTATGGCTTTATTATTTAAAGCACACCACATTTGAAATAACATACGAAAAGCATGCAAATGGATGCAGATATATACCAAAAAAATATTTTGGCATTTATCCTTCGTATGTGATTGGTATTGAGAGATTTACAGTGTAGTAATAGGTTTGGCGATAGTTTAATTTCGAGCAATCTAAACGTTGAGAAATTTGTCCTTTTAAATTCTATTCTAAATAACAGTATTTTCTGTTTTCAGGGTAACAGCTCCAGCGACGATAAATCTTTCACGGTGCCCGAAAGCCAAAACAAAACATAGTGTGTACGAGCATGGAATTCTCAACATTCGTATTCAATGTGTATTTTTTGTTAGCTCATTGCGTCAAATGAGCTCAATAAATGTGTATTACAAATTAAGATTCACAATTGTGCCATGATCGAGTTTTTCTCAAAATTAATTGATTACATGTATATTAAGCATGAATTTAACTGCAATATGCAATCTATTTAGTGTCCATTTCTATTAATGATAATTTTGCTGAATAAGCAAGGGCATCAAATTCCTGGAAATAAATGAGGTAGCTGCTGTGAATGACTTGATGCTCCTGAGTCTCACTCACCTGCAACACTTCTAGTAGGCTAGTAGTTCTCGATGTCTGGATCAAAGAATCAAAACAGCATGGCCAGCATGCACACCCAAGAACAACCCCAAAAAGAACCGCATACCCATTGAAGCCACACATTCCATGATCTGCTCCAACCGTTCCTCCGCTTCCCCACACTGCTACACACCCACAACCCTTCGAATCCAAGATACCTTGTTAACCTTGTGAAATATCAAGGTTATATGTTATCATTTTCTTTATTGAAATTTTGTAGTGTGTAAATGGGAGAGGCTATTACATCGGCTGAGCTGGTACCATTTTGGTCCCGCGACTATTGCATCGACTCAGCAGGCAGAATTTTCTTCCATGTCTGTCACCACGCTTCAGATTTTTGAACCATTGGGGACTTACAATTACTCAACATGACAGGAATTATTCATCAGAATGTGTCTTGACTCTCTGCTTTCCTTGCTTCGCCCTACTTTGTTTTGATTCATCTTCTAGACTTTGTTTTAGAAATTCAGTGATTTGTTGAGCGAAATAAATTTTTTTCCTAGCTATAAGACAATTTCGTCTGATATCGGCAATTTTTGAATCATATCACACTTTTAAGCTAATGACTGAATAAAGTTTGGTGATTGAGAAATCATCAGCTCGAGTAGAGCAGAAAATGTTGAAGCTAGAAACCACAGCAATCCCAAAAATTAGTCTGAGATGCGAATGTGAGACAGAAGTGCTACAATAGCGTTTAAAGAAGCGTCTGACGAGGTGTACTAGCGGCACGAAGTTAACTGACGCAGATTTCAAAGTCTCATCATCTTTCCTACGCCTATAAAATCACAGAAACTGTACCTTGTCTTTCAAATGTTTGAGAGATCGCGATATGGAAATTGAAGCAGGAATGAAACTCTTGCAGAATCCGGCTACATGGAAGAAAATTCTGCCTGCTGAGTCAGTAGTAAGAAAACGGCGAACACCCGACCGGCGCCCCCCCCCCTCTGGAACGGCAGAGTGTCGTGGTCGGCCGCCGTGGTGCTTCGGGTCTGAGCCCCCCCCTCTGGAACGACAGAGGTCTGTCGTGGTGTGCTGGCCTGGTTGGTCAACGTTCACAAAATGTTCGCTGACTCCCCCCCTCTGGAACGACAGAGTGTCGTGGTGGACTTGGGCGACCGCCAGGTTTTGACTTGAGGCTATAGTGTGTGATGATTTTCGAGAAAACGACAGAGTTAGAATTTGGGACGTTTTGGTGTGTAGCGCCCAAACGAACCATCGGATGGGAAAACGGAGGCCAGATTCGGATTCAGCGTGAAATTCTCTATCTGTATGGTGAGTTTCAAGTAAATCGGCGAGAAAAAATTTTCAACATTTTTCGAAAAACGACAGAGTTAGAATTTGGGACGTTTTGGTGTGTAGCGCCAAAACGAACCATCGGATGGGAAAACGGAGGCCAGATTCGGATTCAGCGTGAAATTCTGCATCGGTATGGTGAATTTGAACGGAATCGGAGAGAAAAAATTTTCGCTGACGTCCCCCCCCTCTGGACAGCTAGCTTCGATTTTGGCTTCCAGTGGACGGATTTTGTCGTGCAATAGCTCGTTTGAAAGCTAAGAGTGAGACAAATTCACTGAAAGAATCGGCTTGTTCACATCTGTCTTCGTTTAGATGTGAGACGCCATTTAAGATTTTGGGACATTGGCGAAAAACGACAGAGTTAGAATTTGGGACGTTTGGGCTGTAGCTTCAAAACGAAGCATCGGATTGGAAAACGGATTTCAGATTTGGAATCAGCGTGAAATTCTCTATCTGTATGGTGAGTTTCAAGGCAATCGGCGAGAAAAAATTTTCAACATTTTTCGGAAAAACGACAGAGTTAGAATTTTTGCGATGGCTGCCTACTGTAGAGCCAAAACGAAGCATCGGATGGGAAAACGGAGGCAAGATTCGGATTCAGCGTCAAATTCTACATGAAAAAAGGTGTATTTTCAGCTCAATCGGAGCACCAGAACCGGAGATAGACGGGTTTTTAGTGTTTGGATGATGGGCATTACGTCATCGGCTGATCGCCACACACTATATAAGCTGGGAACCGACAGAGACTTGACATTAATACGAGAGATTGTCAACGGTACGTCGTCTCTCTGAGCTCCGATGATAGCTTCGGACATTCCAAATTCCGGGTTTCTGTAAGAAACCGACTTAGAAAATTTCATTGCTGATATCAGCTAAGCCGTCAGACTTAGAGGTTAGCTAGGAGATGGCCTTCGTCTCCAGGCCATAAAAGACTCCAAAACTTTAAAGGCTTGTAACTTTGCTTCTACAAGTCCGTTTGACTAGATTCAAAAAAGGTTCGGTCGCTATTGACCTGCCCTAAGTGATAGACTACTTATAAAATTTCATAAGTAGTGCTAAAAAGTTGAAAAATTTAAATTCACTAGTTTTGGAGGTTTTCTGGGGATTTCGACCCTGCTGAAGTCAATGAAAGCATTTTTAATGATGTCTGAGCCAGTCGTCTCATGGTATAAGCGGCTTTTCACTGAAAGCGAGCAAGACACGGAGAGTTTTGCTGTAATATTCCACTGACAGGGTGTTCCTTAGGGACGGCGGACGATGCCGTAGTGATAAGTGTGGCAAGGGAGTGTGTCATAGTTTAGACCGTAACCGCTGGGACAACTCATGTCTCATGTTGGGCATTTGACACAGTTCTCAACGTAGCACTTTGAACGCCAATCGGTTGATTCTTAGCTATCTTGTCATGGGTGGCCTCTAAACATCTCCATTGCAAAACGCTGGTGAATCAAGCTCTCTACGGCTTGCTATCAAGCTGATCAAAGCAATAACTTGGGATGTTTCCTCAAGGTTTTCAAGTATGCTGAGTTCAAATCTGCTATCAGATTTCAAATTTAACTAAGTCTAAGGCAGCTTTGAGGGGTTAGATCCCAGCTACTGTTCACTACCTTTGACTCGGCGTTGCTGTTACCACTTCGGGGCAGTGACAATGATGTCTTAAGCTGTAAATAGCGGGTATCGGGGAAGATCTCTCACTTCCCTAGTGATCAGTACAAGGCCTTCGGCTGTCGACGGGATCGAGTGCCACTCACTACACTCAAATCTATCATTCCTCACTAAGTGTAAAAATCATTGTTTTCCGTTTTTATAAACTAGGAATCAATCGTTTGCTATCAAACGTTTACGGACTTATAATCATTGTTTTCCCCTTTTCACTTCAGAAAATGGTTAACTACAATAATGCCAAGACGGCTTTCGAGCTCTCGTTTGCAGAAAAATCTTTCGCAGTGATGCTTTTGAGAAACACTCTTGTGTGAATAAGCGAATGGTAGGGGGCATTCGATACTTTTGCAGCAGCCATAATACATCTCGCCTTGTCGAGACGTTACCGGAGTGGCATGCGAAGCATAGCAGTTGCAGTCAACCAGAGCTGACTGAGGAGACGAAGCAAGGTCTCTTCAGCTCAGAGTTAAAAGCTCTGGAGACTCAGTGCGCTGTCGAGTCTATCGCGTCAGCAGAGCCTCCCTCATCTAGTGTGCCAGCAAAGGCTCTCTCACCCACCCCGATTGAGTCTTCTCCGAAGTCGAGTAAATCTTCCTCTAGCGATGAGTCGGCTACTAGTAGCAGCGACAGTGAGGAAGAGGAGGAGGAGGAAAAAGGCTCGGCGAAGGCTGACCTAGTCGAGAGTGTCTACCTCGATAGCGAGGTGCAGCCGGCTAAGTCGTCGAGCAGTGGTGGGATTGCGGCTCAATGTCGCAACTTCATTATGCGCCCACCACTGGTTGATAACTATGACAAGCTGAAGAATGAGTTGGAAGTGTGGAAAAGCGACTGTTTCTTCTATAAAGCGAGTTCCGAGAACCTCTCGTGAGTCACTCAGGAGCTCAAGAAGACTCAAGCTAGTCTTTTTGAGAAAGAAGGAGAGCTCGATCGCGAGAGGTTCTCGCACCTCGCTAGTAAGGCTAGAGAAGAACAGCTCCTGATCGAGAGAGAGAGAGTCAGGAGAAGGAGTTGAGAAAGATGAGGGAGGAGGTGGAAGGGCTGCGAAAGCAGTTGGGGAAGGTGGTGGCGACTAATCAGGAGCTGCACCAACAAGTGATGAGTAGCAGTACTCGACGATCAAGTCGCCTCCACATTCCCCTAGATAAGAAAGGAGGTGTGCCCGCAAGACCGCTCCTCTGTGAACGTGGCAGAGACGAAATGTGTTACAGCAGGGCTAAAAAAGGTATCGAATGCCTTCATTTTACATTCGACCATAAGGAGGCAATCACAGGATTCCTGTTCGAACCACGTCCGGAGAAGATCTGTAAGTTAAAACAAGTAACTTAGAGTTCAAGATGATAACTAACAACTTCTTTCTTTACAGATATCAATGAGAAGCGCCCACCTGCTTCCGTCAACGAGCCGGAGGCGAAGCGGCAAGCTTGAGTCCCATATTCCTTCAATCATCCCGAGAACGACCCATCGGCTCTCTTAAGGGCCACCTAGGGGCAAGACATGATAGAACCTCCACGCGGTTTGCCCTGGGCAGTCTTCGGACTGGCGAATACTATCATTAAGTCGAATCTGCTATCAGTCAATTTGAACGTTGCGTCGCGTTAGAGGGGTATATAAACCACTGCCTCTCATTTCATTTCATTTCAATCATGCAGACGCCGAACAGTCAAGTCAGCTCTCCTCGCGGACAGCAGTTAAGGCCGCGAAATTTATTTGAGGAGTTTGTCAGGCTAGAGGAGCAAGACAGAGTCCACAATAATCTTGCTCGGATTGGCAATCCGATGACAGCAACTGTTGTCAATCCAACGGAATGGCGCTACATTCCACTTTTTAGCCATATACCAGTTAGTGTGGAAGTCGACAGTGCTACCAAAGAGAGAGTCAAAGACTCTCTCAGCAGAATTGGAAGGTTGTAAGATGACGTTACTCCCGAGAACGAACCACCGGCTCTCTTAAGGGCCACCATGGGGCAAGATTTGATAGAACCTCCTCGCGGTTTGCTTTGGGCAGTCTTCGGACTGGCGAATACTATCATTAAGTTGAATCTTCTATCAGTCAACTTGAACGTTATGCAGTCGATTGCTATCCCTGAAGCATTCTGATTCGCTGTTGAGCAATTAATTGTTGAAAACCCTATATAAGCCAGAAGATTGTAGCGCTTCTCATTCAATTTCAAGTCACGATGGAAGCGACATCTGCCAACAGCATTCCCGTCTTCATCGATGAAGACAACGCCATTCCCGAGTTCATCATCCTCGACGAGTGGGATGAAGAGGATGATAAGAAGGGGAAGATCGAGAAGATCGTTTGGACGGATGGGGTGTGGACTCCAAATACCACTCGCATCCGAAAGGTGCCAGATGCACCAGCACGGCCAAGGCGGTATAGGGTCTATGACAACCTAACCGTCATACCCATTGACTATTCCAGCCAATAGTCAATCAACTTAATTGACACCGAGAACGAACCATCGGCTCTCTTAAGGGCCACCATGGGGCAAGACATGATAGAACCTCCACGCGGTTTGCCCTGGGCAGTCTTCAGACTGGCGAATACTATCATTAAGTTGAATCTGCTATCAGTCAATTTGAACGTTGCAAATGAAGTTCGGTGTAATACTTCCCTTCGACGGGCGTTCCTGTAAAGGGCGGCGGTGAAACCCGTAGCTATGTATACCGCAAGGGACATTCGGCAATGGTCAATCTTGTTAAACCTCTCTGCGTCATGTTTGCAAGTGATTGCCTCTGTCTCAACGTAGTATGCATTCGCGCCAGGGCGACATTTAGCCAACTGTCGAAGGTTGCCTAAAACTTTCCATTGCATACGTTATGAGAACCATGAGTTCTACCTGTCTCTATCAATGAGACGAATTGATGAATGGAATGAAATGGGAGGACACTCACGCGCCAAACGCAACATAACACACTTCTCTCTTCCGTAGTCTAACAAGCTCTTTACACATGGATCGCAGTCGATTGCTATCCCTGTATCAGAAGTGTAAGCTATCTTAATTTTATTTGACACTATTTCATCTATCATCATCGCCCATATGAAATGTTTTAAGATTTACAAGTTAGACTAAGCGTGCTACTATTTCCAAATGAAAAAGTATACATGGTTAAATCATCCACTTAAGCCCATCCGTAGTCTAACAAGCTCTTTACACATGGATCGCAGTCGATTGCTATCCCTGTATCAGAAGTGTAAGCCATCTTAATTTTATTTAACACTATTTCATCTACCATCATCTGCCATATGAAGTGTCATAAGATTTACAAGTAAGAAATAAAGTTTCAATAGTGTATACGTTAGAAATATAGGTGTAACTGTTTGTATATCAAAATAAAGTTTCAAGAGTTTACAAGTTAGAAATAAAGTTTCAATAGTGTATGCGTTAGAAATAAAGTTTTAGCTGTTTGTATATCAAAATAAAGTTTCAAGAGTTTACAAGTTAGAAATAAAGTTTCAATAGTGTATATGTTAGAAATAAAGGTGTAACTGTTTGTAAAAATAAGATCGCAAGATTTACTAGTTTACAAGTTAGACTAAGTGTAAATTAAAAATAAAATTATAACTGTTTCACGAGTTAAAGCGTTGATGCAACGATGAACAATTAATAAGCTGAAAAGTTTTAGATTCACTTTAACATTACCATATGTTTACAGATAGAAATGTATCACAGCAAAGCTACTTCATGAGTTAGTTTGCCAGAAGTGTATCATCTCAAACTTTTACTCCGACTGTGGAACATTGATTTCCATGATGAAGATTTAAATAGTTAGATTCGATGACGAACAAGATTTACTAGTTTACAAGTTGGACAAAGCGTTCTACTATTTGTAACTGAAAGATATCATTTCAACAGTTTACCAGTTAGAAATAAAGTTTCGACAGTCTACAAGTTAAAAATAAAGTGTCAACCGTTTACAAGTTAAAAATGAAGTTTCAATAGTGTGTATGTTAAGAATAAAATTCTATCTGTTTATATGTTAGAAATAGAATGAAGTTTCACCAGTTTACAAGTTAAGAATAAAGTTCTATCTGTTTGTATGTTAGAAATAAAGTTCTATTTGTTTATATGTTAGAAATAGAATGAAGTTTCACCAGTTTACAAGTTAAGAATAAAGTTCTATCTGTTTATATGTTAGAAATAGAATGAAGTTTCATCAGTTTACAAGTTAAGAATAAAGTTTCAATAGTTTACAAGTTAAGAATAAAGTTTCAATAGTGTGTACGTTAGAAATAAAGTTCTATTTGTTTATATGTTAGAAATAGAATGAAGTTTCACCAGTTTACAAGTTACGAATAAAGTTCTATATGTTTAAGTTTGCAAGTTAAGAATAAAGTTCTATCTGTTTGTATGTTAGAAATGAAACAAAGTTTCAACCGTTAACAAGTTAAAAATAACGTTTCAATAGTTTACAAGTTAAGAATAAAGTTTCAATAGCGTGCATGTTAAGAATAAAGTTCTATCTGTTTATATATTAGAAATAGAATGAAGTTTCATCATTTTACAAGTTAAGAATAAAGTTCTATCTGTTTGTATGTTAGAAATAAAACAAAGTTTCAACCGTTTACAAGTTAAAAATAAAGTTTCAATAGTTTGCAAGTTAAAACTAATGTTTCACCAGTTTAAAAGTTAAGAATATAGTTCTATCTGTTTGTATGATAGAAATAAAACAAAGTTTCAACCGTTTACAAGTAAAAAATAAAGTTTCAATAGTGTGCATGTTCAGAATAAAGTTCTATCTGTTTATATGTTAGAAATAGAATGAAGTTTCACCAGTTTACAAGTTAGGAATAAAGTTTTATCTGTTTGTATGTTAGAAATTAAAGTTTCAACCGTTAAAAAGTTAAAAATATAGTTTCAATAGTTTACAAGTTAAAACTAATGTTTCAATAGTGCGTATGTTAAGAATAAAGTTTTATCTGCTTGTATGTTAGAAATAAAATGAAGCTTCACCAGTTTACAAGTTAAGAATAAAGTTTTATCTGCTTGTATGTCAGAAATGAAATAAAGTTTCACCAGTTTAAGAGTTAAAAATAAAGTTTCAATAGTGTGTATGTTAAGAATAAAGTTTCAACCGTTTACAAGTTAAAAATAAAGTTTCAATAGTTTACAAGTTAAGAATAAAGTTTTATCTGCTTGTATGTCAGAAATGAAATAAAGTTTCACCAGTTTAAGAGTTAAAAATAAAGTTTCAATAGTGAGTACGTTAGAAATAAAGTTTAAACCGTTTACAAGTTAAAAATAAAGTTTCAACAGTGTTTACGTTAGAAATAAAGTTTTATCTGTTTGTAAAGTACGATCGTAGGATTTACTAGTTTGCAAGTTAGACTCAGCATTCTACTAGTTGTAAATGAAAAATATCGTTTCAACAGTTTACAGATTAGAATAAAGTTTCAATAGTGTGCACGTTAGAAATAAAGGTATGACTGTTTGTATGTGTATGTGTGTGTTTGTGTGTGTGTTAGAAATAAAGTTTCAACCGTTTACAAGTTAAAAATAAAGTTTCAACAGTGTGTATGTTAGAAATAAAGTTTTATCTGTTTATATGTTAGAAACAAAACAAAGTTTCAACAGTTTACAAGCTGAAAAATAAAGTTTCAACAGTGTGTACGTTAGGAATAAAGTTTTATCTGTTTGTAAGTTAGAAATAAAGTTTTAACTGCTTGTATGTTAGAAATAGAGGTATGACAGTTTATATGCTAGAAAGAAAGGTATAACTGTTTGTAAGACAAGATCGTAAGATTTACTACTTTGCAAGTTAGACTCAGCGTTCTACTAGTTGTAAATGAAAAATATCGTTTCAACAGTTTACAGATTAAAATAGAGTTTCAATAGTGTGTATGATGGAAATAAAGTTTAAGCGCTTTGTGCGTTAGAAATAAAGTTTCAGCCGTTTACAAGTTAAAAATAAAGTTTTAACAGTGTGTACGTTAGAAATAAAGTTTTAGCTGTTTATATGTTAGAAACAAAATAAAGTTTCAACAGTTTACAAGTTGAAAAATGAAGTTTCAACAGTGTGTACGTTATAAATAAATGAAAGTAAGAAATTCAAAAGAACAGGGGTGTCTTCTTAGGTTTATTGGCTAAAAGAATTACTAAAAACAATATGTACAGGCCCAACGTTTCGCGTGTTCACGCTTCCTCAGGGGCAAAACAGATAAGACCTACGGCTAAAATCGTCAGTACAGCACAGGAGACACCCCTGTTCTTTTGAATCACTTGCGACATGGAAAGTAAGAACTTCATCGTATGAGTATTCAAAGCATGTTTTGTAAATCAAATGTGTGTCATACTGACATGATAAAATCAAGCTTGGCAAACGCGTTTTTAACTTGTAAACGGCTGAAACTTTATTTCTAACGCACAAAGCGCTTAAACTTTATTTCCATCATACACACTATTGAAACTTTATATTAATCTGTAAACTGTTAAAACGATATTTTTCATTTACAACTAGTAGAACGCTGAGTCTAACTTGCAAAGTAGTAAATCTTACGATCTTGTCTTACAAACAGTTATACCTTTCTTTCTAGCATATAAACTGTCATACCTCTATTTCTAACATACAAGCAGTTAAAACTTTATTTCTAACTTACAAACAGATAAAACTTTATTCCTAACGTACACACTGTTGAAACTTTATTTTTCAGCTTGTAAACTGTTGAAACTTTGTTTTGTTTCCAACATATAAACAGATAAAACTTTATTTCTAACATACACACTGTTGAAACTTTATTTTTAACTTGTAAGCGGTTGAAACTTTATTTCTAACACACACACAAACACACACATACACATACAAACAGTCATAACTTTATTTCTAACGTGCACACTATTGAAACTTTATTCCAATCTGTAAACTGTTGAAACGATATTTTTCATTTACAACTAGTAGAATGCTGAGTCTAACTTCCAAACTAGTAAATCCCACGATCGTACTTTACAAACAGATAAAACTTTATTTCTAACGTAGACACTGTTGAAACTTTATTTTTAACTTGTAAGCGGTTGAAACTTTATTTCTAACACACACACAAACACACACATACACATACAAACAGTCATAACTTTATTTCTAACGTGCACACTATTGAAACTTTATTCCAATCTGTAAACTGTTGAAACGATATTTTTCATTTACAACTAGTAGAATGCTGAGTCTAACTTCCAAACTAGTAAATCCCACGATCGTACTTTACAAACAGATAAAACTTTATTTCTAACGTAGACACTGTTGAAACTTTATTTTTAACTTGTAAACGGTTGAAACTTTATTTCTAACGTACACACTATTGAAACTTTATTTTTAACTCTTAAACTGGTGAAGCTTCATTATATTTCTAACATAAAAGCAGATAAAACTTTATTCTTAACATACACACTATTGAAACTTTATTCTTAACTTGTAAACTATTGAAACTTTATTTTTAACTTGTAAACGGTTGAAACTTTGTTTCTAACGTACACATTATTGAAACTTTATTTTTAACTTTTAAACTGGTGAAACTTTATTTCATTTCTGACATACAAGCAGATAAAACTTTATTCTTAATTTGTAAACTATTGAACCTTCATTTTTATTTCTAACATATAAACAGATAGAACTTTATTTCTAACATACAAACAGATAGAACTTTATTCTTAACTTGTAAACTGGTGAAACTTCATTCTATTTCCAACATATAAACAGATAGAACTTTATTCTTAACATACACACTATTGAAACTTTATTTTTAACTCTTAAACTGGTGAAACTTTATTTCATTTCTAACATACAAACAGATAAAACTTTATTCTTAACATACGCACTATTGAAACATTAGTTTTAACTTGCAAACTATTGAAACTTTATTTTCAACTTGTTAACGGTTGAAACTTTTATTTCTATCATACAAACAGATAAAACTTTATTCTTAACTTGTAAACTGATGAAACTTCATTTTATTTCTAACATATAAACAGATAGAACTTTATTCTTAACTTGTAAACTGGTGAAACTTCATTCTATTTCTAACATATAAACAGATAGAACTTTATTCTGAACATGCACGCTATTGAAACTTCATTTTTAACCTGTAAACTATTGAAACTTTATTTTTAACTTGTAAACGGTTGAAACTTTGTTTTATTTCTAACATACAAACAGATAGAACGATATTCTTAACTTGTAAACTTAAACATATAGAACTTTATTCGTAACTTGTAAACTGGTGAAACTTCATTCTATTTCTAACATACAAATAGAACTTTATTTCTAACGTACACACTATTGAAACTTTATTCTTAACTTGTAAACTATTGAAACTTTATTCTTAACTTGTAAACTGATGAAACTTCATTTTATTTCTAACATATAAACAGATAGAACTTTATTCTTAACTTGTAAACTGGTGAAACTTCATTCTATTTCTAACATATAAACAGATAGAACTTTATTTCTAACATACAAACAGATAGAACTTTATTCTTAACTTGTAAACTGGTGAAACTTCATTCTATTTCTAACATATAAACAGATAGAACTTTATTCTTAACATACACACTATTGAAACATTATTTTTAACTCTTAAACTGGTGAAGCTTTATTTCATTTCTGACGTACAAGCAGATAAACCTTTATTCTTAACTTGTAAACTGGTGAACCTTCATTTTTATTTCTAACATATAAACAGATAGAACTTTATTCTTAGCATACACACTATTGAAACTTCATTTTTAACTTGTAAACGGTTGAAACTTTAGTTTTAACTTGTAGACTGTTGAAACTTTATTTCTAACTGGTAGACTGTTGAAATGATATCTTTCATTTACAAATAGTAGAACGCTTTGTCCAACTTGTAAACTAGTAAATCTTGTTCGTCATCGAATCTAACTATTTAATTCTTCATCATGGAAATCAATGTTCCACAGTCGGAGTAAAAGTTTGAGATGATACACTCCTGGCAAACTAACTCATGAAGTAGCTTTGCTGTGATACATTTCTATCTGTAAACATATGGTAATGTTAAAGTGAATCTAAAACTTTTCAGCTTATTAATTGTTCATCGTTGCATCAACGCTTTAACTCGTGAAACAGTTATAATTTTATTTTTAATTTACACTTAGTCTAACTTGTAAACTAGTAAATCTTGCGATCTTATTTTTACAAACAGTTACACCTTTATTTCTAACATATACACTATTGAAACTTTATTTCTAACTTATAAACTCTTGAAACTTTATTTTGATATACAAACAGCTAAAACTTTATTTCTAACGCATACACTATTGAAACTTTATTTCTAACTTGTAAACTCTTGAAACTTTATTTTGATATACAAACAGCTAAAACTTTATTTCTAACGTATACACCATTGAAACTTAATTTCTAACTTGTAAACTCTTGAAACAGTTATAATTTTATTTTTAATTTACACTTAGTCTAACTTGTAAACTAGTAAATCTTGCGATCTTATTTTTACAAACAGTTACACCTATATTTCTAACGCATACACTATTGAAACTTTATTTCTAACTTCTAAATCTTATGACACTTCATATGGCAGATGATGGTAGATGAAATAGTGTTAAATAAAATTAAGATGGCTTACACTTCTGATACAGGGATAGCAATCGACTGCGATCCATGTGTAAAGAGCTTGTTAGACTACGGATGGGCTTAAGTGGATGATTTAACCATGTATACTTTTTCATTTGGAAATAGTAGCACGCTTAGTCTAACTTGTAAATCTTAAAACATTTCATATGGGCGATGATGATAGATGAAATAGTGTCAAATAAAATTAAGATAGCTTACACTTCTGATACAGGGATAGCAATCGACTGCGATCCATGTGTAAAGAGCTTGTTAGACTACGGAAGAGAGAAGTGTGTTATGTTGCGTTTGGCGCGTGAGTGTCCTCCCATTTCATTCCATTCATCAATTCGTCTCATTGATAGAGACAGGTAGAACTCATGGTTCTCATAACGTATGCAATGGAAAGTTTTAGGCAACCTTCGACAGTTGGCTAAATGTCGCCCTGGCGCGAATGCATACTACGTTGAGACAGAGGCAATCACTTGCAAACATGACGCAGAGAGGTTTAACAAGATTGACCATTGCCGAATGTCCCTTGCGGTATACATAGCTACGGGTTTCACCGCCGCCCTTTACAGGAACGCCCGTCGAAAGGAAGTATTACACCGAACTTCATTTGCAACGTTCAAGTTGACTGATAGCAGATTCAACTTAATGATAGTATTCGCCAGTCTGAAGACTGACCAGGGCAAACCGCGTGGAGGTTCTATCATGTCTTGCCCCATGGTGGCCCTTAAGAGAGCCGATGGTTCGTTCTCGGTGTCAATTAAGTTGATTGACTATTGGCTGGAATAGTCAATGGGTATGACGGTTAGGTTGTCATAGACCCTATACCGCCTAGGCCGTGCTGGTGCATCTGGCACCTTTCGGATGCGAGTGGTATTTGGAGTCCACACCCCATCCGTCCAAACGATCTTCTCGATCTTCCCTTCTTATCATCCTCTTCATCCCACTCGTCGAGGATGATGAACTCGGGAATGGCGTTGTCTTCATCGATGAAGACGGAATGCTGTTGGCAGATGTCGCTTCCATCGTGACTTGAAATTGAATGTGAAGCGCTACAATCTTCTGGCTTATATAGGGTTTTCAACAATTAATTGCTCAACAGCGAATCAGAATGCTTCAGGGATAGCAATCGACTGCATAACGTTCAAGTTGACTGATAGAAGATTCAACTTAATGATAGTATTCGCCAGTCCGAAGACTGCCCAAAGCAAACCGCGAGGAGGTTCTATCAAATCTTGCCCCATGGTGGCCCTTAAGAGAGCCGGTGGTTCGTTCTCGGGAGTAACGTCATCTTACAACCTTCCAATTCTGCTGAGAGAGTCTTTGACTCTCTCTTTGGTAGCACTGTCGACTTCCACACTAACTGGTATATGGCTAAAAAGTGGAATGTAGCGCCATTCCGTTGGATTGACAACAGTTGCTGTCATCGGATTGCCAATCCGAGCAAGATTATTGTGGACTCTGTCTTGCTCCTCTAGCCTGACAAACTCCTCAAATAAATTTCGCGGCCTTAACTGCTGTCCGCGAGGAGAGCTGACTTGACTGTTCGGCGTCTGCATGATTGAAATGAAATGAAATGAGAGGCAGTGGTTTATATACCCCTCTAACGCGACGCAACGTTCAAGTTGACTGATAGCAGATTCAACTTAATGATAGTATTCGCCAGTCCGAAGACTGCCCAGGGCAAACCGCGTGGAGGTTCTATCATGTCTTGCCCCTAGGTGGCCCTTAAGAGAGCCGATGGGTCGTTCTCGGGATGATTGAAGGAATATGGGACTCAAGCTTGCCGCTTCGCCTCCGGCTCGTTGACGGAAGCAGGTGGGCGCTTCTCATTGATATCTGTAAAGAAAGAAGTTGTTAGTTATCATCTTGAACTCTAAGTTACTTGTTTTAACTTACAGATCTTCTCCGGACGTGGTTCGAACAGGAATCCTGTGATTGCCTCCTTATGGTCGAATGTAAAATGAAGGCATTCGATACCTTTTTTAGCCCTGCTGTAACACATTTCGTCTCTGCCACGTTCACAGAGGAGCGGTCTTGCGGGCACACCTCCTTTCTTATCTAGGGGAATGTGGAGGCGACTTGATCGTCGAGTACTGCTACTCATCACTTGTTGGTGCAGCTCCTGATTAGTCGCCACCACCTTCCCCAACTGCTTTCGCAGCCCTTCCACCTCCTCCCTCATCTTTCTCAACTCCTTCTCCTGACTCTCTCTCTCGATCAGGAGCTGTTCTTCTCTAGCCTTACTAGCGAGGTGCGAGAACCTCTCGCGATCGAGCTCTCCTTCTTTCTCAAAAAGACTAGCTTGAGTCTTCTTGAGCTCCTGAGTGACTCGCGAGAGGTTCTCGGAACTCGCTTTGTAGAAGAAACAGTCGCTCTTCCACACTTCCAACTCATTCTTCAGCTTGTCATAGTTATCAACCAGTGGTGGGCGCATAATGAAGTTGCGACATTGAGCCGCAATCCCACCACTGCTCGACGACTTAGCCGGCTGCACCTCGCTATCGAGGTCGACTTCCCTCACCGCCTCTACCTCGCTATCGAGGTAGACACTCTCGACTAGGTCAGCCTTCGCCGAGCCTTTTTCCTCCTCCTCCTCTTCCTCACTGTCGCTGCTACTAGTAGCCGACTCATCGCTAGAGGAGGATTTACTCGACTTCGGAGAAGACTCAATCGGGGTGGGTGAGAGAGCCTTTGCTGGCACACTAGATGAGGGAGGCTCTGCTGACGCGATAGACTCGACAGCGCACTGAGTCTCCAGAGCTTTTAACTCTGAGCTGAAGAGACCTTGCTTCGTCTCCTCAGTCAGCTCTGGTTGACTGCAACTGCTATGCTTCGCATGCCACTCCGGTAACGTCTCGACAAGGCGAGATGTATTATGGCTGCTGCAAAAGTATCGAATGCCCCCTACCATTCGCTTATTCACACAAGAGTGTTTCTTAAAAGCATCACTGCGAAAGATTTTTCTGCAAACGCAGAGCTTGAAAGCCGTCTTGGCATTATTGTAGTTAACCATTTTCTGAAGTGAAAAGGGGAAAACAATGATTATAAGTCCGTAAACGTTTGATAGCAAACGATTGATTCCTAGTTTATAAAAACGGAAAACAATGATTTTTACACTTAGTGAGGAATGATAGATTTGAGTGTAGTGAGTGGCACTCGATCCCGTCGACAGCCCGAAGGCCTTGTACTGATCATTACCCACCCGGAACACGAGCTTCGCGAACTTCTATCAAAAGTTTGTATGAGGCACGTAAAGTTTGCGAACTTTCTTTAAACTTAGCTCAGTCTCTAACCATTCATTCTCCAAAACCTGTTTTAGATGATGGAATTGCTCCATCAGTTAGCAATGATTGAAAACAATCAGCTTAAACAGATTGCACTGCAAGCTTCATACGAACGTTAGATAAAAGGTCGGGTGATGGCAATCTTTTATCAAACGTTTGAAGACTGTTAGTTTGCGAAACATACTTTAAAGAGCTTTGTGCGGTCCGTGATGATCGTACTTGCCCTACAATATTGATTTGAGATGGCACATGAGCTTATACTCCCTTAACAAGAAAGCATTAGTCCAATCTAACGAATTGTATTACAAGCTTCACACAAACGTTCGAATTAAGTTCAAAAAAGCACTATTTCATCAAACGTTGCAGAATTTCACAAAATTTGCATGAAAAGAATGGAAGCGGAGAATTAGATATGAGCATGTATCTACGCATAGTGAAAGTGTAACCCCAATCACATAGTTCGTAGTACCTGTCTTATTTGAAAAAAGCAAATACTATTTTCGAAGATGGAATATGATCTTCTGAAATCTTTTTTAAACTAACCACAAAGTGAACTCTGAAAAGAAGAAGAAATTAACCTGAATAAAATGATACGTTAGACATGAAATAATGATTAACCGTTCATAAACATGTATCCTGTGACAAATCTGATTAACAATTCGCTACAAAATTACTTTTACAGAACATATTTGATGCTCAATGCCTTTGCTTAACTTCCTGCTATTTGAAATTCTGTTACACAGGAAAGAAGCAAAAACAGTTGTTTCAGATGTGTTGTTTATGTATTGCGAAGTAAATTCGCAGAATAGCATGTTGTTTTCGTGTTGATAAGCCCGTTTCCAAGCAGCTGATATTTTCATAAAAATTCAATTTTAAACAAGTTGCTGAATTGCAATTGACTTCATGGAATATGTAGAATAAGGATGCTCCCTATGATGAAGCTAAAAGAAATGCATATGCGGCTTGTAAGTAATGTTTATTTTAACATCCTTGGCCAGTTTAATCTCCAAGAAGATCCCAGCTTACTTTTGTTGGCATAATTGCAGTTATTAAGAAAAAGAAGTCAGTGTCAGGTAGATACCATCAAACATCTGCCTTTATTTAGTATCATATCAAGTAGATTTGTGTATTTAATTTATGAGTTAAGACCCATGACTACTATGCACCCTTGTTTCTATAGTAATTTAAGTTGAAAACAGTTATGAAAATTATGGTTGCGTACTAGTGAGCCTGAGATATTTTCTTTTCATCTATCTATGCTGTATATGTTTAATTTGTTTTGTAATTCAATAAAGATCTCTATTGCTTTAATAGAATCATATCAATTATTCATGATGTAACATCAGTTCAATTCGTAGATTTCCGTATAATTCGTGGTTTGCAGTTTATACCTCACAGAGCTTAAATCTATGGTAAAGCTCAATTGGTTTATACCTTGGCTTGGAGTTTATGCAATACTAAATATGAATTCTACAGTATAATATTGAATTTTTCCAAACGGGAAAACATTGTTTAAATATTTACAACTTGAATGGTTTTGCGGTAATAAGTGCTGCATGATGATCTCACTTGTTGAATAAGTTTATAAATCTTTAATGTTACACCAGATATGATTGGCAAGTATAATATGATCACGATATAATCTACTAAGAAGATTAATCTACTTAATAAGAATATACTCTTACTGAAGATAAAATTCAAGTGTCTGATTTATTTATTTTTTTCTTTTATTCTTTTACATTACACGTATAGAATAAGAAACTTATAGTTGCGTTTTATTTCAGATATAATTGAATACGTTGCTATTTCAGCGATGCATAAGCATTTGTGTATTGCTATTTGTTTGAGACCATCTTGCTAATTTAACTATCTTGCTGACGGAACATTCTGCTAAATCATCTTATGAATTCTTGTACATAGTCGACGATAGGAGGACAAAAAAACAATGGAGATGTCTTTACTATCGAAGAGAAATGATTCAGATCATTCATTTATAAATTATTGTAAACAACTTATAGCGCAGAACAGCTTGACAAATTAACCAGCAATGTATGATGTATTCGGCTACTCGATGCTGTAGAAAAGTTAACGATATCATTAAATTGCTTTAGTATTACATAGAGCTGCAGTGACTTGTGTAAGTGTAACTTCCCTTTTATGTTCTATGATAGCGATGTCACAGGATCATGGATGAAGCCCTGCGGTTGCTGTGTATATGAGGAACAGCATGAAGCGTACATAGATCTCAGGTGCAAACATTGGACTAAATTAAAATTTTATCTCTAAGTGTACTGAAAATCTCAATTCTAAGTTCTCAATTTTTAGGCGGTATTCAATTTGGAATCACCAATTGCTGAATGTCCTTCATTACTGCAGACTTGCAAGTGTCTAGTGCTGCTTGCTGGAATTGCTGTTCATATAAGAGATGGCTAGCAAGGTGTTCTGAAACTCTCGTTTAGACATTTTGCCCTCTTCCAAACGAACGTAGGCCTTCTTCCACAAGGACAACTGTAAGTTGATAATTGAAAACCAACGAACGATCTCAGGAGCTTGTATTGACCAACAACCTCACCCAAAGGCTTAACTCGAGAGACTGAATAATCAGTCAAGCCCAAAATACAAAAAGCTGTTCAAACAAGTTCAAAATTCATGCTGATAGGCAACAAGCTATTTACAAAATCCTTAAAATTCATACAGATAGAAACATGGCACAAGAAATATCTAGTCAGGTAAGAAATCTATAAAATCACGATAATTACATAGTATTGACTTAAGGACCTACTGCTAAACACATAAAAAAGGCATAGTTAACTGTGATATCTACATAACATAGTACTGACCACTACATGCTTACCATTAGCTATGTCAAAGAAGGTCTAAAAGCCGTCGATCGATAAAATTGGATTTGCCGTCGGAGAAGTACAACCAAAAAAAATAATAAAATTTAGTCTATATTAACAAAGTGAATTTTCAGTTTGTGCACAAGTCTTACACCACCCCTTGATCTCAAGATCACAAATACGCTACAATACAAAGTCACGGAGATGACTTGGAGTAAGTCTGGATCGTCTAGGTCTCTGACATTCAAAAAATGATGTCACCTGCTCCTCACTTGACTTCTTCGAATCACCATTCCCCGAACAGTCATGTTGTACCACTTCGGACAGTGCTGTCGGTTCAGCTTCCGGATGGACTTCAACAAATTCAGATGTTGATTGAATAGAAGAGGCTGGAGAAATTGGTTGGCTCGGACAAACATGACCAGGCGCCTTTCTCAAGTCTGACACATGTCGTGGGATTCCATCAACTTCCACCGTCAAATTGCCTGTGATATTGGTCACTTCTCCCAATTCCCACTGTGTCGTGCATCTAGCATTTGGTGGTTTCACAAACACAGGATCCCCGATTTGAAAGTCAATATTTTGCATCTGCTTGCCACCATCATCCTCGATCAACGGATACCGCCAGCTGTAGTTGAAAATTTCTTCACTTGGAGAGAGGCTGTTCTTTGCTTTTGGAGCCAAGTTGTAGAAGTGTACCATTTTGAGCACATCTCCTTGGGTTCTTGCTGCCATTCGCTTAATTGTCCTGTGGTTGCGTTCCACAACACCATTGCCTGAAGGACGGTATGCACATCTGTATACAACTTTCAGCTTCCAGGAGTCAGCAAACTTCTTGAATTCTTCGGAGCGAAAGATGGTAGCGTTATCCAAGAGCAGTTCGTCAGGCGGTCCTCTCTCCCTGAAAACTTGTCCAAGTTCAGCACAACCAACGCAGAAGTTTCGCTTGCCAAACGTCTCCAAATTGCGAACCTACTCGGCCCACAATCAATGATCGTCAGATAGTGCTTGGCCTTGTAGTGGGTTGTGTCAATGGAGAGCCTTGTCCAATTGTCCTCGACTTCAAGATTGCCTCTGTCCCACTGAATGGAATGAGGATCGATGCTTGAACAGGGACTGCACTTCGCAATGACGTCTTCCACCTGCGTTCGATTGACATCCAAATGCGGATAATGGCGACTCAAAAAATATAGAGTTTTCTCAATACCAAAATGGTGCAGACCATGGATTCGCTCAATTTCAGCTAACGGAACGCAAGCTGGCAAAATTGAAGAGCAGCACTTGTGTCGCAGCCATTTTTGAGGCACTCTGGTCAGAGTATCCGCCTTGTTTTCCTCGGATCTCACCCACTTGATTGAAACGTTCAATGAGTACTCAGACACGATGTCTTTGATCAAGGACAGGCGCCGAAGGACAAGCGCTTCATCGAGACCTTTGGTCTTGACTCTCTTGTCTCCACATAGAATTGATGTAACCCATTGGTTCACTGTGTATGAGTCTGTGATTAACTCTATTTCCTTTAAAGGCCACCTAACGGCTAGATTCAAGCCTTTAATAATGGACTCAAGCTCACTCAGATTAATGTGACCAACATCATGCGGTTTACGAAGCCAAGACCCATCCTCAATTATGTGACCTTCTATTTCCAAAGCTACACCCATCGCTAGACTGCTAGCATCACACCAAACTTTCCCTTTGTCAACACAAGAAACAGACCAAATACCCTGAACTGGATCAAATTCATTCACACGAGTGCACAAATCTCCAACTAATGCCACTACGTTGTCAGAAAGTTTTATCATCCCAATGTCCTTCTGAACTCAACCTTTTCAAGTAAGAACATGCCGGCCTAAGCCATCCACACACAGGAAAATGTCCAGTCAGTCTTCCACACAAAGCAAATAATTGCCTTTTTGTCATAACATCCGAAAATCCCGAAATATCATTGTCCCTCTTCCATCTACAAACTTCACCCTTTTCCTCAATCCTAAGCCCAAGGACCCTGGCTCCCTGAAGTTTCTCAGGTGGCTTTGCTTCAAGTCCAAACTGGGCAAGAACACGTAGGACCCTGCAGTTATCGACAAAGTCGTTGTTTACGATGATATCATCGATGTAGGAGTCGGTATTTTTACGCACTAAATCATCTGATGCCAAAACAAATTGCAAGATTTTTGTCATTATCTTTGGGGCAGCATTCAAGCCATATCCCAATCGCGTCAGACAGTATGCTGATCCTTTATACTTCACTACTTGGTATCGCCACAAACCCTCATCAACGTGTATTTGTAGATAAGCCTTGCGAAGGTCAATGACACTTAAATTATTTCCCAACTTACGCCAGTTTCTGATTTTCTCGGAGCACACTGAGCTTTCTGCTGTATGGCTCGATATGTAGGCATTTAGCTCACGAAAGTCCATGACTGGACGCACTTTGTTCTTATTTATTTGAATGACAGCCATCAATGGAATCAAAGCGTCATAATCATCTTCATACTTTTTTAGCCATCCCTTTTCTATCCAATCATCAACCTCGCTGCAATAATCATCTTTTGCCGAATCTGGAATTTTATATTGGCTTCTTAAATTTCTCAGATCTGGTTCAGCCAGAAACTTCCATCTCACAACCCACCTACCTCCTTCGAACGTAGCGGTGAAGTCTTGGTCAACAATCCTAATGGGCTCATCCTTTATAGACGAGTCCTTCGGAGTGATGCCATCACAAGCAACGACCTCATAGCCTTGTTCAAAAGATTTCTTTTCCATTGAAGTTAGGGCAAAAGTGGGATTTATTTCACTGAAAAAAGTGACTTTGTTGTCCTTCACTATGATTCCGCCACTAGCATTAATGAAGTCCATACCCAAAATAATTCCGAAGCCTTCCACAATCTTTGTGACGAGGCAATCCAGCACAATAATGCGCCCAAATAGCTTAACTTCAAGTTTGCAGGAACCATCACAAACTATCTGACTGTCGTCCATTATCACCACGATGGACTTTTCATTCGAAATACAACTCTTGTTGATCATATTTCGAGAGACAATGGATTTGGTGCACCCAGTATCAATCATTCCATTTGTTAGGGTGTTATTGACTTCAATTTCTCTGGAAGGAACTTGCGCTCGAATATGATATGGGAAGAGGCCACTTGCGCAATAGTGAACAGCTTCCCCTACTCGTTTTTTTTATCATCCTTTTCGGACATCAACTTTGGGCAGCTACCTATCATGTGGCCTACTTCTCCACACTTAAAACATCTCCTCTCCCGCATTAGTGAACAACGATTCCTAGTGTGTCCCTCCTTCCCACAATTGTAGCAAATGATCCTTCTACCAACTTGTGATTTTGAATGGCCGTTCCTATCTACATGTACATTCCTAGTCACACAACATGTTTCAAAGGTTTTTGACTTCAACAAAGCTCTAGTTCTTTGCAGAATGAGCTCTAAAGTCATCTCAGACAAACAGCAAGCAGCCTTCAACTGTTGCTTTATTTCAATTGGAAGCCCGCAAACGAAGGCACACTTCAAGTACTCTAAATTGGTTTCTGAACCAATAAGCTTCATCATTCTTTTCAAATCGGCTAAGTACACATCTACTGATTCACTGATTAGCAGTGTTCTATTTATCAAAGACTCATACACAGTAAACTTATCATGGTTAAAAACATCAATAAGTGCAGATTTTACCTTTGAAAAATCTTTGCGAGTCTCCTCTGACAAGCCTTTGTAGACAGAAAATGCTCCTCCAGTCAAAAACAAAGGTAGAAAATTCGCCAAGTCATCGATCTTTTGCAGTGATGCAACCATCTCCAACTTGTCAGACCATTCAATGAAATCACCTTCTCCATTGTACTTCTCAATAATGTCCGAGAACTTGACTGACATGTTGTTGCCGTGATAGCTTGTAACGTGATAATTGAAAACCAACGAACGATCTCAGGAGCTTGTATTGACCAACAACCTCACCCAAAGGCTTAACTCGAGAGACTGAATAATCAGTCAAGCCCAAAATACAAAAAGCTGTTCAAACAAGTTCAAAATTCATGCTGATAGGCAACAAGCTATTTACAAAATCCTTAAAATTCATACAGATAGAAACATGGCACAAGAAATATCTAGTCAGGTAAGAAATCTATAAAATCACGATAATTACATAGTATTGACTTAAGGACCTACTGCTAAACACATAAAAAAGGCATAGTTAACTGTGATATCTACATAACATAGTACTGACCACTACATGCTTACCATTAGCTATGTCAAAGAAGGTCTAAAAGCCGTCGATCGATAAAATTGGATTTGCCGTCGGAGAAGTACAACCAAAAAAAATAATAAAATTTAGTCTATATTAACAAAGTGAATTTTCAGTTTGTGCACAAGTCTTACAACAACGAAATTCATAAATGGCAATTGACGCGAAGAAGAGCGACAACCTCTCCTTTAGGGAGCGAATCGGAATCCCTCGTCGTGAAAAAACTAGGAAACACATCCAATGTCTTTTCAAAACCATTTTTGAAGGCAAGCGCACTTCTGTCAACAATATGTGGAAGTCGTAGGAAACATCTTTTCAGATCCGTGGACATCTTTTACTGTCTTAAACTCTTTGACTGCATGCTTGTCAAAGAATGTTGTAGGACATCCATCTTGATCTAAATGTTGTATTGGTTTTGAAGATTTTCGTGTAAAATCAAATCAAATGAATTCTAACATTCTGAAATGAAAATTATTATTTTGATATCAAGAATCATTTAATTCCTGCTTTCTTAACCACAAGTGAATCATAACTTTTTCATTTGGCTATATAACAAAGTAGGAAAGATTCTTCACAATATGAAATGCAACATTTTATTATCAATCTTTATCTCTACACATTCGTGCTATTGTACTGATAAATACAGGGCTCGTAAATTTCCGTCCTTTCCGTCTTTTCCGTCTTTTTTTACACCTCGTCCGTCTTTTCCGTCTTTTTTAAATTCACCTTTTTCATACTTGAGTTGATGCTTAAAAACAGCTTTCGTCTCCTTGAAATTTATTGACCAGATTGAAATAATAAATTAAAAGATATGTACAACCCCTACGCGTTTCGAGCGTTCGCTCTTCCTCAGGGGGTAATTCGCTAAAACCAATTTGGTTTTAGACCAGACCAAACCAAGACTAAAACCAAGACTAAAACCAAGATTAAAACTTACTTTAGACTAAAACCAACTTATCGACCAGTTGGTTTTAGCGAATTACCCCCTGAGGAAGAGCGAACGCTCGAAACGCGTAGGGGTTGTACATATCTTTTAATTAATTATTTAAATCTGGTCAATAAATTTCAAGGAGAGACGAAAGCTGTTTTTAAGCATCAACTCAAGTATGAAGAACCTCCTGTTGGCGACCATCCTGTATCACCTTTTTCAGTCCATTCAGTTTTTTAAATTTAACAGTTATTAATATGAAACTGGGTAAGGTTGGGATCATGTTTCACTATCATGAACATGAAAAGCACAGAATACCGACCATCTTTGTCTGTTGAACAGTTGAGTGCGTCTTTGACAGCTCATTATCGTGCTAAACTGTACGGTCCTTTAGAAACAATTCTTAAAGGAAACCCTAATGTTAAACCCATTGATTTTGATCTAGTAACAGCCATGACATCAGCGTATAAATTGCGTAGTAATCGTCATAAGGCATTGAGATTGTTAGCTGCAGCTTCAAGTAGACTTTCTGAAGCAGGTAAGAAAAAGAAGAGGAAGAGGAGAAACGGAAAAGCTTAATTCAGTCTAGACGTCAGAAGTTAAGAGATTCCATCCCTGGTCTTTCTCGGAAACGTCGGATTCTTCATGACCTGCCCACCATTCCCAAACTACGAACTGGTAGGGATGATGTGATTGACAACTCTGCATCTAGACCTATCTACTCAAAAGTACTGACAACATTGAAAATGAACCTAAAAAATGCGTCTACAGACTGATATCCGATCATTCTTCAAAAAATAGGATAATCTTTCTTTCAAGAATTTGCATTGTTTTGATCCAGTCAGTATCAGTAGTTCCAATGAATTGTACATGGCATGCATAGACCTACTGAGCATCCGTTCTGCTGAAATATTGTTTTTATCATGGTTACTTTTATCAATCTTATTACCATAGATTGGTTCCATTGGTAATTTCAATGAACCGTACGTATAGACCTATTGAACATTCGTTCTGCTGAAATATTGTTTTTATCATGATTATTTTTACCAATCGTATTTCCAATACACTTACTCAGTTGGAAATTCTTGTTTTTGCTGATCAAATTCTATTTCATGACATGTATTTTTCGCAGGTGATCTGTAATAACTCTTGTTCTTGTTGATAATGTTATCAGATGTTTGTTATTGTTGAAACTGTTCTGTTTAAGTTGTTAGTGATGTGAAAATTTTTATTATGTGTATGGACGTGGTCTTTTTCATCGACAAGATTTTTAAGTAAAGCTAGGGCCGAAGGCACGTAGTTCAAAATTAATATTTCACGAGGATTGGGTCATCATTGTCTATATTTCTAATGCTTTAAACTGACATTGAAATCGAACGAAGGTTTATTGGTGAACACTTATTAACCTCATACCAAAGACAACCATGCAAGTTAGACAATATTAATGTCTGAAAATGTAGATTACAAGTTTGTAACAATGGGAAAATATTAGTTATAAAAATCATTTTTCTTATCCGAATTTGAAATTGACTATTCCGAAATTGGTATTGACTATTCCGAATTTGATTTTGACTATTCCGAATTTGAAGTTGAAAAGGTTTAATGATTTAATATACGTATGTTATCTGTTTGAAGCCATCAATCAAAATGTTTTTGGAACATCATGTAAAATCAATATGGGGAAATATCAACTTATTTCTTTATGTATGTCCATCCCATGTTTATAGCAAACATCTGTATTCCAGTGCATTTAACAGAATTTTTGTTCCCTTTCCAACATTGGATGAACGTTCATAAATAAAACGGTCAATCTTTATAATTGTTAATATTCGACCTTGAGAAAGAAGCCTTATTACATTATAATTAAAATCAGTTATACAACTGCTGAAAACACTATTTTTTGAACACACACGCGTGTGAGAGTGTACTTGAATTTTTCCGTCTTTTTTTCTGTCGGCATTTACGAGCCCTGTAAATATTAGGCATACTAAAATTGCACTACGGGGTTCTACTATTTCATTTCAGAAATACGCTGTTTTCGAATTCTCATTTGATAAAAGCCTATATACAGTCCCATGTTCATGGGTTGATGAGGTTCAGTCGAAGCTATTCTGTTTCTGGCCGCCTCGTGATCAGTGGATGAATTGTAAGTCATCATTGATCACTACCTGCAAATTTTACATAAACATTAACGTGTTATGGTCATCTCGATATCTTGGATTGTTATTTGATACGACTGAAGAAGATACTCAAGTAATAAATACCGATATAAGATATAATTCAAGGAATAATAAAGATCCAAAAAAAGTACATTATCTATTTCTGACAAACGAAAGTTGTATCTATTTACCGTTCCGTGAATTTTCGGACTCAACCTGAAAAATTATATTGTTTAGTATGTTTGTCATACAGCTAAGTAGGGATCTTAATAGTTTAATTTCCTTAGAGTCAAGTAGACTTATTGACAAAAATGATCGATGTTGTTTTAGGATAATTCCTTATATTAATTAATTGACTATTTTGTTAATTTCTTTTAACTTATCTATCGATGCGCCTTAGCCTATTGCATAATAACATAATAAAACTCTGAAAATCTTGAAATGTAATTGCTGCAATGATAGATGTAGAAATATCATTCTAAGATCACCGCGTGATGTCACTTAATTCGGCTTTCATTTCAGATAAATTGTAATCAGAGGCCCTATGGCAGCAGTTCTTCGCTTCATAGTGACAATCACAAATCTTAGGAACGATAGGATGTGAAATTGACGAATTATATAAATGTGGTTCCTGATTTCGTAACACAAATTTACGTTTTGTTTTTCACATCGTTCTGATCTTATGCCCTCTTATCCCCTTTCAGTGCACTATGATTTTTCTCGTTCTATATCTATAGAGCTTTGATATGACCAGACCATGTATATTCATGCCATGTCATAATCAGTTTGTAACTATTTTTCCCTACTATTTTATTATACAATAACGATAATAAGTCAGTTTAACTATTGTAGGCGCATAAATGTATTGATCAAACTTCGTTCGGAGCCGGACAAAGAATCATGGCGCAAGTTGGAGGGTAAAACCAACGGATTCTTTCCCGATCTAGAAAAAGCAAAGGCCTTTCTTCTTACATTGATTGGAGAGATTGCCACGACTTCCAGTGGAAATGAGAAGGAAAGTGAGTGTAAAAATACACTAGAATAGTCGTTCGTTTGCAGATGCTGTATATTTGGATCGTTAAGTTATTGCTTAAGTCAAATGACAAATTTTAGTGGCATTGTTCGTGTGATTCATTTTTGACAATTTGAATTTAGCTTGGTAAACTTTCTGACGACGAATACAATTTTAGTTTTATTTTATAATTTTGTTACGGTTGGAGGTTTAATTTAAATAAGATCAATCAAAATAAAATGTTTTCCGTATTCAATATCATTCGCATTGTTATTTACATGTATATCCTTATTGAACTTTGATAATAGTGGAATAGAATGTAACAGATGGTTTTGTTTCAGTGAATAAATCCCTTCCCGTGGGCGACAAGACTTCACCTGAGATTCTTCAAAGCGAAATTGTCGACATAGAGGAAACCGCGTCACCTGAGATTCGTCAAGGAAAGAAGGTTGATATTGATGAAATTACGTCAACTGAAGTTCTTCAAAGTAGAATAGATGAAACATTGGTGAGTTTCTTAGGAACAGAAATGGTTGGTTGAAATAATGTAATACCCTTTGTCCTAAAAGTCTGCGTGCATGGGAATTAATAACCTACAAATATATGCACGCAGACTTTTAGGACACTTGGAATCAGTATAACATTATTTAGGGCCTACTGTTATGATGAAATGTAAGGACTTTATTCCTCAAAAATTGTACTTGGTTGAAACTTCAAAATTGGTTCTATTTTTTGGTTTTGGGAATATTTTTTTTGAATGAATAAATGATTTATTTTCAGAAAAGTACAATTTTTTAACAAAAGATACAATAAATCATAAAGTGTCATTAATCACATTCTCATTCATTTCTGAAAATAAATATACAAGTATCTTGTAGATAGGCCTGATGTGTGAAATAAAAATCTGCATATATCCCAAGTATTTCAATTTGTATAATTTACTATTTCAGTACGTGTGTACATCAATGAAAACCGAACAGTGCCTCCAAAATGAAAAATTGTCTCTTCTCGAAACTAAATTGGACTTATGTGTATCCCAACTGCCCAAAGAACCTTCCCACCTGTATGGTCCCTCAGCTGCCACAGAAAGTTCATTTTCTGAAGACAACGAAGAATTGCTTATTCAAAGAATGCGCAGCTCAAGAGAGGAGGTACGAAAGAGGTCGAATTACAAAGAATGTCTTCTGGCGTTACACTTCCCAGTCACAACAAGTCCTGAGGATGTAAGTTAATACCTTTATTAGTAATATAAACGGTTTGGGGTCAAGTACTTCGATTGTACTTGAGTATAAGTACAAGTATATTGGAAAAGCTGAATACAATTATTTACCTGATCCAATTGTCATTCAGGCACAATTACAAGTAGGCCTACCGAATGATTATTACTGGGTTAAATCGTTTAACATTTTCAAATTTCATTCCTAATAGAAAGATATAACGGTGGAAGTCGGTTTATTGTGTGGAGTTCTAAGAATTGGAAGTATTCTTAGAACGTGATATCTGATAGTAGGAACAAATCCTCCATCACAGCACTTCGTCATGATGAAGTCAGTACTTCCATGGCTACATCTTCAGCAGACAAAGTTGGCTTCTCTGCAAGGAGTTTGTGAAAAACTCATCAGTGAACGATGTATGTCGAAGTCCTCTTTCAATTCCCATGCGCACCGACGAAGCGCCTAGCCCGATCCGTCAGTTAGTGCCAGAAACGACGATGAGATCATCGCTTGTCTCGATAGCTCTAAGTCTAGTGAACTATAGATACTGAAGTTATCATAGTTACTCACGTGCTATCACATGAGCTTAGCACGTACGTGTCCTGTGAGTCGATCGAAAAGTTCCTTTGTTCACACATTGGTATTAGGAAACGCTCAAATGAAACTTATGAACTCCTCGTGTAAGGACGAAACAATTTGGCGAAAACAGTTTAAGATGGTATGGAAGCAGTTTCTGGAATAAAGTGCCTCTAAACTTACGATGCATATGTGTTAATTACAAGTCAAATGGAGTAATAGACTTTTTGAAAGCATACCCCCAAAAACAATCTGACATCTCGTCTTCAGTTTATCGCTTTTAAATTTGACTTATTCTTTATTTCATGTTACTTGTATACTGTACTTAATTAATGCACGTTTATTTTTATATCGTGGAAGTGTGTCACATACATCATTTGTAGTGAATAAATATAAAACTTGAAATTGAACTTATGAAAATTATAGTGAAATTGGCCTAGCTCAATACAAATAATTTTACATGACAGACATGCAATATCTGGTTAAAAATAATAATCCCAGTCCGGATACCGGATAGGAAGTTATCCGACCGGATACCGGATAGGCATCCGACCGGATACCGGATAGGCAGTTATCCGACCGGATACCGGCACAACTCTAATAAAAATACATTTTCACTTCAATTATACGAATGAATATTCCTTATCTGAATTTCAGATCTATAGTAGAATTTAGATTCCAATAGTCATATATCTCATTTTTATTATGAATACTTCATTAATACGAATACTGAATCAGAAATTAATTATGTGAGAAGTAGAGTTGGGCCGGTTCTGACAGGTATTGATATTTTTTACTGGAAATCTGTCATTTAATTTACATTTAGTTAGGCCAATTGCACTTCAATTTTCATTCAATGCTGCTGTGGTATCAGGTCTATTATCTCTAGATGTAATAGAAGGACAGCACGAGGCGTATATGATGACAGGTATCTGGTATATATGGCTCTATTGAGTGGAAAATGTCAGATTGACAGAAATATCAGACTTAAGCGGCCAAAGAAGTATTCCTGTAGATATCAATTTGGGTTAAACGAGGGTTTCGTATTGATACTGAGGAGCTTTGGATTGCAGTTGTTTAGAATAGTTACGTTCATGAATTTAGGGATAATGAGGCTTTTGGTAGCCAAAGTAAAGTACATGTAGTAGGTCTAAATAGTAATCTTAGTAATTGGCTGGCGCTTTACAAGTTATAGTTCTTGCCTACCATATTGCGTTTATAGCCAATGGATCTCAAGAAAATTTTAGAAAGTGATGATGCATTTTCTGGATATTGGAAATAAGAAAAAAATGTCAGATATAAAACTGAAACATGGGAACTTTAAAATTCAGCTATAGTCATATGATTATTAGATCGATTAATTACGGCTGCGTAATGCCTGCAACATTTCATTATGGTCGTAAAATATAATCCTATACACTGTACATTATTAAAATTTGGCAAACAGCAGTGCCCTGACCCTAACTGATAACCATCTGTTACCTTATCCGGCACAACTCTAGTGAGGAGTTTGCAAAAGTGGTCAGAACTTCAGAAATATTATAAGAACCAGCCAATTTCATTGTAAGACGCTCCAAGTCAAAGAAGGCTAGATGGTATGATGGCTCGAAGACGTGGGAGACCGCGTAATACGGAAGTTGACGAGATGATTTCAACTGTTACTGATCAATGTGGTAACGAGTAATTTCGTGATATCAATTCCACGTCAGGTCATTGGAGTAGGCATTCATTTTCGCAACCACGTTTTAAAATAGCTCATGAAAACATACACTTAAAAATAAAAAGATCAGCGAAAATTTGTATCTGATACCGAGATAGGTGTTCACTGGTTTCTTTGTACCAAAGAATGAAGTTAAAAATAATCTATCAATTAAATCAGGCACCAGTGCACCACTACCTTATTATCTCATACTCTCCTATAGAACTGCACACATGTATCACATATTTTTTTTTGTTTTTCAGCTCGTCCAACGCGACAAAGATATGTCGGGTTCAGATAAACCCGCAATCCGGAGAAGGAACGCCCTCCTAAATTATCTAAAGGAGTTTTGCACAAAAGAAAGAATAAATTCGACAGTCAGAGACGCATTATATTCATTGGCTCCAGTTTACATTTGGCAATATTTTGCTGCCACCGGGAAGTCACGAACAACTCGATACAGTGTACAAGAGCATTTGCCGACATTCTTCAGGGTTGTGATCACGACGGCGGCCCACTTGACAAGGTTACCTCAGAGTGTAATCCTTTCCGCCATGTCAAATGTTATCAAGAGTTGTAAGCACCGTTCGAAGGCGATTTTATTTCGTTTACTACACCCCGAGTTCGGGCTTGTGAAAGATGATGAATGGGACTCACAGTCGACCATAAACACGAAAGGGTCAAGGGATGCAGATGGCTCGGACACTGACAGTCTCTCGGATAACAGTTAATCGGTTGTCCCGCATCGTTGACACTTACAAGTATTATCTCATGGTGCGCAAGATGACGCATTTGTAATTTTCATCGTAATACATTCGTAATTGTTATCGAATTACACGATATTTAGATTTTATACTCCGTGATTATTAGGCACGAGGATTATAGTATTATTAGATAAAATTCAATAATCTGGCTATTGGTTCGGTTACATATCACATGCCTATTTTTCAGTCAAATTTAGATCAACAAAATGTTTTAAGGTTATAGCCGATTCATTTGAACAAGGTTTGTTGGAGGTTACTCAAGTCCGGCATCCAAAGTATTTCTGAAGTTCATGGGAGGGTTGCATATAGTGACTATAAAGTTCATAGCTAGTTCGATGATGGTTAGTTGGTGGATCTTCCGTTCGGGGTTCGTTGCAAGTTTTTGTCCGAACTAAAGTGATGGACACAATTTAGTTCGCGAACTTCCAAACATGAACTTTGAAAAACCCGTCAACGAAGGTTCGTGTTCTGGGGGGGTAGGGAAGTGAGAGATCTTCCCCGATACCCGCTTATTTACAGATATTTACAGCTTAAGACATCATTGTCACTGCCCCGAAGTGGTAACAGCAACGCCGAGTCAAAGGTAGTGAACAGTAGCTGGGATTTAACCCCTCAAAGCTGCCTTAGACTTAGTTAAATTTGAAATCTGATAGCAGATTTGAACTCAGCATACTTGAAAACCTTGAGGAAACATCCCAAGTTATTGCTTTGATCAGCTTGATAGCAAGCCGTAGAGAACTTGATTCACCAGCGTTTTGCAATGGAGATGTTTAGAGGCCACCCATGACAAGATAGCTAAGACTCAACCGATTGGCGTTCAAAGTGTTACGTTGAGAACTGTGTCAAATGCCCAACATGAGACATGAGTTGTCCCAGCGGTTACGGTCTAAACTATGACACACTCCCTTGCCACACTTATCATTACGGCATCGTCCGCCGTCCCGAAGGAACACCCTGTCAGTGGAATATTACAGCAAAACTCTCCGCGTCTTGCTCGCTTTCAGTGAAAAGCCGCTTATACCATGAGACGACTGTCTCAGACATCATTAAAAATGCTTTCATTGACTTCAGCAGGGTCGAAATCCCCAGAAAACCTCCAAAACTAGTGAATTTAAATTTTTCAACTTTTTAGCACTACTTATGAAATTTTATAAGTAGTCTATCACTTAGGGCAGGTCAATAGCGACCGAACCTTTTTTGAATCAAGTCAAACAGACTTGTAGAAGCAAAGTTACAAGCCTTTAAAGTTTTGGAGTCTTTTATGGCCTGGAGACGAAGGCCATCTCCTAGCTAACCTCTAAGTCTGACGGCTTAGCTGATATCAGCAATGAAATTTTCTAAGTCGGTTTCTTACAGAAACCCGGAATTTGGAATGTCCGAAGCTATCATCGGAGCTCAGAGAGACGACGTACCGTTGACAATCTCTCGTATTAATGTCAAGTCTCTGTCGGTTCCCAGCTTATATAGTGTGTGGCGATCAGCCGATGACGTAATGCCCATCATCCAAACACTAAAAACCCGTCTATCTCCGGTTCTGGTGCTCCGATTGAGCTGAAAATACACCTTTTTTCATGTAGAATTTGACGCTGAATCCGAATCTTGCCTCCGTTTTCCCATCCGATGCTTCGTTTTGGCTCTACAGTAGGCAGCCATCGCAAAAATTCTAACTATGTCGTTTTTTCGAAAAATGTTGAAAATTTTTCTCTCCGATTGACTTGAAACTCACCATACAGATAGAGAATTTCACGCTGATTCCAAATCTGAAATCCGTTTTCCAATCCGATGCTTCGTTTTGAAGCTACAGCCCAAAACGTCCCAAATTCTAACTGTCGTTTTTCGCCAATGTCCCAAAATCTTAAATGGCGTCTCACATCTAAACGAAGACAAATATGAACAAGCCGATTCTTTCAGTGAATTTGTCTCACTCTTAGCTTTCAAACGAGCTATGGCACGACAAAATCCGTCCACTGGAAGCCAAAATCGAAGCTAGCTGTCCAGAGGGGGGGACGTCAGCGAAAATTTTTTCTCTCCGATTCCGTTCAAATTCACCATACCGATGCAGAATTTCACGCTGAATCCGAATCTGGCCTCCGTTTTCCCATCCGATGGTTCGTTTGGGCGCTACACACCAAAACGTCCCAAATTCTAACTCTGTCGTTTTTCGAAAACTGTTGAAAATTTTTTCTCGCCGATTGCCTTGAAACTCCCCATACAGATAGAGAATTTCACGCTGATTCCAAATCTGAAATCCGTTTTCCAATCCGATGCTTCGTTTTGAAGCTACAGCCCAAAACGTCCCAAATTCCAACTCTGTCGTTTTTCGCCAATGTCCCAAAATCTTAAATGGCGTCTCACATCTAAACGAAGACAGATAGGAACAAGCCGATTCTTTCAGTGAATTTGTCTCACTCTTAGCTTTCAAACGAGCTATGGCACGACAAAATCCGTCCACTAGAAACCAAGATCGAAGCGAGCTGTCCAGAGGGGGGGACGTCAGCGAAAATTTTTTCTCTCCGATGGCGTTCAAATTCACCATACCGATGCAGAATTTCACGCTGAATCCGAATCTGGCCTCCGTTTTCTCATCCGATGGTTCGTTTGGGCGCTACACACCAAAACGTCCAAAATTCTAACTCTGTCGTTTTCTCGAAAATCATCACACACTATAGACTCAAGTCAAAACCTGGCGGTCGCCCAAGTCCACCACGACACTCTGTCGTTCCAGAGGGGGGCGAGAGTCAGCGAACATTTTGTGAACGTGGACCAACCAGGCCGGCACACCACGACAGACCTCTGTCGTTCCAGAGGGGGGGACTCAGACCCGAAGCACCACGGCGGCCGACCACGACACTCTGCCGTTCCAGAGGGGGGGCGCCGGTCGGGTGTTCGCCGTTTTCTTACTACTTGAGTCGATGCAATAGTCGCAAGACCAAAATGGTACCAGCTCAGCCGATGTAATAGCTACTGTCCATTTGCACACTACAAAGTTTCAATAAAGAAAATGACAACATATAACCTTGATATTTCAGAACGACTCATGAAATGACACAGCCAAAAGTCTAAATGTTGCATGTCAAATGGCCTGGTCCGGTTACAAGTCCTTGTGCATCTTCCAAGACACTTAAATGTTGCTTATATTTATGTTGGGACAGCAGGTAGTTACTTTCTACGTTGTTGTAAATTTGCAGCGATGATGTAGCTGTCACTTGCACATCCATTTCCTTGTAAATGTAACTTACACTTGTGTGATGCATCAGTGGCTTTGAAATGAGAAGAATGCAACAGAACATAGGCAGCAATTGACTTGATGTTAATATTTGGACTTTGGGTTGGAAATTATTATAAGTTGTTTATCGCCATCACCAAGGGAGAACAATAAAAATGAGTTCAGACAATATTAACTGAATACAAACAAACAAAATTCAGCCAATGAAATCAACCAAAATCGTGGCGCAGTGCCATCTTTGACACGTGAGGACTTTTATCCTCCACTGATTTATCTTGGACCCCACGATTCAAAGCACTTCAAATTGCATTATCTTTCATCATGCAAAAATTCGCAGATATTTCCGGTCTGGTAAACGTAAGCATGAAATTGTGACTTAACAGACCGTACTAATACCAATGAATGAACCGACCTTCACACCCTCTGAGACCTGAAGGAAGATCCAGTGGACCCTTTTCTTAAATCGACATCAAAACATTGGGGAGGTTGATTTCTAGTTAAATCAATGATGTTTGCGTGCAACAAGTCGATATAACTAATCTTTTGAGTGTCTTTCAGCCCTCTCAGTAAACACATGCGAAAATATGGTAATTTTATATTTCAATGACATTCAGCACTATTTTCAGGACGACGTGGATTTCACTCGCAAGTATTTTTCAAGCCATCGATCTTTCATAAATCTAATACAATTGCGCACACTGTTTTTGACTGTAGAGAGCAATATATGTCTGATTTTTATATCAGCCTCACTACAGTGAATTTCAACTGTTTGTACAATGAAGACTTTTGATTACTTTTGTTTAAGACTTTTGTTTGACTTTGAAGCAAAAGTTTCTATTTTCTATGACATTTTACGCCACTGTCTGAGTTGTATCCCACAAGAAATTGTATATCTTACACCGCGTGATAAGCCGTGGATGACTCCATTTTTGAAGTCTTTGATAACAAAGCGATGAAGTGCTTACAGGTCTAGCAACCAGCCTGAGTACAACAGACTAAAAGCTAAATGCAATGAAGAGATTTGCCGGAGCAAAAGGGTTTGGAGCGAAACATTGAAGTGTCGCAGTGGTAATATCTGGTCAGCAGTTCGGTATATTAAAGGGAAATCATTATCTAGCTCACTGAAATCCTTGCAGCAGAACTCTGAAGCGTCTCTGGACACCGCTAATAGTATAAGCTTCGAATTAACGCGTGCTGTTCGGGAATTGCCCGAGTTTTCTCATTCTATAGAGGATGATGGCCACTGGTGTCCGCTTTCAGATGTCATCAGCATTTACAAGGAACTGAAACCTTCATCGGCAAGAAAATAGGTTGGATCTGACGGAATCCAGAACAAATTGTACAAGTTGGCTGCTCCTTTTATTGCAGAGCATCTATGCCATATCATAAATTCATCCATTTTTGAAAGGAAAGTACCGTCGGCCTTCAAAGAATGCATTGTTGCTCCAATCCCCAAATCTAGTCCTGCAAGTATCAACAATCTACGACCTATTACTTTGTTGAGTGTACCATGTCAGATCCTCGAGATGGTGGTCCTTAATTCAGTCAAAAGCACCGTGATTTCTCCTTCCCTGCATCTCAATTTGCTTACAAGCTTAAGTCGAGTACTGCATCTGCATTGATTTCTTTACATGACCGCATTACAAAATCTTTGGATGATCCCCTTATATCCTCCTGTTTGCTTCTTAGCTATGACTTCAGCAAAGCGTTTGATTCTATTCCGTATGACATCCTCCTCAACAAACTTGTTGCTCTTGACTTTCCTTCCGGCTTTATTGTCTGGCTGCACGATTATTTTTGTGGCAGAAACCAAAGAGTCAAATTTAAAGATGCTCTCAGCGACTTACTTCGAGTTAGCAGTGGTGTGCTACAAGGTTCCCTTTTGGGTCCTTATCTTTTTGTGCTTTACTGCTATGACCTACAACCGGCATGCACAGGTACATTTCTGATGCAATATGCTGATGATGTCTGCGAAGTTATTGAGATAAGACATGATGATTTCTCAAACATTTCTTCGACAATAAGAAGAGAAGATGACTGCATTCGTCGTTTGTCCTCAGCGAATAAGTTGAATTTAAATGAGTCAAAGTGTTTCAGTGTGAGTTTCAAAAAGAAGAGATCTCCAAACATTTCATGTGATCTGCCTTTTCCCTTGAACAGAATTCAAGCTTCTTGGAGTAACTTAGTCTGATGATCTAACATGGACAAAACATTTTGAGGAAATTGAGGTACGCTGCTCACGACTTGTATTTTTTGCGAGTTTTGAATAACAATTTATTACAGAGTATTGCAATTTATTTTTCACTACAATTTATTTCTTATGAGTTTTGAATTACGAGTTTATTTATAATGGACTTGAGTCAATTTTATAAGTTGTTTTTCACTAAGAATTTGTATCTTACTTAGTTTATCTTAATTGTCTTTGGTTTCCATTTCATTGAATAAAGGAATTATTATCATTATTGATTTATGCTGATCACATAGGCCGACCATTCATACGCTATCATATGTGAAAGCAAATAATTCGCACTTTGCGATCTTCAAACACAGCGTACATACACGAGCACGATGTAAACAATGAACGCACCGTCGTGGACATTCACAAAATCATTTTTCATCTGATTTATTTTTTGTCGAGAATTTCTACATCCTCTGAGACCTGAGGGAGACCCCGTGGCGTATCCATTATACTTCTGCTGATTCAATTAAAATGAAAAATCACATTGCAGAATCACTGTCAAAATGATGATTTTGCATGTCCATGACCGGTTGATATCTCCTCAGCACAGGAAGTGAAATAATGTGGCTCCCGGGTCCACTACCCCTTCAAATCTCTGAGGAAGAACTTGGACGCTAAAATCATAGATAAAGGAGGATTAGTAAAAGAAGCAGAGACATGAGACGTAAGACTACATTTATACAGAGTATTTCTGATCTCATGACATTCTCCTCACTCGAATATGGTGAAGATAACGAACGTTTATCATCTTTAGCATCATCCTTCGCAGCAGTGCTTTCCTATAATTGTTCCACCTTTCTAACCGCAGAACGAATTGCTTTATTAGGATACCCATTCACAAGATAGCCTAACAGTTACCAATGACATTTATTCCATTTAATTTTTGTTCTTCGTTGGATCCATTTCTCCACGCTCGCTGTAATTCGTTCCCTAGAAAAAATCAATGTACTTTTCCGATGATGAAAAAAGGACCTCCGAACGGCAGGGATCAGTAGAAATAGAAAAATTGAACTTGTCAGAATTTTAAACTACTTTCACTTTCCAGTGTAAATTCAATTTTGGATGAACATCATTGCAGTTGTGCAAAAGCTCATCAGACGAAACATCACGATGAATAATGAATACATCATCAATAGATGATTATTTACACCAATATTGTCCTAGCGGATATTACGACTTCGTGCATCGTGTTAGACATGGAAGAGTAAAACCTTCTTATATCATTCTTAGATAGTACTCATAATTTCGTGGTGTTTGCAGGTGTGGAATCCTGAAGCCTTTACCAAAACCGTGATTCGCATCTCATGTGAAAATTTGCCGACTGAGGTCAGCATTTGGAGGAGAATTGGTAGAAAAATTTGCTGCTATAAGCGGGCTGCACCAGGAATCAGCTTCCTACCCGCCCGCTGCTGTGTTATGGACCGTTGTATACAAAATTAAAGAGAAATTGAGCCCGCATTTTGTTGACACTTTGCATTTGTCGGGTCAAGTGACGAAAGAATGACACCATTGATGAATGAGTCAGAACGAAGCAGTTGTGATGGACAGCACAAGGGCAAAAGGAAGAGAAATGGAGGTGGATGAAGGGAAGATGATTGGAAGAGATTATGAGTTTTATGTATATGAGAACCACTTTCGTATGCTTGAGGCTCTGAGCAAGGTTTGAAAGGACTGGATGAAGTAGAGAGGAGTAAGCGGAGCTGTATGCGATCCAAAGTTCCAATACTGCAAAACTCTAAGTCTAAATTTTGTTGGATTTGGAACAGAAAGAAAAGAAAATCTACAAGAAAAGAATATCTTTAGAGAAAGATTGATTTGCAGGCGTTGAGATGGATACTGGGAGTGAATTTGAAAGAAGAGGGGAATGAGGGGTGTGAGATGTGAAGGAAGCAGTCTAAGATGGGTTTAGTCAGAAAAGGGTTTTAGATGAAAGGAAATGATAATGGATGGATAATACTAGAGAAGACGCAAGGAGGACTTGGTTCATAAATAGTTTAATTGAATTATCTTTTCATGACTTTCTATCACTTCCTTGAAATTATGAATATATTGAAGTTGAGCGATAAAAGTTATGAAGCGCTGACCTTTTTGGATGTACTGGTATATAAAAATGAGGATAATACAATAAGTACAGATCTATATCGAAAATCAATGGACACCATGTCATATGTGCCATTCCATTCCGCCCACCCTAAACACGTTCTCCACAATATTCCATATAACTTGGCTAATAGAATATAAAGAATTGTATCTGATCAACAGAATAGAAAATTAAGATATGAAGAATTGAAGCATCAATTAATTCAATTAAATTACCCATCATCGCTCGTTGACAATGCCATAGCTAAAGCCGAAAGTGGTGCAACTTCAGAACATAACCAAAACGAAGAAAACAATAAAAGAACAATAACATTTGTTCATACCTACAATAAGAACAACCCTGACATCTTTAGTCAGCTCATAAAACCTACATTTAACTATCTGAACACAAATGATTCTTTTAAAAATTGTACTTTGAAATCATCATAAAAACAACCTAAATCATTGCTTTCATTATTGTGTAAAAATAACCGCAAAATGATGCATGGAATTTCAAAATGCAACGACAAAAGATGCAAAACTTGTGAAATCATTCAAACTGGAAAAACAATTCATTTTAGCATAGTAAACAAGACATTCGAAATAAAATCAAACATTAATTGCAAATCTTCGAATGTTATCTACAAGCTCGAATGCTCCTGTGGTGAATACTATATTGGGCAGACAGGAGATTCATTCCATCATCGGTTCACCGTCAACATGTGAACCAAGGAAATGCAGCCATGTTGAGAGTAAGCCGTCATATAGCTGCCTGTGGTGTGAGATTCAGAGCGGCTCCCTTTTATCACTTGCCTCCATGTGCTTCGAAGCTAGACGGCGAAAGAAAGGAAGCTATGTTTATTAAGTTGTTTCTTCCCTCTTTGAATTCGCAATAATTAGCTGTAATGATTTCCAATGCTTTATTTTCATCATGCAACATATATCTCAGTATCTATGTATCAATATTTTCATGTTTTTCACAATTCAAACCAAATCACAATTTACCAAATCACAATTTGGTAAGGCCAATGAATCAAAGATTTCACCGCAATAGTTTTTATCAATAAACAAAACTTTCCAGTGTTTGCCGGGTAGGTGTGCTGTATCAGTATTCATGATAATGAATGAGGGTGGTTTTGGTAAAACTGTGGGCATATTATTAATAGAAAACACACCTCGAAATGCTGCAACAGTGCGTTCATCACCATGTTCTTTAAACGACTCTCTCTAGCTCTGCATCAGATAACCAACTCATTAACTTGTATAAGAAGCGGAAACGTCACGTAGTCTGTTAATTCGAATGGTGGAATCGAACACAGCATAGCTGAGTACATTGACTGTTTTCGTCAAATCTTTTTCAAAGAAGAATTCTAGTTTAAGACCCTTCGTGGCAGTACCCGGACGATAAGAAGCACCTGCTTCATTGTTTGCTGTCAAATCAAATGCATAAAGTGTATAACCTTTAGCAAATTCATCATAAGTCAAACCATTGGTGTCATCAGTATTCCAGTATTTAAAGGTTTCAATAGTATTTTGATATGAGCGAGAATAATGACCATTAGCAAAGTCTGGGCAAAAAGGAGTACCAGGAATGCAATCGGTATCGCGATACAATCCGATTTGATTTAAACCAAAGTGTTCAAAGTTGAGGGGATTCTTCGATATATTACCATTGTATGCATCATTTGCAATCAATCCCACAATGATCATTTTTGGTGATTGTATAGGAAACAAACTATCTTTAACAAAGCTCTTTTGCGCACGAGGAATGGTGAAACTATGGATCTCGGTATGATTTACATCATAAAGAGCATCATACTTCTTCAAACCCATCTCGTGACCATTAATCACCGAAGGATTCACTGTCATTCGTCGCACATAAAATCTAACACTTTCAAACACAATCTTAAACTCAGTCTTTGCTCCATAAGAATTCAATACAAATTTAGGATCGTTCGGTAAGAGATGAACTCGCATGTCTACTTTGACATTAAGAAACGTGATTGACGGAAAAAGTCCAAGTATAGGGGACCATATAATTCACACACCCTACTTTCTGCAGTCCACTTTTCACGAGTGACAAATCCCTTGTTTTTGTCACTATCAAATTTACCAGCTTCATCTTTACACCAACCCATAACAGCCATGTGACTCTTTTGTGCTTGTGGCTGGAACTGCATGACTGTTGAAAAATAACCGAGATAGGGATAACTGTGTTGACCACCTTCAACCCGAGTTTCACCAATGGTCAATGATACATCCTTGAAGAGCGTTGCTATTGCCAAGTTATTCACGGCTACTTTGTCCTTATCATCAAGGTTGGTACCGTCCTTATTTACTATCTTAAACTTAACACGTAGATTGATGTCATTTACATCGATGTACTCAGCATCATTTCCTGGTATTAAAAATTCAATGACACTACCAGAATCAATACTCGTCTGTGGATAACGAATGGATACATAATTTCTAATGATATCCGTCTGTATAGGTGTTCTATCAAATAAGCAAAGGGATGTGGTTTTACATTCCATATTTAAAACAGTCCACGTCGTCTGCGTTTGCTAGGAGGTATACGAGATGCTCTTCGCTTACGTTTGCCTGAAGTAGAGAGTGGATTGATATGACTGATGACAGACCTCATACCAGCCTTACCGACATTCTTCAAACGCTGTATTCCATGACGCTTTAGCGATTCACGAATCGGCAATCTTCCTGAAAGCGCATCACTTGCTACATCTGCTGCTAATCCTACAGCTTCCTTTAAAGCTGATTTTCCCACATTTGCGATAGTGGGGAGCATCATACCTTTGACAGCACCCAATAGACTACCCCCTTTTTGACGTCTCGATCCAGCATAAACGGGAAAGCCAGCTCCATGACTAGCATAGGAGGGGTCAGAATAAAACGTAGCAGTTTGATCCATAGGTATTTATTTATTTATATTTACACAATTCATTACTTTGCTTAGGAACGTTGACTAACACGATAAAGGTCAGAATGACGAATCCAACTGTTCATTGAATTTGGATAGCCAGCCCATTTCACCAGGCTCCACTGTTCCCCTTGTCGCATTTGGTGGCGAAGTATCTTTTCAACCATGTAGTCATCATCTTCTTTGGTGATGGGTGTTATCTCATGACGATAAAAACTCCCTTCAATCTCTTCACCATGATAATCGCGAAGCTTGTAGGTAGTGGGCTTAAATTTCTTGTTAACCTCAGAGACAGTAAATATTTCTTCCGTCCAATTGGGAAGATATCCTTTCGCAAACACGCTTTTCACCTTGGAAATTCGAACTTTGCCACCAACCTGAATGTCACGTTTACCTTGTGATGGTTGCCTGCGTTTAGCATTGATTTCACGGATTGTATCCACAATGTCTGGAGTTATGTCAGCAGGTTTGTGACCAATCATACGATGGACAGAATGATTGTAAGCGTGTACAGTATCTTGTAATACATCTGTCCACTTTTGTGTTACTTTTGCAGTGAAATAGCGCCATAGGCGAGTTTTCAGTGTACGGTTAAAGCGCTCGACCACTGCAGCCTTATATGCACTTTTCACACTAAACAGTTCAATGTTGTGTTCGCGAAATAAAGCACGCACATGTCTGTTTTCAAACTCTTTCCCTTGATCAGTCTGAATACGTGTGTGAATGCGTCCTTCACTGAAAATATTTTGGAAAGCCTCGGCCACTTCTTCACCACGCTTTGTCTTGAGTGGTTGAACCCAAGCATAACGAGAAAATAAGTCAATGACAGTTAGGAGAAAGCGATAGCCTTTATTCTTTTTAGCTAATAAAGAGACATCAGCCAAATCTGCTTGCCATTGTTCATCAATATCATGAACGATATAAGAACGGGTAGGATAACGTTTTCGAGCTTGTGTGTGCAATGTATATGCAGGTTGAGCTTTTAACCATCTCTTCACTTGTCTCTGTGAATAACCAACCACTTGCTTGTGACAACTTTTTCACTGAAGCATAACCTGCATAATGCTTTGGGTTATAGTAAATTGATTTCAGATGTTCATCCATCGTCTATTAAGAGGGATCGTTTATTTGCCTCAAAGTATCAGTCTTTTTCTCCGCCAGGGTTTGCGTTTGTGTTTGAGTCCTGCTTTTGCTACTTTTTTGAGCCGTCTTGTATGAATCACTTTTACAACATGTACTTAAGCAGTTCAATGACACATGAATGTTTGGTAACTCTGAACATGGAATGCAACATAGCTTCTTCATTAAAAGTCTGTGATAAAATCAAATGATGGATAACGTGTTGAAGGTTTTGGTATACGCTTCGGCAACTTCTCGGGTGTTTTCAAAGTTTGCTTGATTCTCTTTTTAGGTCTCTCTACACTTTGCAACTTTCTCTTCCTAGGTGTAGAATCATTTTCCATTTCCTGTAAGGTATTACGACGAAGAATTGCTTTTGGGACATTGAATTTCTTCATACTTTTTAAAAAGAACTCCCATCCTGTAGGTGTAAAGTGACGACGACGATCACGAACAGCATGATTAATTAAATCTTCCACTCTTGAGTCCCTAATGACTGCACCATCATCACCTACCACTTCACCTCGTTGTGTGATTTTCAAGTTGGGCTCGAGACTTCGATATAAGCTCAGTGCGCGATTGCGATAGGGTTTGGGTGAACCAAGCGAAAGATCATTGCGTATTTTTTCTTTCAATTGTTTTATTTCTTCTAACGTAGAACTCTGCTTTATCAAACGATCATATGGATTTTTACTTTGTACAGCTTCTTGTTCATACTGCTGATTAAGTTGTGACATTTGATTTGCACAAGGTTGATGAACACTCTGCATTGTAGTCAGATGTATATATTCTTCTTGTGGAATAGCAATCATGCGTTGAAAACCACTCATAACAATTCATATATGATCATGGGTCTCTCAAAGAGATGACTGCGTAAGCGATAATCTTCAGGACACTCCTGGGTAAAGTCCAAAAATAAATAATTATAGGGCTTTTCCGTAGCAGCCTCAAATACTTCAATCAATGCTTTTGACTTGCGAGGAAGAACTTGTCGAGATAGGAATTCAACTTGACTTTTATCGCGAGGATTTTTAAAGATGATGTAGTAATGTGTGTTTAGACTTCGAGTCCGTGCTTCCTTTCCACTTGGAAAAAGATTTTGCATAATAAAAATGATAAAGCATGGTTTATGATGAGCAGCCTTGGTAAAAATAGCAGTTACTTCTTGTGAGTTCTTACTCTCATTAAGTAAATCATCAAGAATGATAATATCATAGGGTTGAATATCACCAGTGCTGATAATCCCCGGTTGAACCAAGTAACCCTTACCAACCAATTCACGATGTAAGTTATGTTGATAAATTCCATAGCACCAAACAACACGATTCGGTATGCAGTCAAAAATCTCATTACGACGCTCCAACAATTGCAGTGTTAAATGTGTCTTTCCACTATGAGAGGGTCCTACGATACACATAGTGCGATTACAACGTAAACGGAAATCCATGTTGATTTTGATGAAAAGTCATACCATTTAACTTAGTATCTATCCATTAATGGCTTTATTTGCGAGAGCACCAGCTAAACCTCCCAAAGCAGGACCGGCAGCTGCCATGATGATAGGCGCTAAAAGTGGTAAGAAGCCACCACGTTGTGATAATAGTTTGCGCTTTGTAGGAATTGATGTTTTTGGATTGCTCAAGGTACGAAGAACTTTACCATGTCTGGCAATTGCATTGGCCGTTTTGCTATTTAATGTCATATAACGCACTTTTCGTATTTCCGTACACATTTACCGAATGAAGGCATTGTTTGCCAGCTTCATTGCCTCACATCGATGAGATGGCTTTAATTTTAATAAGCGACGAAGCGTGAGAAAGAATTTTTTGTTTGCATTTGATTGACACTTTTGTCTACGTGAACGGTGAGATGAACGACGTCTAGCCATTTTTACAGGTGGATGTTAGAGTGTTCTTTGCTTAAACACGACAGCAACGTCGAAACATCACCGTCGTAAACGCAATGAAATAGAGGAAAACATTGAGTACAGCACTAGTAAAAAGCAATACACTGAGAAGAGCCACAGTACCAGTAGGATAGTCAGAAGCAGATACATGTGTGGGTAGCCGTAATGTATCATTCAGTGAGGTACTATAGTTCAATAGAAACAGTTCAGCTGTGTCGTTTGCTGATATGTTATGAGCCAGACATGAACAATCTGTTTGTATGACGATGTTTGTAAAGTTTAATGCCTTTGCATCAATTGTGCTTAAGTGGAAAAGGCTTCCCATAAGCAACGTGTAGAATACATAACTCCAAGGAAGATAATGAAAGAATACCATGATGTAACAGTGATGAAAGTGTATTCGTAAACTGATTTGGTTTAAAATTATAAGATAGCATATAGTCAACATCTTCACAGTTTTTGTGAATGATGATTGCATTACTCAAACGATGTATCATCTCTCTACAATCACTGGATGATAATAGTTTTTCCAACACAAGAATCCACTGCCTTGTATAATCATGCTTTCTCGTTTCAATGAGACGATGATACAGTGGTGTCATGGTCATAGATGACAGTTTTAAATTCGACTAGGATTGCATCAACATCATTTATATACATTGACTGTTGAAATCATTTCTTGATCACAGATGGGACACAACATAGTTTCCAAAGGTACATAGCACGTAGAACACATAACAGAATGACAACATGCTAAAAAGAGAAGGGATCGCTCCCTTTTAAAACACTCAACGCAGTTCCGTTCACATAATAATTTAAACGTCCCTTCTTCCAATTTCTTTCTAAAGTCACTTTTATTGGTAGAGTTACTTGACAAATCAGTTGCAAATGTCACTTTTTTCTTTTTCACTCCAGATCGCACCAATTTCATCCCATTTTCACTATCACTACATTGCAGCATGGAAAAATCCTCTATCCATCTTCGATCCAAATGATGATTCATAGCGTGCTCATCTAGATCCATTAGTCTTTCAACTAAAGCGCCAGCTTTAATATTTTCATTTACATTTGCAATACTTTCTATAGCCTTCAATGAATAGCCAAGCTCTCTTGCTACAGACCATGAAGTTGGGAAACGCATGCAACTTTTCATCTTCAAATAATTTCAAATGATCATGAGTGTCAGGAATGGACACTCAGTTGAATATGCTTGATATGACTTGTACACCTTTGACAGTATTGATGACTCTGTGTAATCTAATACTTTACTTTCACAAACATGAGTTGTAGTAAAGAACTAGTTGACTACACTAACTTTGCTTTTACAAACCATGATACAGTTTCTGACTAGACTTACGAATAAAAACGTTGATGATCAAACTTTACTTTTACAAACGTGTGTCACAGTAAAATTATTTGACTACACTAACTTTACAAACCATGTTACAGTTTCTGACTAGACTTACGAATAAAACGTCAATGATCAAACTTTATTTTCACAAACGTGCGTTGCTGTAAAACTACTTGACTACACTAACGCTTACATTTTATGACATGTGTGTTTCATAAAACATCATGATCAAACTTTTCTACCTATACATCTACCTGTGGTGCAATAAAACTTTTGTACAACATGATAAAGTTTCTGACTACACTAACTTTGCTTTTACAAACCATGATACACTTTCTGACGACACTCACGAATACAACTTCGATGATCAAACTTTATTTTCACAAACGTGTGTCGTAGTAAATTATTTGACTATACTAACGCTTACATTTTATGACATGTGTGTTTCATAAAACATCATGATCAAATTTTTTTAACTATACATCAACCTGTGGTGCAGTAAAACTTTTGCAAACCATGATACAGTTTCTGACTAGACTTACGAATAAAACGTTGATGATCAAAGTTTCTAACTATACATCAACCTGTGTTGCAATAAAACTTTTGTTCAATATGATAAAGTTTCTGACGATACTGACAAGAGCTTGTTCACTAGCGAAGAGAGAAGTCTGTGATGTGTTGCGTGTGGCGCATGAATGTCCTCCCTTCATTCCATTCATCAGTTCTGCTTGTCTCTATCACGGAGACGAAAAATTGCAAACATGACGCAGAGAGGTTCCACAAGGATTATCATTGCCCACGTCCCGTGCAGCTACTGACTTCACCGCTGTCTCGAAATCACCCACAGGAAGTATCACACCGAAAATCGTGCACCGTCCATGACTTGATCGCCAGACATGAAAACCGGTAGAGTTGGTAAGAGGTTGACAGACTTTGATAGTAGCTTGATAGCAAGCCGTAAAGAACTTGATTCACCAGCGTTTTGCAATGGAGATGTTTAGAGGCCACCCATGACAAGATAGCTAGGACTCAACCGATTGGCGTTCAAAGTGCTACGTTGAGAACTGTGTCAAATGCCCAACATGAGACATGAGTTGTCCCAGCGGTTACGGTCTAAACTATGACACACTCCCTTGCCACACTTATCACTACGGTATCGTCCGCCGTCCCGAAGGAACACCCTGTCAGTGGAATATTACAGCAAAACTCTCCGTGTCTTGCTCGCTTTCAGTGAAAAGCTGCTGAGTCCATATGTGGCTCAGACATGAAAACCTGTAGAGTTGGTAAGAGGTTGACAGACTTTGATAGTAGCTTGATAGCAAGCCGTAGAGAGCTTGATTCACCAGCGTTTTGCAATGGAGATGTTTAGAGGCCACCCATGACAAGATAGCTAGGACTCAACCGATTGGCGTTCAAAGTGCTACGTTGAGAACTGTGTCAAATGCCCAACATGAGACATGAGTTGTCCCAGCGGTTACGGTCTAAACTATGACACACTCCCTTGCCACACTTATCACTACGGTATCATCCGCCGTCCCGAAGGAACACCCTGTCAGTGGAATATTACAGCAAATCTCTCCGTGTCTTGCTCGCTTTCAGTGAAAAGCTTCTTAGTTCATATGTAGCTCAGACATCATTAAAAATCATCTAGTTGACTTCAGCAGGGTCGAACACCCCAGAAAACCTCCAAAACTAGTGAATTTAAATTTTTCAACTTTTTAGCACTACTTATGAAATTTTATAAGTAGTCTATCACTTAGGGCAGGTCAATAGCGACCGAACCTTTTTTGAATCAAGTCAAACGGACTTGTAGAAGTAAAGTTACAAGCCTTTAAAGTTTTGGAGTCTTTTATGGCCTGGAGACGAAGGCCATCTCCTGGCGAACCTCGAAGTCTGACGCCTTAGCTGATATCAGCAATGAAATTTTCTAAGTCAGTTTCTTACAAAAACCCAGAATTTGGAATGTCCGAAGCTATCATCGGAGCTCAGAGAGACGACCTACTTCTGACAATCGCTCTCGTCTGAATGACAAGTCTCTGTCGGTTCTTAGCTTATATAGTATGTGGCGATCAGCTGATGACGTAATACCCATCATCCAAACACTTAAAACGCTTCTATCATCGATTCTGGAGGTCCGATTGAGCTGGAAATATACCATTTCCATGTAGAATTTGACGCTGAATCCAAATCTGGCCTCCGTTTTCTCATCCGATGCTTCGTTTTGGCTCTACAGTAGGCAGCCATCGCAAAAATTCTAACTCGTTTTTTCGAAAAATGTTGAAAATTTTTTCTCGCCGATTGCCTTGAAACTCACCATACAGATAGAGAATTTCACGCTGATTCCAAATCTGAAATCCGTTTTCCCATCCGATGCTTCGTTTTGGCGCTACAGCCCAAAACGTCCAAAATTCTAACTCTGTCGTTTTTCGACAATCTCCCAAAATCTTAAATGGCGTCTCACATCTAAACGAAGACAGATATGAACAAGCCGTTTCTTTCAGTGAATTTGTCTCACTCCCAGCTTTCAAACGAGCTATGGCACGACAAAATCCGTCCACTAGAACCAAAGTTGGAAGATCGGTGCCGAGGGGGGGGGTCTGAACTTTTTCTCTCCGATTGAGTTGGGAAGAAGTTCCTAGACCCAACTTTGGCCAAAACGTCCAAATTTGCACTCCATTTTCCCATCCGAGCCTTCTTTCTGCCCGAAAGACGACTTTTCTCATCCCAAAACCTCCAACACCTGCCTTTTCCAACTCTGACGGTTTCCTGCCATTTTCCTCCCTAAACCCAAGAAAATGAACCCAAACTGAGCTTTTCACTGCCTTTTTGTCACTCCCAGCTTTCAAATGAGCTATTGCACGACTTTCTACGATGTCTAACACCAAAGTTGGAAGTTTGGCAGGAGGAGGGGGGAAGGGACCCGTTTCCTCCTCACGGACCCATTTTTCCCAACACATCCTTGGCGACTTCCTTCCAGAGGGGGGGGGCTGAGTCAGCATGATGACTCATCACTGCACCGCACTGCAGTGGCGTCTGCAATGGGATTACTACTTATATATATATATATATATATATATATTGTGAAAAGAGAGTGAGTCAAAAATGGTGAATTAATAGAGAAATAAAAGCCCAGAAGGAAAACAAACTCAACTTTGGATTACTCCCCACCGTAAATATTTCAGCATAAATTAATATTTATGTATCCATAACTCATTTCTATGATCCTGTGCTAGATGTATGCCAATTCAAAATATCAAATAAAATCATTATCCCTTGAGAATTCCCATGAAAGGGACGCAACCGGTGGGGAGTAATCCAAAGTTGAGTTTGTTTTCCTTCTGGGCTTTTATTTCTCTCTCTCTCTGTCTATATATATATATATATATATATATATATATATATATACATATATATATATATATATATATATGTATGTATATTACGTATTACTGCCAAATAACTTTGTCAGTAATACCATTCGTAAATATTTCTTTGTGATAGTGTCGTATTTTTTCTAGATTAGATTTATTGTGAATTTTATGCTCCACAAGTATGTCGTCGTTGCTACTTGCCTAGTAACATTAACAGGACGCTTGGTTAGCTCTACATTATGAACCAAGTTGATCAACATCAATTCATTCAAACGATATCATTCGTGAAATCATGTTGACATATATATCTCAAACATAACTATTTTCGCGTTCATCAATTATAATGTGTTTAATTTCGGATTGATAATTCAATAATTCAATCAAACTTAATTTCAAAATTACATAATGCATAATTGTTGATGGTTGAATACTTATTGATTATTTATGAAATGCCTTAGACTGGCATATATTAAAATGGAATTCAGTATTGTAAGTTTGACTCTTGAATGCCATTATCTCACTAATTACAAAGCAGTAGTATGTACCATGCAGTATTAGTGTGATCTCTGTTGACAAAAGGCCTTAAATCAACATATCTTAGACATTTTCGATGCATTCCTTTAACATTGTGCTGGTATGGCTTTATTATGTAAAGCACACCACATTTGAAAAAACATACGAAAAGCATATAAATAGATACAGAAATATACCAAAAGAATATTTTGGTATGCATCCTTCGTATGTGATTAGTATTGAGCGATTTACAGTGTAGAATTCTAATTGCACTAAATGCGTGCTGAAATTTCAGTGCCCCCAGAGGAATGCGCAGATCACTGCATCCGCTGCACAGAGAGAGAGAGAGAGAGTGAACTCTGAAGAACTCTAATGATTCTTAGAAAAGAATGCATGCACACTGACCATGACTAACGGTGCACCACCGGCGGAAAACTTCCCGCAGTAGATTTAAATTTGAAAAAAATCTCCTTCGCATGTTATAAAACATTTGTTGAGATGCATATGCAGTCTTAATGTACGCGGGTGGATACAAAAGGACTCACAGACGTAATACGCTGCAACTTAACCGTACCAGGACGGGAGGGCACAAACGCCGTTGTCAACTTATTCATGCAATTTTAATTTTTCAAAGTTCAATTTTTTGCGACTTTTAGTAACAATTATGAATGAATGAATGATATTGGGCAAATTTTAAAAGCACATTTTAGAAAATTGATGGTTTTCATTTGGAGTATCATTGATTAATGATTTTCTGCATCATATTTACATCATATACATGTATACATGTACTTGTAAATGTCAAATGTGAAAATATGAAGTTTTGATGTGAATTTTTAGATATAAAACCCACAGAAAAATGCAAAATACGTATCACCATTCGAAAGATTGCATTCGGAATAACCTTGTCTTTATAGCGAATAAGTGATTAGAACGAGAAGCTTGTAAGGATAGAAAAATGCAATAATGCATTAAAAGACGTCATCTACGTTCAAATTTCAAATTGCCATTGATAGTACTAAAATGAACGTAGAAGATTATACTTATAACACCATTGTACATATTTAAGTAAAAGTTTGCAGAAATACTTTAGCTGTAATTAACAATTCATGAAGAGTCAAAAATATATATAGATTCATGAAAAATTAAAGCACAAATTTGAAATTTGAATTTTTGGTAGGTCTTCGAATCATGCAAAATTGGCATTAAAAACTGAGACTCGAAATATGTAATAATCCTGTTTTCAAAATGTTTTATTCATCGGAAGATGGGAAATTTGAGGGGGAGGGCACTTTGTGCCCCCTTCGGTCCTACGACGCTAAAAGCGCACGCTTCTGATAGGATTAAAGGGGAATTGTGGCTATTTAAAACGTTTATTTCAAAACATGTGATTTGATTTTCTTATTCGGAAATCGTGAACCCAAGTGAAGCAGAAGCTTTTGTACTGAGAAATCTGTCATTTTCCATCATTCACTCCGTTGTACTCCATCGGCCAATCAATGGTTGAATAGCACTTGACTTCACAGAGCTCGGAATCCAGGGTTCAACTCGATCACGGCACCTCGGCGATGCATATTTGGCATTTCTTGTCAATCATGAACAGCATAATGCAAAAGAGTATAAGAGTATATGGGAGTATAAGTATAGAACAATACATAGCACTATTGTCTAATATAGAATGCATCATCAGTTCGATGAACAGCAAGAATGAGTACTTTGCGTTAACTCCGCGAGCACGAATTACTGTCTGTTACAACTTTTTACCACTCTATCCCTGTTAAAAGGCCATATTACAAAAGTCGTAATCTCTTCGAATAAATTTTTATTTCTTTACATTCAAACTTGATATTATTCTTTCTCTTTTATTCTTTCAGGCTTTTGGATATTAGTAAGCTCTTATCTGAGTTGACTTTACAGAAGTTGCTTTCCCAAACTTTACTCCCCAAAAACACTGAACAGCGCTAATCAGCGAATAGACAGATCTTCCCGTCCCTGAAACTTACTCAACTGTCAGTAAGTTGATGTTGGGAAACCAAGTAGATTAGATGGCAATAATTCTTTTTTTATTATATGCTTTATCAATTTCGGCCTCCTGTTAGGCCATCATCAGAAGCAGAGAATCTATACATTTACGTTGGAAATTATTCAAAACTTAAGTTACATTATGTCTATGAATTCTGAGTAGAATGAAAGCAGGAACTAACCTAGAAAGATAAACAATAATAAACATCATGGCGAATATGAATATCTACAAAAATGGAGCATAGCGGTAGAATGACTTAAGTTACAATGAAAAAAATGCTGAGATATTATTAAAACTTATACATAAAGGAACTGAGAGAAGGCATCTTGCTCGTCTTTATTGTTGATTTTAGGTTTCAGTTTTTTGATGTAAAGTGCCTCTTGTATTCTGATGTTGCAACTGTCTCCGTCAGATGTCAGAATTTTGACTGCAATATTGGTGGTATTGCACGAACGTAGATGTTTGAAGACAGAGCTGGAGTTTTTTTCAACACTTTAACTGTCAGTGACTACACACTTTGGTCTAACTAGCCCTGATCTTACCTCGTCACCGACTATTCGTTGGTAGCACTCCACCCGTAGATGTAAACCTGTTGCTAGCCACGTCGCCCCTCGGTAGGTCTTCAGCCGTCCACCCCGTCCAAATTCAAAACCTTCCCTTATATACCATCACTCCTAGTCGCCGACAACTTTCAAAACCGTTCAAAAGCTCTCTCGTCATGACATACTGTACATAGCTCGTTACCCTCTCTTACTAAAACATAGCATTTCACGAAACATAGCTCAAACCAACTTAGAACCTCTGTAAAGCCAGCGCAGATATCTAATGAGATGCAATCCATCTCTACATGTGTGCTAGGCGGTGAAAACTCCAATAGGGAGGAAAACGCTAAGCACACATACCTCCATATTATTAAATATAATATAAAACGAAACATAATAAAACAGGTACAACAGCTCTTGAGCGTTACAAAAGTTCACGTCACTGATCTTCTCCTTCTGGCAACTCTCACCGATGTCATGAAAAGAAAACAGAAAAGCCGTTAGCATTCTTGCAGATATTTCATAACACTGTTTGACATCGGCGTGGCATAGACTCGAGTAACGAATGAATAAAATCCTGTGGTAATTTCCTGTTCCATACATGCAAAAGGTAGCTGATAAACTCTGACTTGCTTATTGGAGCTTTTGCTGAGGGTTTCTCACCCAACCTCTTCCATGCGTGCTCAATCGGATTGAGGTCCGACGATTTGCTGGGCCAACCCATGGTTCGAGCAGCTATTTGACGGTTCGTGAAGCATAGTAGTATAGGGTATAGGATCCGGCGCGTCGCTTCGCTCAGCACCGGATCCCACACCCCAGGTAGATACAAAAAAAAATGAAAAATGAGGGTCCTCTTGAAATTAACAAATCAAAAATGCAAATTTTTGAAATTTAGCCTTCTGAAATTTAGCAAAAACAAAAATGAATATGATTAAAAATATTCATTTAAAAATGGAAGATGTAAAAACAAAAGAACCATCAGCCCCCTTATATCCTTCATTATCATATGAAATGGATAAAGCAAAACACAAAGATAGAGTCAGGTACATGAAAGATAAGGAAGCGCAATTATTACTTAGATTAGAACATTATAATAAATTAAGAAAAAGATGGACTATAGTGAAGAATGTAACACAAGGAGTTGGAGCATTTTTAACAATTTCTTTAGGCGCTCTCACTATTGTCATTTCATCTGGCGTTCTTACAATTCCTGTTGTTGCTACAGCTTTAACAGGTACAGGTGTTTTCACAACTTCACTTGCAACAATGATAGATAAATCTTTAATAGATAAGAAACGTAAATCCTTAAGTAAGAAACATGCCCTTGTGAAAGAAGTATATGATAAACTACATTACTTCTTCCAGAGAGTGTGTGATGACAATGTTATTACGTTAGATGAGATTGAAAAATTTGATCAAATAGTTAGAGAAGCAACTAAAATTCCTGTTAAATCTCAAGACAAAGTAGACAATGCAGCTTTTTTAGAAGAAATAAGAACTTTATTAAAAACGTTAGAACAAGACTCCATAGAACAAAAATAAGTTTTTCAGTAAAGTGTTTTTGCTGTATCTCTATGCTACCACAAAATTCAAATATTATCTTATAAAATAATGAATACAAATGAGACAAATGAGGCAAAAATAAAACAACTAGAAGAATTAATAAAACAGAAAAATATTATGAAGAAAAAACATAGACAATATCGAATGCTACAAGCTGGCGTTCAATCTGATATGTTAGAAAAAATGCACCTAACTGAACAAGTGAAAACTGATTTTGAAAAAACTATTGCGCCACTCAAAATTCTTGAGAAAGAACTCACAGTTCGTGATAAACGAATTGATATATCTGATCCAGTGCAGAAAACCATCATGGATGATTATGGTTTGTTAGAAGCAAACATAGACAAGAAATTACCGAAATCTATGCTATTTGAACATTCTACAATTTTTCTTGGTGCTAAGCCATCGCTTAGATTTTTCTTGGGTGGCGAAGAATTATTTATAAATACTAAAGAAAGTTTAATTTTTGCACCAGACAAAACACCTTTCAGTTTAGACAGAAATTTGGTGGATTTATTAAGAGGAGCGGATTTAGATAACTATCATACTGATGATCTACTGAAATACAAAACTATGTTAGACAAGGTTGGAACTGTAAAAACTCTTAAGCGTTATAAAAATTTGAATGGCTTATTATTCAAAACGTCTAGTACCAGTAAAACAAGAACAAAGATGCCAATACTAACAGCTGCTTCGCCAGCAAGAACTGGTTATTCAACACCGCCTGGTTATTCAACACCAATGGCTGCTTCGCCAGCAAGAACTTCTTCTCCAGCAAGAACTGGTTATTCAACACCGACTAGTTACCCAAAAACAGGAACAGGTCTAAAAGAGACAACGGTTTTCCTGCCCGATGATCCGCAAGAATTAATAAACAGATTAGAATTTTATTAGCTGCAACAAAAGAAGGACATAACTCTAGTTTTAACGAAATACATGCAATCTCAAAAAGACTATCAGAAAAGAAAATTATTAGTGAAAAAGACTACAAAAGCTTATCTAAATTATTTAGTTAAAAATGTCTTCGGCAGAACTAGAAAAAATTAATAAACATTTAGAAAATTTAACCGAGATTTTGTCCTCATCAAAATTTAGTACGTCATTAAAATTTATAACAACTACTTCCTCCCATACTTGTAATTTAGACCCTATTATTCACTTAGAACAAGAAAAACATTATGAAGTGGCATTAACTAGTTTTTCAACATTTAACACTATACAAAATATTATCAAAGATGTAAATGATCGATTTAAATATTCAAATGACAAAGGTAAAACTTGGAAAGAATTAACTTTTCTTCCTGGATCTTATGAAGTTGAATCGATTTCCAATGAAATAAAAAGACATTTAGGCATTCAATTTAAAGACAAGAAACAATTACATTTCGCAGTTGAACCAGCAGTAAATAAATTTTCTCTTACTTTAGATGAAAATCATCAAGTTGATTTTGATATTGACAAATCTTTATCAAGACTATTAGGATTTAAAAAGAAACTCTATGCACAAGGTTTTCATATCAGTGAAAATATACCTAAAATAACTGAAATAAATTCAATCAATGTTCAGTGTGATATTATAGAAGGCGGTTATGTTAATGGAAAGCTAACAAATAATATCTTCAGTTATCCAGCATTTACAGTTCCGATTGGTTACAGTTTAAATGTAATCCCAAAATCATTAATATATTTTCCCGTGACACGAAAAACAATTAATTCAATTACTATTAGAATAACAGATGAGAAAGGAAAGGCAATAAATTTTGGAGATGAAGAGATTATGATAGACCTATTATTACGAGAGGTTTAATTCAAAATATTGACTTAAAAATGAGTGAAAACACTTCTGTAAATTCTCCACTAAGCAAGAAAGTGAAATTCAATCATCATCCAAACCTATCCAATAAAGTTTTATCAGTTATCTGTGGAAGATCAGGTTGTGGGAAAACGTATCTATTATTCAAAATTCTCACGACACCCAAATTTTTGGATTATAACAATCTTATCATTTATACAACAACAGCAGAACAACCTATTTACCAATTCTTGAAATATGGTTCTGAAAATAATCTTGCAAAATCAGCTATAGCTTCACTGTTTGAAGAATATGAAAAATCGGAGTATGAAGAAGAAATAAGTTCCTGGTGTGAAGAAGCAGCGAAAAATAAACAACTAGTAGAACCCAATGAAAATAAACACATAACGATACAATTAATAGATGATAGTGGCAATATGCAAGATCCTAGTAAACTAAATAAAACGAGAAAACATTGTGTTGTGTTTGATGATTGTGTTAATGATAGAAATCAGGCAGTTCAGAGAAATTATTTTACAAGAGGACGACACAATAACTGTAGTGTCTTTTATTTGACACAAAGTATGTATTCATTAGATGGAAGTGTTATTAGAAAGAATGCTAATATTTTTATGATTTTCGAAATTAATTCAAGGAACCTAAGTGATTTGTTAAGAGACTTATGTATAAGAGATAAAGATGATTTTAAGCAATCTTGCAGTAATGCTTGGGCAAGCGACTATAGTTTTATCACAATCAATATTGATAAAAAAGTACATGATAGAGTCATAGAAGATTTGTTCACTGACTAGGCTTCGCCTCGATGGGCTTTGCCCCGACTGTAAGTCAATAGAAGATTTGTTCACAGAGTTATAATTCCTCTTCCCAGTCTTCACTATCAGTGTATTCAATTATATTACATTCTTTTTTTATTCGTTGAAATATTTCGTCTTGAACATCTTCTCCGTTATAAGGTAGCATAATACCATTTGCATTAGGCGCTTGGCGTTTAAGAATATTTATTTTACCAGTGAATCTTTTTTCTTCAGTGTTATTATTTTTATCAGGAATACTAATACCAGTTTCTAAAGATCTTTTCCATGGTTTATTAACAATTGTTGTCAATGTTTCGCCATGGTATAATTGAATGAAATCTTTTACTTTTACTTTAGTTTTTGTATAACCCTTAAATGTTTTCTTTTCACTAAGTCTCCCTTGTTCATCTACAGTAATACAATATTTCATTTTGGGAGCGATAAACAATCCATATATAATTCCCCCATTACCATAATCATTTTTCCCTTGGCATAATTCCCCGCCAACATATCCAGCCGCATCTAATTTATTGAAGAGTTCATTGGAAATGTATATGGAATCAGTATCTGTGTAATGTATGTGTTTTTCTTTAAAACCATTAATTTCTAAAATAAAGTTGTTCATGATTCGTCTAGAGTGAGCAAGAATAAAAGAACCTAAATGTGATGGCATGAATGATGTCGTAGCGTAGCTGCTCAGGCCTTTGGCCGTCTTTTCAGTGTCTGTAATATTAGCTTTAAGAAATTCATCATCTTCCATTTCTACTTTCACTAAGAATTGTTCATCATTTACTTTTTCAAAATCTTTTACTTCTTGAGTGAAATTTTTTCTCTATGTACTTTCATTCCATAAATGATATTTAGTGGTTATGTCTTTTTGTACGGTTTTTCCATGTAGTGAATTCATTAATAATTTAATTAACTCATCGCCTACAGTGTTTCCTTCTATTTTATATTTTTTTCTTAAATTGAAGAGCTTTTCAATGTATTTGCGAAATGGTTAAACGTGATAATTTTCTTCATAAATTATACCATCTGTAATAGATAATATTTTCCCGCCGCATCTAACAATTTCTTGTATATCTACAGAAGTTAATACATCATAACACATTCCATTCCTAAACCTTATTATTTCTTGATTGCAATTGTTTTCATTCTTTACCTTATCTTTCGCAGGAACTGGTTGAAAAAACATCTCATCAGGATAATGAAACACAACTGTGAATATTCCAGTTTTAGGACGGAATGATTGAGTGTTAAATTGATATAATACTGCTTGTTCTTCTTCTTGTCTAAATTTTCTAGCGGATTCAGCTTTAGGGTATTCTGAATGTTCGTCATACATAGCTGATGGATATAAAGATGTTGCATCAAAAGCCATTAAGAATTCATTTCGTTGGTCGAGTAGTTTATGTTCAATTTCTTTACAAAGAGCATTCTTGTCTTGCAACTGATTATACTGCTTCATTAAATCCATTAAATTATTACCTGGGGGCAAAACCCCCTCAGCGTAGCACCCAGGTAAATACCTCTGTAATATTGGTAGCAAGATGTTACAAAATGGAGATTCGTAATGTCTTATATTGGCTGAAACTCTTCCACCTTTAACAGATTTTCTAACATAGTTTCTAGTCCATAAATCAGTATGTGAGTGTATAAGTGTATTGTCATCTTGTACGTTCTTCATCCAACCGTTAAATGTTAAAGCAGAAGATGTTAAATTAGTAGTTATATCTTAACCAATTAATTCTTGCATTACTTGATTATACTTGTAGATACAAAAAGCTAAAGAAAGAACATCGTTAATTAAATACGGTTTCCACTCATGTTCTTTTTCCTGATAATTGTCATGTGTAATTTTGCCAATTTCATAATTTAATTTACACATATTGGTAGGGGTTTTAAAATTCTCGCACCATTTGGAAAGACTTGTTTTCACGTGTTGATAGCTACATTTCATTACAATAGTTTGTAAAGGTTTGCTTGGTTTTATGTTACGTTTTGTAGAGTCACCTAGTTGCTTAGATCTAGAGGAACGTTGAATGTACTTACTAACACTTTCAGTTGTATAAGGATTTTGTAAAGAAGCAGTGAGTATTCCTCTTGATGTTTTAAGCGGTGGTTTATTTAATTTAAAATTAGATTTGAGTGGAAAATATGCATCGAATCCTGATGAATTATGTGCTATTAAAGTTACTTTCGAATGATTAAAAGATCCAAGGTTTTTGAAAAATTGATGTATCGGACATACGTCCTCTGGGTTTCCCCGAACGGACATTCATCTTGTTTCCTAATAAAGATTTTCACACAACGTTGAAGTTTGTTAAGTTCTGCTCCAGTTAAGTTGTTGTATTCACTTATCTGTTTCTTAAGTTCTTTAATTTCCTCTGGATCTTGACTCTTTTTTAGTTTCATCATGTCACATAATAAACGTTTGTCCACTTCTGACAATCTCCGCTTTGGTAAGCAACACATGAATTTATTGAAATTGATAGCGCCTAAAGCATAAGGAATAGGATGGGCTGTTGCACAACGAGGATCTGGATAAGTTTCGAGATCTCATATATATGTTGAACCATAGTCAATTGGTTTCTTTGTTATGGTCTTATACGGAAGTGTTGTTAGATTTTCATCAGTAACGGTTTTATGTATTGGTTTGAAATTATTTTCAATTTCTCTAATAGCTTCTGCTTTATGGAATTTATTTATTAAACAGTAGTGTCCTATTGATGAACCTTCGTCAGAATAATTGTAATAAACGTAATCATGAGACGTTGTAATACCTCTAGGATTTAAATGACGATTAGTAGCACTGTAATACTGTACACATTCTCCAAAGTATTTATTGAATTGAGAAAACTTGCAGTTTGTCATTACTCCTGTTCTAGATGTAGCTTTCTCTTTATATAAAAAGTCATTAAACATCTCGATTATAATTTTAGCTTGTTCTTGATTGAACCCACGTAAGGCGTTGTAACATTTTAGAAAGCAGAAATCTTCAGAAGGAATGTAACAATATTGACCGATGTATTCTTTGATTCTATATTTCATATTAATACCAGCGCCTCTATGTGATCTTTGTACTAGTTTCATACCAAAATCTTCGTATTTGATACTACCTGTAAAAACCCATTCATTAGTATCTGATTTGTGATCTAGATTGCGAAGCCATGTTTCAAATGAATTTTTATTATAAAATGTAGCGTAAAAGTTTGGTATCGTGGTTCCATCTTCTTTGTTTATTACACCCGATAAATTTAAAACTTTCCGATTTCTTAAAAGAGCACGTATATCATTTACTACATTAGTAAAAAGTTCATTTTCATACGTGATGACGTTCGGTTTAAACAGATTCAATAGATCATCACCAAGTCTATCATCAGAGAATATATCAGTAATTGGTGTGGCTGATGTTTCCTTTGTTCTACGGTTCTGTTTTTTAATATTACGTTTACGACTACGTTTAATATTACGTTTACGTCTACGTTTAATTTGTGCATCAAACTCATCAATTTGTTTCTTTATTAACTCGTCAAGCCTATGCGTTGATTTGTTATTCATTTTACAATTCATATTTTTTAAAAGAAAAAATTATGTTTTCAAAAGAAAAAATTATGTGTTTTTAATATAGAACCTCGCTTCCATTTTTACATATACACAGGAATATTTAGTTGATGTAGTGTTTCTAAATCATAAACTGTTAATCGCTCTTTATTAACCAACCACCATAAATTATTGTATGCTAAAAATACTCTGAAGCTTCTTAGACAAAGTGGAAAGTCTTTTGTTTTAGCGTAACTTCCTATACCATGTTTTATTTTATAATCTTGCTCGAATTGCATATATTTTCGATGATATTGAATTTTAACTGCTTGTTTTGAATTTATAGGTTTTGTAGGATGGGAATAATTTTTTTTTAAAACTGCCACGTGTTCTATTTTGTATTCGTTAATCATATTTTTTAAAACTAATTTTTAATTACGAATTTACATAATGGTGATTCGGGATTTCGGTATATGAATGTTCTATATTCATTTCTTTTTCCTATTTTTTATATGAGAAAAAATGCTTCAGACTCCAGACTAATCCGACACTCATTTGAGTGTTTTATACCTCTGTAGCACCTCCGGACTACTACGGACTGTTTACTCTGAGGCTTAAATGAAGACAAGCCACTCAAGTGAGTCTATGGACTGTCCGAAGCTTAAATGAAGTCAAGGCACTCAAGTGAGTGTCGGACTGTCTGAAGCTTAAAAGAAGACAAGAGATTCAAGTGAGTCTATGGACTTGACCTCCGGACTATTACGGAAATCAGTCAATCAATCTACCAATCTATCAATCATTCTATTTAGTCCGAAGCTTAAAAGAAGACAAGAGATTCAAGTAACTGTATGGACTTGACCTCCGGTCTATTACAGATAGAAAATTTAATTACTCATGACAAATTGTTACATGACGTGCGAAGTTTCTCTTCATTACAACTTTGTTACAGTTTTTACATCGCACTTGTGCTTTTAAACATTCTTTACATTGGTATTTGCTATCATAAAATTCTGTTTTGGGTTTAAGAATTTGACAACTAGTACATTTACGTGTGTTAATTGTACATGACTTAGAATGATTAGTAAAACCCTGGGCAGTGAAATATTTATTACAATTCAAACATTGTCTATCTTTTATTTTTGGTTGTGTTGGTAATTGACATCTTTTTTGATGACGTGCAAAATTCTTAGATGTTATGTCTTTTCCACATTCAGCACACGTTTTTTTTACTGGTTGCGACTGTTCTAGCACTTGTTGTTCTAACATTTGTTGTTCTAACATTTGTTCAACTTCTTCTTCGGAACGCGGGGCTTCAAATTCCTCGTTAGATAACATATTTTTAGCAGAAAAAAAATAATCTAGAAAAAATGATGTTAACTAATGTTGGAGGAGGTGCTTACATTTCAAATAATCAAGAATCAGACATAGACCTAGACAACTATATCATGAAAACTGGAGACGTTTTAACAGGACCGTTACATCTTTCTATTCTTCCACAACAAAGTACTGAGTTGGTAAATAAAGAATATGTTGATAAACAGTTTGATAGAATTGTGTCACTGCTGTCTCTACTAATGAAAGAAACCAAGGTTCTAAAGCAGAATGATGAAAGACTGCAAGAAAAGCTAACAGACCTAAGTAGCAAACATGGAAATATAGAAGCAGATATATCAAAACTTTTTAAAAAGATTTCAGAACAATCAAAAATTTTAATATTACTTTCTTTAAATTTAAGGGGTGCCATTATAAAGAATACAAATCAAAATAAACAACTGAAACAAGAGTTAGAAAAAGTTAGCGAAAAGAATCGCAAATTATTACAACACTTTCAACAGATGCAAACCACATTCCAAAAAAGTGTTGATGAATTACGTAGCCGAATCACACAACAAGTAAAGCACATAAACAGAATAAGAAATGAAGTAAACTCACTTAATCAAAAGGTTAGTGAATTGAAGACCCTTAAAACGAATTTAGAACATGAAGTAAAGAAAAATTCTAAAGGAAATAAGGAACAGTTGAATGCTATTAAAGTTCAATTGGCTGCTCTTAAAACAGAAGTAAAGAAAAGTGAGAAAAAATTGGAAGTAAATGAAAAAGAAATTAAAGTACATCACACGCTGCTTGACGCAATAGATAAAGTGCAACAGTCAATTAATAAAGTTATCGCGAAGCTGTTGTCCATTCACAAACGTAAATCTTAATAGAATTTAGCCGAACGTCCCAAAGGTCCTCAGGTTACTAACCAACCACAAACGTAAATATTTTTCACAAAAGTCAAATTTAAGCTTAAAAAAATGCCTATAATTTATCAACACAATCTTAAACATTTTGCATCAAATAATAAAATTGCTCATGAACCATCTCTGAAACCTGTGTACCATTATGATAGTGTAGATACTGTCGGAACACAAAAGTTCCTAGGCACCGCAGGTGCCGTCCAAAAAGAAGGAGCTGGCATCTTTTCTGGTATCGGCAGTATCGTTAACTTGATTAAAAATAATAAAGATTTGATTTCATCTGCTGCTAAAGGAGCAGCTGCTATAGGTAGTACAGCTAGTGCAATATCGAATGCTGTTAAGTCACAAAACGAATTAAAACAACTAGAAGCTATTCGCAAACTTAGAAATGACGCAAAAGAAATGCAAAAAAGACAAAAAGCTCTCAGAGCAAACAAAAAACAAAATTGCACAATTAGCGAAGATGGAAAGTAAACATGATGAAAAAACAATTGAAGAAATGAGAGGAAATGGTCTAGCAAAATTCTAGTAGCAAAATTCTAGTAGCAAACTGATTTTTTCTAATAAAAAATATAATGTCAACTCTGATTGAAAGCAAATTTAGATTAGATGATCCCCCGTTCGTTAGTTACAATCAAAAAAAGAATGACTATATAAGAATTGCTATGAACCCCGGTTCTTCAGGAAGAGTGAATACTGGAGGTGACTTAATTTTTGAAGTTGATAATCAGCAAAGTTATTTATATTTACCCGATTCATTTTTACACTGTGAATATTCTCTATATTCTGATGCTGATTTTACAACACCATTACCTGCTACGGATAATATTACATGAGAAAACAATTTCTTTCCAAGACTATTTACACAAATGCGTTTAGATGTTGCAACACAAAATATAGAAACCATAAGTGATTCACCTGGTATTATTGATTCAATGCTTCGATTTGTTACAATAGGTGAAAATACTAAAATGCATGAAATCGAAGGATGGTTTCCTGATAACCATACCGGTATACTTAAAGATGATTTAACTCACACTGGAACAGATGCAGCAGGAATTGCGAAAGATGTAGAAAACATAGTGAAACAGTTAAACAGTACACAAAATAGCTCATATCAGAAAAGACGTAATTTTAATAATAAAAGTAAACAAACTGTTGATTGGTCATTGTCTCCATTATTCGGTTAATAGGATTACACTAAAATATCATGTCAATTGAAATTCAAACTCATAGTTCATCGTACTTTAAATAATGACTCAATATTTTATGGAAAGGCTGGGAAGAAGGCATACCTAAAAATTGATAGACTTGAATGGTGGGTAAAACAAATTACTCCTAGTTTAGAGGTTGAAACAACTATTACGAAAAGATTAAATACGAACAAACCAATTCCAGTAAGTTTTATGAAGCGTACTGCAAGCTCTGTCACTTTTACTGAACAAAGATTTAACTGGCATTTCACAAGGACATCAAATACTCCAAGATATTTTTTGCTCACTTTTCAAAAGAATGAAACAGCCAGTTTTGATAAGAACAATAGTCTTTTCCATATTAATTCAATTCGAAGTTTACAAATTTCATTAAATCAAACACGTTTTCCTATCGATCCATTAAGATTTGATAACACCAATAATCAGTTTATGGAAGGATATGATGCTTATAGAAATCTATGCCGAGAATTTGGAGTAGAAGCACAATTAACTCCTGTAGATTGGAAGAATTTATATCCTGTTTTATGCTTTGATTTAAGTGCACAATCGGAAGATATTATTAAGAATGGTTGTGATGTGACAATTAATATTGAAAAAACAAATTCCACAACCTCATTGATGGCTTATGGTTTATTGCTAGAAGACGCCGAATATTCTATTGAAATTCTTAATGGAAAGATGGTTAGGATCGGCTAAAGGCAGAGGAGCTTCGCTCCGATCGGCTGAAGCCTCTGAACAAAGTTCTATAGGTTAGTAACCTTAGGAGCTTTGGTCCGATCGGCTAAAGCCAGAGGAGCTTCGCTCCGATCGGCTAAAGCCAGAGGAGTTTCGCTCCGATCGGTTAGTAACCTGAACAAAAAGTGATAGGCTAAACCCTCTGAACAAAAGTGAACGGCTAAGCCCAAGACTATAAATTTTTTGTTAAAAAAATGAATAATAAAACGGTTGAATTAAAACTACGTAACATCATTGACAAAAATACCCCTAAAACTATTACGATTGACAAAAAAAGTATTACATAAGTAAACCAATGATAGAGAATATTCAATTACAAGAAGAAAAGAATGGCGGGATTCTCCCATTAATTCCACTAATAATAGGTGGCATAGCAGCAGCAGGAAGTGTTGCAGGCGGGACAGCTGGTATTGTCCAGGCAGTAAATAAAAATAAATCAGAGAAGGCAGCATTAGAAGAACAAAAACGCCATAGTAGGGAGTTAGAGAAAGCTGCTAGAGGTGAGGGAATAGTAGATAATTTTATTAGTAAATTAAATTTAGCTAATGAAGGGAAACGAGTTCTTAAAAATGTCCTACACAATATTTATGATTTGATTGAAATAAAAGAAACAAAAGACGGATCTGGCATATTTCTAAATCCTAGTATGGTGCGATAAGATTTAATCTTTAAAAATGAGCGAAGTGCATTCCTTGAATTTGAATAACTTAGGAATTTCAACTCTAGATCTAATGGATTATCTCTTAAAAGTACATAGAACCTCAAATTGTCACCACACCGGAGGTGATATACAAAAAGCATTAGAAAACTTTCCTGGCTTTATTTGGAGTAAATATTCGAAAGAGAAACATCTACCTGGGCATAATTTTACTGGCCCCGGCACAAGATTAGATTTAAGATTAAACGATGATAACACACCTAGAGAAAATAGTAAACCAATAAATAGAGTAGATGCCGCCGCTTATAAACATGATTTAGCTTATCGAAATCATGACCTAAGTTCTCGACATGTAGCTGATAAGAAGATGATTCAGGAATTAGATAGTATTCAGAATCCTTCCTTTAGAGAAAGAATTGAAAGAATGTTTGTTAAGAAAGCTTTACAAGCTAAAATATTATTCGGTCAGGGGATAGATGAAACGACAGCAAAGCTGTCTGAGAGCAACGCTCGAACCTACGCGTCCGAAATTCACAAGGAATACAGAAAGCCGAAATATCTATTGAAGGTAAAAGTATTTAATAAAGATGATATCTGGAGTGCAGATCTAATTAATATGCCTAATGAAAGAGGGTTTAAGTACGCATTGACCGTTATAGATTTATTTACACGATATGCTTGGGTAAAGCCTTTAAAAAACAAAAGTGGTCTATCAGTTAAATATGCGTTTGAAGAAATCTTTAAAGAAAGTTTTAGAAAGCCAAAAAAGCTATTCGTTAATAAAGGGTCGGAATTTTATAACCGAAATGTAAAGCCACTATTTGAAACTGTTTATTCCACAGAAAATGCAGGAAAGGCTGTAGTAATAGAGCGTTTCAATAGATCATGAAAATATAAAATTTTCAAGAAATTTACTCAGCAAGGAAATCAGAAATGGTTGAAGATATTACCAGGAATTGTAGAGCAGTACAATAATAAAGTTCATTCTGGTATTGAAGAAACCCCAAAGAATGCTTCTAACGACCCCGATTTGATACGAAAGAAAATATTCGAAAATAATTATTCAAATGAGAGTAATCCGAATTTACAGAAACTTAAGCCGAAATTTAAAATTGGAGATAGAGTTAGAATATTTAAATATAAGAACAAATTTGAAAAAGGCTTCGTCGGATACTGGACGAAAGAGATATTTGAAATTTGTAGAATAAATCAAACTTATCCGATTACTTATGAAATTAAAGATTTAGATGATGAAGATATCAGAGGCCGATTTTATCAAAATGAATTACAACGAAGCGAGCTTTGATCTTTAGGTGGCGCTTTAGCTAGCTTCGTTTTTGAACTTTAATTACAGTAATTGATACTAACGTTTTTCGGCAATTACATTCCCTTAATCAATTTCTTTATTCAATTCTAACATAATATCTAGAAATGGTACTCCTTCCTGTAATTTCAATAAAACATAAAGACATAATTGTCCACAGTAAGTTGTTCCTGGTTTTTGAATTTGAAATGTATTATAAATTCCATTTCCAAGTAATTCTTTGACTTCATTTGTAGGTGGAAGTCCGTATGAGTCGAACCAATAGTTTTCTACACTAGTATTCTTTCTCCCCGCAGACCAATGTACTCCTTTTTGGTCTGATGTGTGAAGATTTGTTACTAAATTTATAGATGGCTTATTTTTTAGGAATTGTAATTCGTCTCTCATTAGGATATGAACATTCTGTATTCCCAATTGATTTGCGATCTTTTTTAAATCGAAATTTGTCGTGGTTTGTTTGCCGTATTGTTTTAAGAAATCACTTATCTTGCCCATTTTAAATGGAATAAAATGTATTGTTTAACAATGCTCCATTTTATTTTTATGAACTCCCATTAAGAGGATATTGATTGTTTCATCTGTATTAAGACAATAGCAACATATGTTACCACATTTCCCAAACTGCATGATTGTTTTAGGGGATCATACGGGTTGTGCATTCATAACATAGCGTTAATAGCATAAAAGCAATCTATTAATTCATTCTCTGCTTTGAGGGAATATTCTGTTGTTATAGCAATCATTCAATACAATATCGCAGTATCGACAGTCGAGACCGATTGTCAAGCCAAAACCAGAAAAGTTTTGGTTCTGGCTCCGGATGTGGCTTGCGTTTTGGTCGATGAAATGATTTACAATGCGGTGCAATTTCCCCATTGATATTCAAGTACATTTAATCATACCCGTCCCATAATGTAGTCAAGGAAACTTCATTCACCTACAGCGCCGCTTTGCTTACTATTTAAACACACACAATTCATAAAACGTGACACATTACAATCTTTGTTTGAATTTTATCGTCAGAATGGTTGGATCTACTGAAAGATCTGTTCGATTGGAGACAAAGCGGAGAAGAATTCAGAAGTTAACAAGGGAAATCATACATCTGCAAGCACGAAGTAAAATATTCTTACACTTGGATATGAGAAGAATTTTTGAATATATCGGAGACTCGCACATCAATTATACAGTTGATAAAAAAATATTAAGCTTAATTGAACAACGGCAGAGAGTAATATTTTCTTTAAATAGAACCTTATCACAAGAACGGGACGATCAAATTATTGAACAATCAACAACATCATCGAACAACGTCGATACAACAGGGCCGCCAACTTATGAACAAGTTATAAATCAAATTAACGAAGAACAAGCAGCGCAACAGCAAGCAGCACAACAGCAAGCAGCGCAACAACATTAAGTGAAAGTGTTAATGCTATTAGTTAGTACTAGTGAACATCCTTCATCGCTTGTTCATAGCATTATTTCTTTTCATATACCTTATTCTATCTTTGTGTTTTGTTTTGTCCATTTCATATGATAATGAAGGATATAAGGGGGCTGATGGTTCTTTTGTTTTACATTTTCCATTTTTAAATGAATATTTTTGTTCATATTCATTTTTGCTTTTGCTAAATTTCAGAAGGCCCCTATTTGCATTTTTGATTTGTTAATTTCAAGAGGACCCTATTTTGCATTTGGATTTGTTAAATTTCAAGGGGTCTAATTTGCATTTAGATTTGTTAATTTCAAGAGGGGCCCTATTATTGCATTTTGATTTGCTAAATTTGAAGAGGTCCCTAATTTTAACAATTTTTTATAAATTTCAAGAGGACCCTCATTTTTCATTTTTTTCATTTTTTTTGTATCTACCTGGGGTGTGGGATCCGGTGCTGAGCGAAGCGACGCACCGGATCCTATACCCTATACTACTAAGCATTCGTTGTGAAATGCAACAATAACGGCCCGGCGCTGTGGAGAAATTGAACTTCCAGGCATCCTGGGGATGTCTGACTAGCCGAAGGCCACGAACTGCAGCTATCAAGTCATCTCAATTACTGATTGAGCAATTTCAGTTTGGAAGAATTCTGTATCACGTGCGCTGGCTGGCGCCTCTCTTTTCCAATGAAAGAAATTGTGCATTTACGTTAATTGAGATGGGACAATTCGTATAACACCTGGGCTTCAGTTGCTTACATTTGAAATATACGAGAATATTCTCAAAATATGACGGGAGCTTTCTCACAATATTGATTCTTGTACAATTCACCAAGAGCCTGTTTTATCAAAATGCTTGACCAGACTTAAACAAGAGATGAAGATTACTCGCAACTCGTTAAAATACTGTTTGAACAACAGTAGACACCTTGCAAAAATAATTCCGCTATTTATTTGATATTATTTAAGTAAAAAGAACACACAAAAACAGATTCGCAAAAGGTGGGGCAAGACCTTTGGCCGGTAGTATTGTGCAGGTATTATGGTAATATTCGTTCACCGCAGATATTCGGCGTAAGAATCCCTAAAAACTTTTAATTCTACTCGCATGTCATAAAATTAGCGTTCATAGAAAAGGGAACCAGTCTCCTGACAATCATGTAAAGATGAGCGTCGGGTCGAGTTCCAAAAATTCGGATACCCGAGGCGAACAAAATTTTAGCCCGAACAACAAATGTCTGACCCGAACCCGACAAAGAGTGCTAGAACCCGACCCGATTATATTCGAAAAATCAAAAACATTTCTATATATAGCTATATATAATATAAATATATACATACATTTGTATTTATCTGGCAAAATATTACAGTATTTACAGTTATCGTGCTTATTCACTTTTTTTATTAGTAAAACAATCTTTTAGCTTTTTACTGTTTCTATTTACCAATCGGATATTCAACTTATATTTATTAACTAGTAAGGCCCCGGACTTCGTCCAGGATTTATATGCATAAGTATGTTAATTAAGACAGTGCTTACATTGTTGCATACAAAGTTTACCAACTCACCTTTAGGACAGAATTTCGGGATATACAATATTTCGGGCACGACCCTCCGTATTCGTATTCGCCTACAGTTTACCAACTCATTCGCCTACACTGATTGGCTGTCTTACCATTTAGATCGCGTTCTCATTGGCTGTTGCTGAATCCGTCGTGAAACATTAGAATCAATGAGACGCATGTCTAGCGAGCCCATTTTTGAAAGCAAATGAGTAGTTCATTTGTAAATTTAATGTAGTTAGTTGTGTAATTAATATTTTTTCGGTAAAAATTTACACAAAAGTCGACTTTTCTCTGTAATTATGATACTTTGGGAAATGAGACCGGGCGGTTTTAACTACAAATTTTTTGTTCTATTAAATAGTAGTATCATATTGGCGTAAAGTTTCATGGTTTAGGAGGAGTTTGTCGGCGTTTTGCATTTTATATATAAGATTAATGAGTTGATTTTTCTATTCGTTTTGTCGTTGAGGTAAGGGAGAAATAAATTAGCATCATACTTTTTTATCCAAACGGGTCTTTCTACGTTTACGTTTATTTTTTATATCACGTTTTCTATATCCATTTTTCTTTAATTTTTCATTTATCTTAGTTAGAGCCTCATTCTTTAGTAAATCAGTTTTACATCTATTTTCTACCATATTCAAAGTATTAGTAATGAAATTATGTTTTATATGGCTTGGAATCCAACTGTCCCTGTTTAACAAATTGTCAGACTTTATGTCCTTGGTGTAGTATTAAAATACAATATTTTTTCTTCTATCCAAATACTTATGTCAAGAAAATTTAGTTCAACTTCAGGTACTTCTATTGTAAACTGGATATTCTGGTTAACTTTCGAGTATCTTATCAAAATCATTGCCTTCTTTTGGCAATGGTCCTATGATGATGTCGTCAATGTATCTTTTGTAGATACTTGGAATAATCTTACATTTAGTTTATAAATTATCTAAAGCGATTTCTTCAATGTGATTCATAAATATGATAGTCAAAGGAGGAACAAAATGTGTACCCATTGGGACCCCAGAAATTTGACGGTAAACTTTATCGTGAAATCTTATTTCGTAGTTATACGATACGAATTTTAAACATTTTGTAAATTCTTCCACTATTATATTGAAGTTGTCTATATTAGTCCAATACTTTTTAGCAAAGTCTTCTGCTACTTTAATGGCAAAGCTAATTGGTATGCTTGGATACAAACTGATAACGTCTAAAGAAATAAAAATAGCGTCATTATTAAAATCTAAGTCATTCAATTCTTTAATTAGGTCCATGGTGTTGCTTAAATGGGCTGGAACATATTTTACTAAGTTGTTTAATATTTTGGAACATAACCAATCTACTTTTTCTGTGGGTGTGTTTTTGGTTGAGGCTATTGAAAAATTCCCATTGACCTTTTCTTTATGGTCCTTAATAAAGGTTCTAAATGAAGCTGGTTCAGAACTAGTTGTATGTAATCTTTCAAGTTGCGATCTAGAAAGTTTATCTTTAAAAATGGGGTTTATGATTTTATTTGCCTGACGTTCTATGCTGTCATTTTTTGATTTTGGTAGGAGTTTATAACAATTTTCGTCCTTTAATATTTCTTCTGTTATTTCCCTATGCTTTTCTTCCATAGCAATGCATAGGCGTTTTGATTTATCCGTAGGAGCTATGGTGATATTTTCTTGTTTCATCCACGACTTAGTTTGTTTTATTTGGTTATTGAATCTTTTGTATTGTTTATCTTTATTTTTTACATCTAACGTCTCTTTTTCCATTATGTTTAGTACTTCGTTATTAAACATATGCATTTTCAGTTCAGTTTCTCTGTCCACATTTTTAGGGAAATTTACCGTATTGCGATCAAGAGGTATGTTTATACGGTTGTGATCATTACCAGTACTGTAAGCATAATTACATCGCATTTTATACATACACTTATCTAGTTGTAAGCTAACATTTTCCATAAAATCTTTATTTAAAACCGGGGGAGTGCGAAAGTTAGGTCCGAGACCCAAAATCCTACTACAGTATGGTGGGATAGGTTTGTCTGTGATATTAATAAAATTGCGGATCTCACCACAATCAACCACATCATTACTATTATAAAAACTATTACTGGTTGCGCTACATAGATACTCATCTGTGTATGGAAAAGGAAAATGTGGTCTCCAGTCTTGAAGGTAGTCCTTTACGGGGTAGGCCTAGACTTCTTTCGCATTGACCAGTAAATTCCCCTTTCTAGTATGAGATCTCAATTTCTCTTCTGAGATCCTACGCATGTCTCCATTGAGTAGAGAAATAAACTCAGATAGGGAGTCACCGTTCAGTCTCCTGCATAGTTTCAAATATTCATATCCCCTTTGTTGGTCGATCACTCTTCTTCGATCAAGACTTCTGAAGTTTGGAGCCGATGCCATCCACAAACCACTAACTATCATTTTCAACAATTCCATTGAAGAAAAGAAATTCCCAGAGTTCTTTAAAGTTGCCTTTGTTTGTCCTGTCCCGAAGACTGCAAAACCTTCTGTTTACGATTTCAGGCCTATATCGATCTTGTCCATGATAGCTAGAGTGTTCGAGCGACTGATTTTGAATAATGTGCGGAGCGACTTGATTCGGTTATACGACATCAATCAACATGCTTACAAGCCGTCTGGATCAACTACTAGTGCCTTGGTTCAGGTACACGACAAGGTCACTTCGTTTCTTGATAGAAAGACTACTCTGGCGGTTCGGGTGATATGTCTGGATCTGTCAAAGGCCTTCGATGGTCTGCAATTTCATCGCCTCATCAACTTTTTGAGGGAAGGAGGTTTGAACTGCGGTTTTTTTGAAATGGCATTATTCCTACCTTACCCATCGCTGTTTTCAAGTGAAAGTCAGTGGTTTATTAGGCCAAGTTGTGAGCATTCCATCAGGCGTGCCACAGGGATCTGTATTGGGTCCGTATCTTTTTGCGGCCTTCATGAGTCTATTTTCCTTCCGTAATTATGATGTTGAATCAATACAGTATGCAGATGACGTAACTCTCCTTCAAGTGGTGCGCAGCGACAGCAGAATTATCCCTCTTTCATACATCGACCAGCAATTCCGAGACGCTGGCATGAAGCTCAATGCAAGGAAGTGCAAAGAAATGCTTATCAGACGTGCTCAAGCTTTTCCTTCAGGACCACTAGACAGTGCGATATGCAATGCCAACTGTGTCAAGATTCTTGGAATCTTTTTCTCGAATTCTTTGTCGTGGGACTTTCAATTTTCTGAACTTATCAAACGCGCTTCAAGAAGATTATATCTTATTCGCAAATTAAAGAAAGTTCTGTCGGTGAAGGATTTAGTCATTGTCTATCATGCTATTGTGATATCCATGTTATTATATGCATCTGCTGTATATGGTCGTATTCCTGCATTGTTAATGAAAAAACTCGAAAAGTTTCAAAGAAGAGCCCACAGAACTATATATGGCATTGATTGTCATTGTAAGAGGTTTCCGTTGGTTGCTGACCGATTCCATGAAGCTGGTTTGAAGTTTTTAAAAAGTTGTGAATGTTCTGTGAATCATCCTTTGCATGAAACAGTCCCGCATCACTTGCCACGTAGTGGTTATTTTGCTATCCGTCGATGTTCTACTTCCAGGCGTCTGCATTTGTTTTTCCCGTGGTTCTGCATTCAGGCGAATCTACACGTAACTTCATCGTTTCTATAACTCTTGATTTTTCTGGTGTTTCTTCTTCTTCATTTCACTTCATTCACTTTATTCTTGACATGACCCCAAAACCATTAATCCAAGGGGGTGATGCCAGGAGAGCGTGCTGGCCAGTGGAAATCAAAGTGACGACTTATGACTCAATCTTTGAAATTCTTTTGCAAAAATAATTTCACCTTTTTTCCAATATGCGGTGGCACACCCTCTTGTTCGAATACTGTCCGAGACATAATTCTTTTTGATTTCAAAAAGGGAATGCAGTGAGACTCCAACATTTCAAGATACGAAGCAGAAGTGACACTTCCATCGAAGAAAAAAGGCGGTATAACATATCGTCTGTTGAGACCTACCCAAACCGTCAAACTTGAACTGTGTAAAGGTTTCGGTATGCGAATTTGAGGATTGCTATCATCCCAAACAGCACCAGTCAACGAAGACGTTTCTCCGGAAAGATGAAAATGAGCTTCATCTGTAAACAGAATGTCACTAAAGTCACTTCCGAACTTTTCGATCATTAAGTCGACAAATTCCAAGCGCTTCTGAAAATCAGCTGGAAACAGTTCTTGAACAAATTGAGGACGGTAAGGTTTCAAATGCAAATCGTTTCTCATTATTCTGTGCACAGAGCTTTTGGAAATCTCGGATGCTTCAGCAACCTCGCTCACAGAGCAGATTCCAAAATTGTTCTTTGATTTAAGTTCTTCCACTGCTCCAGAAACAGTCAAAGCACGATCACCACTTAATGAATGTCGCCCTGATTTGGGGAGGTCTTGAATTGTCGAAGAAGTTGTTCAGAAGAATTCTGAAGAAGAATTCAGAATCTCTTGACGAGATTTCGAATTCCGCCTTCAGTACAGGGAGGATGCCGTTTTTCATTTATTGGTAAATATTTGACATCGCACAATCCGCTACTGTGATAATCAGAATAAGGATATCTTTCAGATCAAAGACCTCAGCGATGCATGTTTTTGTGTGCTTTTCTTCGGTGTGATTCTCATCCGTTTTCGCGTATCTGTTGAATGCTACCATTGTCTATTGGAACCAGATTTTCATTTCTTTGTTCGTTACCACGCTATTCATTCGTGATCATCATCCTCATTGTTAATTGATTTTCTGAGTATTGATCATTTAACGTCATGCGTGTCTGTGTCAGTCGTGCTATGTTTACTTCTGAGGATTAATCACTCACTTGAGAATGACCTACGTCGTAGGCTGAAAGATCTCACACAAAAAATTGTTTTTTTAAACTGATCGATCTAAAAACTTGCGGAAGTCTCTAGCATGAAAGCTGTTAGCTTGATCACATTCCTTATTTTCCCAAAGCTGCATGCTAGGGGGGTTGTCTCAGATCATTGGCAGATGTAACGTCATTTCGTCTCATAAATGTGATGATTGCGGTAAACTGAGACATCAGAAGTGTGTCAAAGTTAGCAAAATCAAAATTTGACCGAACTACACTTTTAAAGGTAATTTCCGCTTGAGGAATCCCGCTCAAGGATCTTTTGCTTGAGGAACAAAGTGTGTTATTAATACGGGCCTTGTGTCACATATGTGATCAAAGATAAAAAATTAAGTTAATAGTTTATACATGTAATTGACTCAATCATGTGATTAAGTAGATTTTTTCAAGCAAACTTGATCAAGTGAATTTCATTCTGAGAAACGTCAAAAGCATTTTCAAATTATTTAGGCGTCACTGCTATCTACTCGAAAATAACTCAACATTAGTCAGATAGCTGACAAAGGCCTACATGTGACAGAATAGAATCGGTCACATTATGACTTACAGTGTAGTGATGATATCGTCAATCGTAGTTGCAATCCACCCAGAGAACAGTCGTGGTCATGAATCATGAAAAAATCATATCCTTGATCGAAATTGATGGTGCCGGCGGGTTTCTTTTCATTAATCAATGTTGGAGCTTATATAGCTGATTGCTCACTTTGTACATTGGTATTTTTTCGAGGATCTAATGGCGGGGTATTGAATCAAATGCTTTCTGTAATCAATCCAAGTCAGTGATTAGATCTCACTTTCACTTTCTATTGCTTTGTCTCTTAATAATTGGTCTTTGCGCCCCTTCATTTTGTTCTGGATTGTCACCATACATAGCTGCATCTACATGTATTTTCATTATTACAACAAGTGAACAATGTAGCGCTTTGACATGAAAATTTCGGCAGAGAGAACACACGCATTTTGTAAAATGAATATTGTCCTCTATAACAAATTGCATTATGGAAATTTGACACAATTATCTGTATAAGCAAGCTGATGTATATGTTATCAAACAGTCAGTAGTACACGAGTAGTTTTCACATCTCAGAGATTGAGTTGACGATGTTTGATGTGTTGCAATGAAGGGGCTCGCAGATATTTCACCTGCAAAAGATGCATTTATGGCAAGCATTATAACTTGAAGATAGTTCTTTATAATGCGCAAAAGCAATTTTATATTTTTTTAGTAACAACACTCACTTACCACACATCGCACAAAACCCAAAAACATTATTGGCTCTGTGTGCTAGCTAAGTTCTCGGAAATCAATGAGTTGCAGATCGCAGAAGCCATTCTAATCAAAGAAAGAAATCCCACATTGAATAAAAAAAGATATGTAGGATTAACTAAACAGTTGACCGTCATTTGATAGCAGTGATATTTTTGTATGTTGTAACTTATAATTTTTAAACACTTTCATAACTTATTTGTACTTGAAAATGGACCAAGTTCTCAGTTCCGAAAGGTTGTCGAACAATGAAACTCATATAATCAAATGGTATCCTAACATCGCCTTTAAAGTATTACATCATAAAGTAAAGCAATTGTTCAGAAAAGCAGAAAGAACTTTACAAAAATGTAACGAATTGATCAGCGACTAAAAGTTTAACAACACATGCAAACAAAACAAAATTTCATCAAAGTATATGCAATTTATATAATTCAACAAGAGTTAAGGAGATTGAAAGCATACCTGTCACAGTATGTTGCACTTGGACGTTGATTCTTGTCGTGGTGGTGGTGGTGGTGGTGGTGGTATATGGCCTACCTTCATTGTTACTTTGAATTTATTGTTTCCGGCTGTTTCCTCGAATTCTGATTCAAATGGGGTTCCAGCTTTTGCGGCCTATGGCAGAGAATGAAATGATTGTAGCAATTCTCATCAGAAATTTGGTATTTGAAAATTATCATTGCACAGTCACATGGACTCCTAGATATACATTTTGAAATAATATGCCTTGATTGATTGAGTTGCTCATCATGGTTGAAAAAATCAAGTAATTAATGGTATTAACAATGTAGTTGACGGTTTTTGACGGGAGATGGTTCATCATATGCAGGTTGAAGGAAAGAAATATAATGCACTCCCTGTGATATATCCGCAAAAGTTTATTTTCGAATAATATATATAAATGGGACACACGTTTCGTGACACAGCCGCAACCTCAGTAGTAGTCATGGGACCAAAATGAGAAGGACAGAGCAGAGCAGTAGTGCACCGGATAACATGACCCATCCCACGTCTCAGCCCCCCACCCCCTCGGCAGAGACAGGAGGTGGAAGCATAAGGCGGGGCAGGAGGCAGTGAGTCAGGAACAACGTTGGGCAGGAGGCAATGGGTAGGGAAGGAGGAGTACAAAATAGGTCCTATCATTTTGAATATGCTTCCAACTGGGCACTGCATTGTAATTAATTTTCGGAAAAGACACCAGTTGTTAAAAATATTTCGTGTTTTTAGCCATGAGCTTTCGACGGCCTACAGCTCGTCTTAATCATGTGGAATGAAACAGAAATGCGGTGCACGGTTCAAGAATCATCGACTACAAATTACAGAGAATAAATGGCGTGACCACAGAATTAGACAGGTCGTCTCTTCTTCCGTTTGACTAGAAGGGAAAGAGTGGAACATGTAACGTTAATGAAATGGCACAATCTGCTGACTAAATACCATAGCAATCGAACAATGTGCAGCCAGTTCAACATTAAACACGCCAAATTGTGCAAAGTTTCAGTGACTGTTATCAGCCGGACCACACAGCAAAGAGACACAGACGATGTCAAGTTCTACAGAGAAGTTTGTGAACGTTTTTTCATGCGCCTGCTAACTTTTTTTAAAATGATCGGAGGGCCCAACATTATCGAGAAAACTTTTGCGCAATGATCTGAATTCTTCGAATCTGAAGGAATCGTGGCGATCGGAGCATTTTGAAGGAATTCAGAGCAATCCGCAAGCGACGCACGACTATTTTTCCTATCTCTGTAAGATATTAAAAATTTCTTTTTGCCCACTTAAGTTCCTGGATGTGCCATCTGTTTGAATCAGTTTGCACTTCTAGCAAAGTGATACGATTAAACAATCTAATTCTGTGGGCGTGACATTTCAGGATCAATAAGTGATAAAATAGAAGTAGATAGAAATGAAATTATGTACACTAGCTACTCACAATAAAATGACAGCAGCAACAATGATATGTCATGATGTGAAAACGTAATGCAACATCTGTCACAATAGAAACTGCTTCTCGTGTGGAGACATTAATGGCTTCCATATACTGCTAACCTCTAAGCCTTTGTCTCTATTGTATGCGAATTCTTGGTTTGCGAAGATGTACAATGCTTCCTTAACTCGACGCCTTCTCCAGCTTCTCTTTCGTGTGATCACTTCAGCGGGGAAAGATGGCTGATGATTGAAATTGTGGGTGTACTCAGTCAGATACTACAGATATAAAATCTATTAAAATCTAAAATCTGCAGATTCAAAACAGGTCGTATTTTCGCCTCTAGCATTCGACATGGGGTATGATTTCCCTTAAGGATAGTCAAATCGGTATCTGTAAGGTGGGAGAAGAGCATAAGATAATGGTGGAAAACGGAGGGCAGATTCGTTCGGATTCCTCTTGAAATTGTGCGTCGGTATATTTGTTTTGCAGTTGATCGGAGATAAATCAAAGAACTCCCCCTCCCCTGGCAAGCAGGTTCAGAGATAGTCTTTTGACTCTACGGAGGTAGTCTTTCGGTATCGTATGAAGAAAAGGATATCATGTTTGTAATCCTCGTAACCTTCTGCATCAGAGTGGGTCGTTTATAGGATAACTTGAGACTCATTCCATTTCATCAGTTTTCTAAGTTAGGATTTTTTCAAGAAAACGTGATTTTGAGGGACAATACGCTGTAGCGGTTAAACGACGCATCGGAAAGGAAAACTTAGGGCAGATTGGGATTCCTCGTGAAATTGTACAGCTGTATACTTGTTTCGTAGTTGATCGAAGATAAAATAAAGTCCGGATATCTGTTACGGAGTCAAAATGATAGGACTCCGCATCAATTCTTTATAGGTCTGTATACCACGGTGTGGCTGAACAAAAATTTAGTGAAAAAAATGACCGTCCAAAATTTCAACATTCTATGAAAATACAGGTCACTAGGAGTGGCTGACAGCAACAATTAGAATCTTTCATCGGTGGCTGTTTTAGAAATCTTGAATTCTTAAATTGCTGCAAATTTTATATTTTAGCATGTATATTTTTCATCTTCACAGTGAGGCATCAGGCACACTTTCGCTTCAAAGCGAGTATATTCAAATATTTTCTTCTGTTAACATTGAGGTTTATGGAAACAGTGACAAGTAGCAACAACTGAGAAAGATGCGTAAGTAATTACAATCCAAAAAGGCCGCCATCTATCCCGTAACATCAAAATTTTGATAACAAAACTCATTTGATCAAATATAGCATAGTTTCAAGATTTATATAATGAATTGTATGTTAAATTAGATCATATCTGTCAATCAAGGTAGTTCTGCAATTAGCATATTTAATTTGTTTGATTAAATGTTCATGGTTTGAGCACTCAATAACATTAAAATATGTAAGTAGTAGAGAAAAACAATCTTTTAACCCTTTAAGGACCATAGTGTTTGAGGCCATCGAAATTGAAATTACTCTTGCGGGATCTTTTTGCCATCCCTTCAATATGAAAACTACAAAATTTCATCCAATAATTCTCTTTCGTTGTGAAGATACAGGGTGGTACATATATATAAACCACTTGTCCTTAAGGGTAAAAAAACGCTGAAAACTATGCATGAAAGTCATGGAAGCAATTCCGGGTTGCATTCAAGCAGAAGCTTTTCTCACATGCTGAGCATGTCACATTGCTTCGGCAGTCATTCTGCTTCCCTGAGCACAGGAAACAGCGTCTGCGCTTGGCTCCGAAGACTGGCAGGTGATGGCCAGGAACCACGAAGTGACCCGGGTTCTTTCTGCCTTGATGCAGTCTTTGTCGAGAACTGAATTGTCCAGCAAGCTTCCGAACGACTGCTTGTCGGAATTGCAGCAGTGTTGGGGATTTCATGCGACAAATTTCCATTTTCTTCCGGTAGATGATGTGAGCATTGAGGATGCTCAAATCGATGACGTCGAAGAATATTCGCAGATAGAATTTTGCCCGGCTTCGTCGATCGATTTGGTAGAACTCCTTCAGTTGGTCCGTTAGGTCGACACCACCCATAATTGAATTGTAGAATGACACCTGTGAAAAAAAGAAAACGTCAATATGCTTGCGCATTTAGGCCAACATGCAAATATTTTTGTGCGCAAAAGATCTGTGATTATTGAAATACGCAGGAAATAAAGGCCTACTGCATGCACAGTCAACAAATTATGTAAGCACTGTCATGTAACTTACAGTTGTACACGTAGGCCTACGAGTATATCTTACGTTTTAGAGTGAGTCATTTAGGAAATGTCAAAATATATGTACTTCGAATGCTTTTAGATTAGCTCTCTGCGAATTGTGTGTATGACCTGCTTATGTACACTGCAATTGATATGCACAAATCGATTTCATAAAATTGAAAATATATTTCGTGTAGGACTGTAGGCCTATTGTGATACAGTTTCATTGATTCACGACATGATTGAAGGGTTGCATGCACATTGCACAATTATGTAATAGGCGATATCAGATATTTAAATTCAAAAGGAGGAAGAATCAATATACTTTCATCCAGAAGTCCGCATGCACAACGTGATACGATAGCGTATCGAGTAGAGAGCATGCTGATGAAGCCGACTGTGATGCATGGTAGCGGGTTCTACTCCCGCCGGGAGTGCATATTTTGAGTGATGCAATGTCTGTAATAGAATCTCAGAGTATTCATTTTTTCCAACAACTTCATTAGTAAAGTGGTATAAAACACTAGCACACTCAGATTTCTGATAGAAAATTGCCACTGAATCTACGTACGTATGTCTTGACTATCTACCTGCACACATTCTACATTTGCGCATTATGTAGTGTAGGATATGCAACAACGAAAAAAGTCAATGCTTAGATGAATAATGTCATAAACAGCTTGACTTTGTACAACTATTGTTGTCTGTGCATGATTAATATTGGTTTTATCAGGTACTTGAAATCTAGAATATAATAGAGAAAATTTACCCTTGGGGACAAGTGTTTCACATATGTACCACCAAAATTCAAATTAGTATGTACGTTTTTCTATTGAAAAAATCTTTCGTCAAGTGGTCTAGTCTGCTAATATAGATTATTTTCTAGGAGAAAATACTAATAAGAGTTACAAAAGTGCTCACGGTGATTATTGAGAGATTCGTAATATAAGGCAAAAACTTACCTCACGATATGGCTGATTTCAAATCGAAACCAAAGATTAACGAAACTTTGTTGAAACGCAATTTTTGTTTGTATGAGTTATTTTTTATGCAGATAAACAAAATAAGGGTTGTTGGGTTATTTCAATTGGCTTTAAAGTATAGTAATCCAACAAAAAAGAAGGTGGTATATATATGTACCACCAGTCCTTAAAGGGCTAAAATAGGTCACTTAAAAAATGTGATTTTTAAAATCTTTCATCCAGGGATTGTCGAGATATTTCAAATTTTTGAATATTTTTGAAATTCAAATTCAAATAGCAACCAAAGAAACAATTCTCCATCCAGATGGGCTTCAGAAACGGACACCTGATGCACGAAAATACCTCTAGACAGAAAACCAGAGAATTCTGTCGAGGGCTTTCTGAGAAAATCACAGTTAGAGACGAAGTCTGCTAAATTAAGCAGTTGTTATTAAAAATAGAAACATGGGAAGGTCCCTTGCGCTTTACATCATAAGCTATGTATATCATTGAATTGTACGTGCCCATCGCATCAAGTTTGGCTCTTCGATTGTCATGCCTCACCGTTCTTTAGCTCACGATGAGGCCCGTAAAGTTGTTGTACCTGTATGAACAAAGCGAAGGACTTACGGTTAATCAGCGACACCCTAAGAACGTATATCCAAGAATTTTGTATCAATGGATTTGACATTGATGACATTCGACTTCCTGTTGCTATTTGTGCATCCTGTAGATTAATTCTTGGTCAATATTCTAAAGGAATATTTATCCAAAGTCTTGAAGTGTATGACCACCCTAAGATACATGGAATGTATGATACGCTATTTATAAGGGATTCTCTGCGCTACTGTCTTGTTTGCCGTATTGCACGTTCAAATGTTGACCCTCTGAAGTTGGGCATTTCAAAGAGATCTCCGGGGAGACCAAAAACTACGGAAGTTGATCAAAATTGTCGTCCTATCGCTATCAAGGTGTGTCAGTTTTGTTTATCTCGCTTATCACGTGGACAATCGCATGAGTGTTATAAACAAAACACTCAGGTTTAGAGGGCACTTTATTCGCCAACCGTTAACATGAACATATCAGACACTTCTGCTCTTCAGTCCGTTCGAACAGTATTCGCACATGCATGCAACAATAGCTATCTTATCAGACCATGCGTATTATGCATGGATAGCCAATCACATGGAAGAAGCATTGTCCGCTGTCACATCCTTGAGAGGGAAAGAGAGAAAAATAAAAAAAATGAGTAATATAATATACAGACATTTGAACGTAAAACTCATACCAAGATATGAAATGTAAAAATTAGTCTCAACGATAAAATCTCCGACAACTCGTACAGCGGTTAGGGCGCAAATTATCGCGAGCGCCATTACTACTACTATCAGACTCAAACATAGTCCGTTCATCCGTAACATCATTCAAACACTCTAAATCATTTAGAAGATCTTACTGAGTATCCACGTTATCATCAGGCAATTCATTATTAAAAGGCCTCATAAAACGCTGATTAAAGATTTTTCCATACCATCAATCGACAACAACCAAGATCCATGACCTCTCTTAGACAAAACCACAAACCATAGCAGTAACATCAAATTTACCATTATCACCCCTCTTGACTAAAACACGCTGACCAACATTAACCGTTGTGGAACATTTTTTAAATTGTGATTTAGATGCATGAGGGTTGTCATAATCGATGATCATGAACTGTGTTTTAGTCAAGCACGATCAATTCTATAGTTTTTTCAAGTCGAAGCGAGAAAAAAAAACTGGAAGTGGTATTTCTGGTCTATCAATTTTTTCAAAATTTTGATTTTTTGTGCATTTTGATGATCCAATTTTCAACTCGCATTTTATACATGAAAACCTGCAGTTCAATGCACCAAAGTCGGTATACATAAAGACGACACTCCTAATTTACTAATTCATAGGTCGGCATATCCTTTTCATCATTTGTCTTGTCTCAGCAATGCAATTAGTATGTATGTTCCACTTGTGGAACGTTGGCTACTTCAGGTTAGATGAAACCTACATGTTTTTCGAGAGGAATCATCTCGGATGCTAACCAAATGTACCATAGCGATAAAGTAACATGATAAATATCAAACGAAGCCGCAGGCCGAGGCTGATATTTAGGTCATGTCGCTGAAGACTCCTCCAGCCCACCTTAATTAGCTGATGTTCATCCTGAATTAATTGGCAAGACACCATTGGAATATTTTCTACTTTTTTTCACGGAGGAATTGTTACAGGAAGTGGCTCAACTTACCAATGGGTATTCACTTCAAAAAGGTAATCAGCATGTACCTATCTGTGTTATTTTACGTACATTAAATCGCATCTTTATACATGTACATGGTTATCTGATTGATAGAAGGCCTACATGTAGCCTATGCAAATGCAAGTAGCGGGGACCAGTCCACACCTACTACACCCATCCACTTTTTCTGTTTCGAATTTCGATTCTACATATTGTGAAAGGTTAGGGTCTGAATGCATTACATGTATGTTCTTTAGTAAATATTTTAAGTAGACAGTCACGTGCTTCTCATGCAAAAGCCTACGATATGTACATAGGCCTATGCACGCATTGCACGTGCTACACGTAGCTAGCAGCTGCATGATGTGTGCCTTTTCATTTTGTTCTGCACTAAAAAAAGAAAGAACATAAAGGATTGATAAAAAGGACTGGTTGCGACCGATTGCTGATTAGCTGGGGTAAAAGGTGAAATTATGAGCTAGCTGTGTATGTATGTTATGTATGTACACATACATGTAAATCAGGTAAATCTAATGCAAATGTACATGTATGTATGTACAATCAAACAAAATATCCCAAAGACTAAATTTGAACATTTCAAACTTCAAGACTATCCGTCTGCTAGTTATTTGTGGTCAATAGAATCCAAAAATGTAAATAAACGAAATTGACGCGAATTCATAAAAAATATTGAACATTACGCATCTTGTATTACATAATAGGCCTACTTATCAGTTGAAGTGCACTATTCTCATGTCTAAAATGCGACGTTTTTTAATCGAATATTCTATCCTGGGTCTAAATTTTGTAAGAGCATTTGATCTTTCAACAGGTTCTCCGCTCAATGTATCTGAGGATGAGTTCTTGCGCTTTTTGGGAAGTTTGATTTTGAGTGGAATGCGTATTGGAAAATGCGTATTGGACGACTGCATCAGACTTGCGCTTTGATCTAGTCAGTCAAGTCATGTCCAGAGACCGCTTCAAGAAAATCAAGACCAACATTCATTTTGTTGATAATAATCGTCTAACTCGAAAATCAGACCCTCTATGATCATTTGAACCAGCAATTTTCTCAATTTGGAGTTTTTGCTGAACATTTGAGTATTGACGAATCCATGGTACCTTACTATGGACATCATTCTGGAAGCATGTTTATAAAGGGGAAGCCAATACGCTTTGGCTACAAGATTTGGTCACTCTGTACCCCCGACGGATATCCGTTTCGTCTTCTTTTGTATTTCTTTTGTATAGTGGAAAATCTGAGAAATCCCCAGATCCTACGGGGTCACGCGTAGTTGCGGAATTACTGGATGTGGTGGAAGCAGCAGTGCATCATGCAGTGTATTTTGACAATTTTTTCACCAGCCATAAATTACTCTCTGACTTATCTTCGAAAGGCATTAGAGCCACTGGCACCATAAAAGAGAATCACATGAACAGATGTCCCCTTGGCAAACAAATGATCAAAAAAAAGAAAAGGGCACCTTTGATTTCGTTCTGATGGAACAGTATTCGTGTGCCAATGGAAGGATAATGCTGTTGTGAATATTGCAAGCAATTTCGAAGTAGCCACTCCAACTACTAAGGTGAAGCGATGGAGCACGAAAGAGAAACGTAGGAAAGACGTTGCGCAGCCAAGGTTGGTTCGCTCATACAACCAGTATATGGGAGGTGTCGATGTTATACACCGTCTCTTGGGGTCCTACCGCCCAAGGCTTCGTACGAGAAAGTGGTACTGGAACCTTTTCAGTAACGCTTTGAATGTGGCGGTCGTCGTAAGTTGGCGGATACATCAGTACTCAACGGATGACCACGCGATGACCCACGTGGAGTTCAGACGGCAGTTGGTCATGGCTCTGCTGAAATATGATGCGATTGGACAGCGTAGACGCCTAGGAGGTCCCACGGCACCAGCCTCAAGCTCCATTCGCTATGATGGTGTCAACCATTTCATCGAGTCAACGACACAAGGAAGGTGCAACTTGTGCCAGAATAACACAAAAAAGAAATGCTCGAAATGCGATAAGAGACTACACGAAAATTGCTTCGCTTATTTCCACACACTGTAGTTCGCATTTTGCAATTTTGCAGTGTTTTGAAAAAAAAACACTCTGCAAATATTGATTTATAATATATTGGAACCTGGAAAGTGTGCATTCTATGTGGGGAAATATCATATGGGTGATAATTTGTATTTACAAGAAAAGAAAATAAACCATTGAAAAAAATCATCAGCATGGTAAAAAATATGTAGATTCACACACCCTTTAGTGTCCAACGTTCCACTTGTGGAACATTGCTATATCTCGAAAAGTACACACTGAACTTTTGATCATTAACCATATTAGTCTTATTTAGACCCCATTGGCAGCGTTTTGTCACTTGCCACCAACATTTGACCATGCCTTCTTATGTCCGACTCTAAACGGTTAAATTCCGTCAGTTTTGAAGTAGATGCCTCATTTCTTTAAGCGAACCGATCCTTCAAACTCCTCGGTTTTCTACCTATGACAACATTGTCTGAAAAAATTCGGTTCCAATGCGTCGGCATATCTCGTCCAAAACATCTTCTAAATGGTGAACATCCAGTAGAATCATTCGGTAGCCTTCGAATATCATATAGAACCGTATTAAGAGCCAAATCAAATTCAACACGGTCCTCCGAAAGTTTATCCAATCAAGTTTTGAGCGTTCTGTGAAAGCGTTCAACCAAGCCGTTGCTTTCAGGAAAATATGGGCTTGAAAACCTATGCTTTACCCCACTTTGCAAAAGAAATTTTCCAAATCTCTGCTTGTGAATGCCGTTCCATTACCTGATATCATTATTTCAGGAATTCCAAACATTGAGAACAATTGGAGCAAACAATTTTTTACTGATTCAGTCGTTACGCGAGTGACTTCAAAAGCGACGGGATATCTCGAGAAATGATCTATTACTGTGAATAATGTTTTACCATGTAGTCTGTTGCTAGGGCCAGTAAAATCGACGCTGATGACCTCCCATGATTTTGTACTTTTATCCGCGACCGCGGTTAATGGTCTTTGACATCTTGGACCAATAGAATAGACTGCGAAGAAATACTTTCATTTTGTCAGCTCCAACATGTCCTGAATGTGTCCTTTTGATAGCCCGCATCCTCAGATTCACAGGTAGCACAATGCGATTCCCTTGACGCACAAGCCCATCTGAAGAAATACATAATTCATCTTTTAAAGATCCATAGAAACGTTTTAGTTGCTGGTCCTTGAAAAATCCTCGTGTAATAAACATTTTTAAAGCTGTAATTTCTTCATCTCCTTATGATGCAGAAATTATATCTTCAACAGACAAAGGCATGTCCTGATCAACAAAACAACACGTCTCATTACCGGTACACATTTCCTCTGTAATTTCATGATTGGACTTTATGGATATTCGAGATAGATAATCAGCCAAAGAGTTATGTCGTCCACTGATATGCTCCACTTTCACTGCGAACGGTTGAATACTCAACATCCACTTTTGTATGCGCATTGGAAGAAGATGTACTGGCTTGCCAAAAAAAGCCAGTAATGGTTTATTATCAGTCTGAACCAAAACAGAGCTGCCAAAAATAAAGGTTTTGAATCGAAACAATGAGAACACTATTGCCAAAGATTCTAGCTCTATTTGAGAATATCTTGTTTCCACATCTTTGAGCTTTCGGGATGCAAATATAATAGGCCTTCATCTTGTAGTAGGACGCCTCCTGATCCAATTTTTGAGGCATCGGTTCGTATAACATTAGGCACCCGCTTATTGAAATATTTCAAGTACTGTATGTTACACATTTCCATTTTTAAACTATCGAATGCTCTCTGTGCATTATCATTCCACTGAAATGTGTCATTAGATAACAGCAAATAAATCGGTGCACATATAGTGGCAAAGTTCCGAATAAACTTGTGACCGGTGTATTCAATTAATCCCAACACTGAGAATGGTTCTGGGGTGCAGGATACTTAATTAATGCATCAATTTTCTCTTTGTTAGTTCTCAGACCGTTTTACGAAATTTCATGTCCCAGAAATTCAACCGATTTTATTGCGAACATGGATTTATCACGATTCAGTTTAATACCACTATCAGCTAGAATCTCCAAAACTTTTCTCAATCTCTGATCATGCTCCGTTTGCGAGGCCCCAAATATCAGTATGTCATCAAGATATATTAAGACTCCAGGTATATCGCCAATTAAACACTGCATCATTTTTTGATAAATTTCGGGTGCACATGAAATGCCCTGAGGCATTCGACAAAACTGAAAGTTACCAATAGGAGTGGAGAAGTATTTTTGAGAAGTATTTTTGAGATTCCTCGTCAATCTCAATTTGATAGTATCCAGACTTCGCGTCTAATATAGAGAAAATGCATTCATTATCCAAATCAATCATAATGTCCTCGAATGTGGGCATTTGGTAAGGTTCGCGAACGATGAATGAATCCGAATGTCTAAAATCAACGCATATTCTCACATCTCCTGTTTTGCGCTTTATTACAGGGACGAAAGGAGAAAGCCATTCACTGCTGTGTGCTCGTATTATAATTCCTTTGTCCAACATAGATTGTAATTCATCTCTTACCATATCCAGCAGATTGGGGGGTAGCCTCCTGAATGAAGTAGCTTTTGGTATAGCATCTGATGCAATCTTGATCTTATACGTCATATCTTTTACATGACCAATGCCTTCAAATATACTGTCAAATTCTGACAAAACATTAAGATCATTTTCCTCGATAAAAAATACTTTGTCATCAGCATTCATCTCATTCAGAATTCCTAACTTGCGGCATAAATTGGTACACAGTAAAGGTGGTTCATCATCAACCTCGACAACAAAAAATTCTATTTCAGTTACATCTTTATAGCTGACCGTCAAATTAGTTCTACCGGACACGACAAGCTTAAAACCACCATAGGCTCTCAGAAAGAAATTACATTTATAGATATGCAAAGTCGGACAAATATTACTTGGAATGATATTCCAACATGCACCAGTGTCTGCTATACATTTAAAGCTCTGATTATTCAAAAAGACAGATATGAATTCAGAAATACTTACTGAAAATATAGCGAGTTCACTCTTGTTTGAATCATCACTGTCCAAAGTCACATTATTCACAGGTATTGGTTCATCCTTCATAGTAACATTCCGTTTAAATTGGCAAACCTTCTCCAAATGTCCTCGTCTTCCACATGAGTAGCACTGCGAGTTTAGCCCCTTGCAATCGGCGTGACCGATCTGGAAACCCCGAACACCACATTTATAGCAGAATATCTTGCTCTGCCCAGCTTGCTTGAAATTCGAATTTCTGTCCATCTTACGTCCACTAACAAGATTGATATCGGACTGATTCTGAATAGGCACCACTTTAGTACGCTCTATGGATGCACGTCCGACCATCTCAGCCTTCATTACAGCAGCTTCTGTTAAGAGTCACTCCCCGAGACGATCATTGTAAACGCCCAACACGAAAACATCTCTTAGCATTTCGGGAGCATTGAGAATTGACAATCTCTTGATAACCGGCGCAATCGGCAGGCAAATTCATTAATCGTTTCATTTGAGCCTTGCTTTGCTTGGAAAAATACTTTCTGTTAATTAGAACAGATGAGCTTACATTAAAATAAGCATCAAGTCGTTGATTGCGTCAGCGTACTTGTCTTTAGGTTCTGGAAGCCCATCAAATATGGCAAGTCCGTCACGTCCAAGAGAATTTATCAACAGAGGAAGTTTTGCATCATCTTCAACTTTGACGATTGTAACGTAGTTTCCGAACTGACGCTTGAAATATAACCAATCTTCACGTTTTGGACTTGGATTAAGAATAGGCAGGGGACATATATTCACCATCCTCAGCGCCAGATATAAACAAAACACTCAGGTTCAGAGGGCGTTTTATTCGCCAAACGTCAACATGAACATATCAGAAAGTTCTGCTCTTCAGTCCGTTCGAACAGTATTCGCACATGCATGCAACAATAGCTATCTTATCAGACACATGGAAGAAGTATTGTCCGCTGTCACAAGTGTTCTAAGTCAACGCGTGTGGAAAATTTGAAAGACTTGACTGAGAGTAGTTCTCCAAAAGCTGCTCAGAAATGTGCCGCATCTGTGCTAAGAACCATCAACGATTCTACTGGTTGTACAATGCTCTCAAACACAAAAGGTAAGAGAATATTCTTTTCTCTTTCTTCACAAGAAAGAAATTTCTTTGCTCAAAGTATATCTCAAATGCAAGTCAACATGATTCTTAGCACACGAGACACAATACACGTGACAAAATGTATTCGAAGGGCTAATGAATTTCGACGTTCTATTGAAACTGGATGTCGGGAAAAGGCAATTGAGAGAGACCATCAGCTAGACGAATATTTTATACTGAAGAAACTTATTCTTGCTAGAAAATTGAATAAGAAAATTACCGGAAGAGAAGAAGGGCCAGTGATTATGTGCTCTGACGTTTCAAAATTGATCGACAAGCTCACTATACAATGTCATCTGCTATTCTCTGATGAACCTCGTGAATTAAAATTTGAATAGACTCTGGTCGTGGTTTTCTAAAATTGTGCATATAATTTTGTGATGAGAGTGATTATGATACACATACTTTAATTGATCCAAAGAGAAAGAAAATGTCTGGCGTCAAAAAGTTGCTTATTTTGGCTATCGTTCCTGAAGTACAGGAAAACTATGAAAACTTAAAGATTTTATGGATTGAAATGAAGATGAACCAGTTGATAAGGGATGGAATTACTATCTATATTGCTGCTGACTTAAAAATGTGCAACTTACTTGTCGGAATCATGGCCTATGGCAGCAGTTACCCCTGTTGTTGGTGTGATGCGAGAAAAGGGTTTTTGATTTGCGAGGGTGAAATACGTTCTTTCAAAATTGTCGCTGATGACTTCTGGAAGCTCTACGATGATGGAGCAAAGCTAGCAAATGGAAAAGATTATCATAACGAAATTCACTTACCGATTATGAAACCAAACGATGAGAAACAATCAATTCTAGAAGTTCTTTCAACTCCTGAATTGCACGTAATGTTTTAACGTCATTTATACAGAACTTCGTAAAGTTTGACCGGAGGCAGGTAAATGATTAGAATACTGTCATGTTCAGCGTGAAGCTGAACATGGTGGAACATTTATAGGAAATAGTGTTCGGAAACTTTTGAAAAATATTGATTCTCTTCACACTTTGTGTCCTTCTAGACACCAGTCGTTCATTTACATTTTAGAAAACTTCCATAACGTATTCATGTCATGCCTTGGTTCTCATCTTCATTCAGATTTCAAAGATAGAATTGAAGCGTTCCAAATCTCGTGCGCAAAGTCGAAGATTCCTATTTCACCTAAATTGCATGCGCTTTTTTATCATACACCCCAGTATCTCAGAAAGCCCTCGACAGAATTCTCTGGTTTTCTGTCTAGAGGAATTTTCGTGTATCAGGTGTCCGTTTCTGAAGCCCATTTTGATGGAGAATTGTTTCTTTGGTTGCTATTTGAATTTGAATTTCAAAAATATTCAAAAATTCAAAAATCTGAAATATCTCGACAATCCCTGGATGAAAGATTTTAAAAATCACATTTTTTAAGAGTCCTTACTCCAATAGTGTCATTCGTTTGTCTAGGGAATTTTGGTCGATAATAAGTTGATTCAGGAGCACCGTGGACCAAAGATTATGGAAGGAAAGATCAGTCACTCTGTCACCCCAACTAGTTACAATGAAAAACACAGCATTCCCGAAGAACTACTTATCCTCGTATTAGTTAGAGTACCATCATGTAAATGTCAAACATACTTTTTATTCATTTTTAGATATATTGTGATTCTTTTCATTATAGCCACTGTTATAAGACAAAATTACCAAGAGCTTCGATAAATTAAGCCATACGATTGAGTTGCATTTAATTACATTGCAGTAATTATCACCAAATGCAATTCTAAATTGATATAAGATACTTGATGACATAATTATGAAACCGACAATGACAACAAAACAATCAATGAAAAAATATAATTCTATCGAAGCACATTACAAAACTGCAATTAACCCTGAAGGGGGGTCCAGTGGACCCCGGAGCCGCATTTTTCTATTTCATTTTTTACACTGACGATATATCAACCACTCAAGCCCATAAAAATAATCATTTCTGACAGTGAATCTGCATTTGCTATTTCATTTCAATTGAATCAGTAGAAGTTTGCCAGATAGGCCAAGGGGGTCCACTGGACCCCCCCTCAGGTCTCAGAGGGTGTAGATGAAGTCTGTACTAGTCTGTTTTATTATGACTTCCTTACATAGCAGCATCACAAATTCAACATAGCATAACAGTACAACTGTGGTCAAAGATATAGGACATGTACATGCACATAGCTACATAACTTATCTATGACATGTTCATAGATGTGGAAAATAGCACGGCCGCCACACCCCCCCCCCCCGACAGAGATGGAGTTCTTTATGAAACGATGAAACGGAGCTTCCATATCTGTCAAAAGGCAAGATGGTTCTGCCAAAATGGGAATTCCGTAGCATTCTTGGCGGTCTTCCGCGCCTTGGTGGTTCACCGACTCGAACAGGCTGATCAAAATCCGAAAATGCTGATTTAGGTCGGTCAATAGGAACTGCATCTTGCCTTCCACCTCTATCGATGAGAAACGTCTTTCCGTTTCTCTGCAGAACAAGATATGGGCCTTCATATGGCCGTTGAAGAGGCATTGTATGTGAGTCAATGCGCAAGAACACATATTTGGCAGTGGAGAGAGAATTTGAAACGGCAACCGACGGTAGACTGTGACGTGAAGCAGGAGTAGGGTAGAATGCGGGACATTTTTCCACGTAAGAGAGGCAAGAAAGTATCATATGTTGGCACGGAGGTGGGACTGGCAAAGAAATCTCCTGGAACTTTGAGGTGAGTTCCATAAACCAGTTCAGCAGAAGAGGACTGCAAATCCTCCTTCGGAGAAGTCCGTAAGCCCAACAAAACCCATGGCAGCTGGTCCATCCAGCTAGTGTCGTCCGATGGTGAGTTCCTCCAAGTTGTTTAGATACGTACATCTGACCAAAGACAGGACGAAAATTGTTGTGATCCTCTGTCAGAAGTAATGTGCGCAGGCACACCAAACCATGAAATCCAACCGTTTACAAGTGCGTGCGCGCTTGACATTGTGGAGGTATCACTGACCGGGATTGCCTCACGCCATCTTGTAAAACGATCCACAATCGTAAATAAATGAGTAAAACCACGTGAAATTGGCAGTGGTCCAACTAAGTCAACATGGACATGATCAAGCGACATTGTGGAATTTCGTAGGACTTGAGAGGTGATTTTACACAGGTCTGAATCTTGGACGATTGACAAAGAACGCATGATTTAGCCCATAAACCAACTTCCTTTTGAATATTATGCCAAACAAATTTTTCAGAGACAAGGGTCTGTGTTGCTCTTATGGATGGATGCGAAAGATTGTGAATAGCTTCAAACACTTGACGTTGGAATGAGGAAGGAACAATAGGTCGCGGCTTACCAGCAGATATGTCACAAAGAAGTGAATCTTGGTTAGGACCGAATTTGACATCATGCAGTTGTAAACCATTCGAAACTGTCTTGTACTTTTGCATATCCGGATCTCGTTTTTGTTCGGCTGACATCGCTGCATAATCCACATTGATTTGAGTAGAAATAGAAGTGATTGACATTCTGGAAAGAGCGTCAGCAACATGATTATTTTTGTCTGATATATGTTTAACATCCGTAGAAAATTCTGAGATGTATGACAAATGACATTGTTGCCTGGGAGACCATGGATCTGAACATTTGCTGAATGCAGATGTTAGTGGTTTGTGATCAGTGAAAGTAACGAGATGGCGACCTTCGATTATGTACCGGAAAGGCTTAACAGCAGATATAGAGCAAGTAATTCACGGTCAAATGCGCTGTACTTTCTTTCTGCTGGATGTAATTGTCGACTGAAAAATGCTAATAGTTGCCATTGATCATCAATCAGCTGCTCCAAAACAGCTACAACTGAATATCGAAAGCATCAGCTGTAAGCGCGATGGTAGCGAAAAGTTGAGGATGAACGAGTATTCCTTTGCTTTTGAAAATGCTGTGTCTAATTCATGGGACCAGGAAATTAGCTTAGGCTTCTTAGTGACTTCCTGAAACAATGGTTGCATTATTGCTGCAGGAACAAAGCGATGATAAAAATTCATCATACCAAGTAATTCTTGTAGGCCTTTTAAATTTTTTGGTTTGGGAAAGTTTGTAATGGCCTCTACTTTTTCCTATCTATCAGGAGTAGCTGCATCATTCGGTCGCCTGCAATCTCCGCACGGCCACCAACCCCCTGATTGCTTAGGAAACATGTGTAATGGTGAAGACCATTGACTGTTGGATCGTCGAAGTATTCCCATTTCCTCCATTTTACGGAATTCTTCCTTTGCCAAAGCAAGTTTCTGCAGTGGCAATCGACGTGCTCTGGCATGAACTGGACGACCTGTCGTTGTAATGTAATGCTCGACTCTATGTGCTGTGTTCGGGTTAGAGAAAGTGGTCGTTGTTAATGATGGGTAGCGAATGAGCAATTCTGTGTATTGATTATTAGAGGAGACAATTCACAGTCGTTGTGATGTCACATTTGCATCAGTCAAGGGAGTAGTTTCAAAAGTTAGGGAATCAACTAACAATGACTTATCCACGTCAGCGATCAAGAAGTTCCATCTGAGTGCGCGTGAGTTGATGTGAAGAGTAAGTGTGCGAACGCCGAAAGTACGTATCGGAGTTCCGTTAGCTCCGCTTAATAGCGGGCCATTGTATTTTGAACGTGTCTCTAATGTCTCTAGTCTCCTGTGTCGACAAGAAATTCAAAGTTAGAAATAGGATCTCAATAAAACAAAAGTCCTCTTTCTAATTGGCCGACCGCCGCTGCTATTAGTGACGGTCGGCTAGTTCGTTTCCCGAATAATTGCATGGGGATACACCCTTCTATGCATTTTGACCAAAACGTGCGTGGTAGAAACACATGCCGGTTGTTTTAGGCGCTGCAATGCGATTTGGAATCACACTATTTCGATTATTGATTACTTTACCAACCTAAGCAGATGTAGAATTTCTGGAAAAGCACAATTTGGCAGCAATAAGGGCAAATATTCTTGGATTACTAAAGTCCTCGTTAGCTAATTGAAGTCTGACATCATTCGGCATTTGTTCCAAAAAAATATGCTGGAACTAAAAGCAAGGGGCATGGCTACCCATCAATGCCAGCATTTCATCCACCAACTCTGTCGGTTTTCTGTCACCTAAGCCAGTCAGATGTAGAAGTCGAGAGGCTCTTTCGCTGGGGCTCAATGAAAAGTGTTCAATAGCTTTTGCTTCAAGTTCACATACTTATTCGATGGAGGAGGATTGGAGAGGATATATGTCAATCGGATTGCAGTTGATTGGTCAAGTGTGGCAGTGATGTGATAATACTTTGTCTTATCTGCTGTTATATGGCGAAGATGAAATTGGTTCTCAACCTGAGCGAACCAAGCTCCTGGTTGAGAAGGCCAAAATGCGGGTAATTTCATTGAAGTGGTGGATAGCTACGCTGTTGAAGTCATTGTAAATATCGTGAATAACCGATCCACGCTAGCGGGCTCCCCAATAAAGCGATGCTAAGTCGTCAGTAGTCTGTTTTATCATGACTTCCTTACATAGCAGCATCATAAATCTAACAGAGCATACTAGTACAACTGTAATCAAAGATATAGGACACGTACACGCACATAGCTACATAACTTATCTATGACATGTTCATAGATGTGGCAAATAGCACGGCCGCCACAACATGCAAGTAGTTGGAAATAACCACAGGACATTCTATGTCAAAAATTGTAGCTCTAGATTCATGAATTTTGTGCAAACGTTTTGAGTCACGAAGCCAAATATGCTACGCTGCTTTAACAGCCCATGGCGTGTGTCATAAATGCAACTCCCTCGATGCTGAGTGAACAATGGGGACATCATGCAGTGATGACGTCATGGGTAGCTGGGATAGTTTTGTCAGCTGCTGGTCGAAGATTTAAGCAAGTGCCCGCATGACTGCACCGCACGTCATCGGGACTGAAGAGGTTAATAAGCAAAGACAGGAAAAATCTGCGTCCCATTGCTGTTTTCTTTGATCGTGTCTGACGGGAAGAGGAACCAGGTAAACATCGACAGACGTGCAGATTCGCATGGTGTACACCATTCTGTGAAAGTCTCCTTTTCGGCCTCATCCCCTGCAGAAACTCGATCTGGCTGCTGGACTATACAATGGAATAACGAATTTGCGAGCTCTGTATGACCGGATCGTAGTTATAGTATGTGTGACAGATGGTGCTGGCTTTTAGGGTGAAATAGAATTTTGACACACACTGTACATGAGAGAAGAATCGCAGGAGGAACAGATGTCGGAAAGGAAAGTATGACCATTTGATGGAAATGTAGGAAGTCGAGAATTGTGTGATTAACTTTTCGTGAAGGCTGGATCAGTTGGTGCAGGCGAAGTATGGAACCTCGCTGAGATGACTCATCAAAAAATCCGGATGCGCCCACAAGTTGAAATTTCGTTCATGGCCAGCACGGAGTGTGCCAAAAGCAAACGCCCCTTTACATTACCATGCGCACTCCGTAGAGTGCGGGATCACTGTCACCTAATAGGTGCATACCGGGAGGCGGTGTCCAGGCTGTAATTTTTGGATAACGCATGTTGGTTCGATGATTCTGTTGATGTTTCACAATTTCAAGAATTATGATGCCCATGTGGTTTTGAAATGTGGAATGAATGAAATGGCCCACTGGTAATTAGACGGTATCGCACAGATTAAAGAAAAGTTCATGAAAACACCTGTAGACACGAGGCGGGGATATTTCAATACTTCAGCAATACCAATTCCTGTCATCCACATTAACCAAGCTGGTGAATAACTGAGAGAGTCTGCCCATCACTCGAACTATCCTGCGGTACTTCCCAATGTAAATTAAGCCCTGCTGTGGTGGAAGGGTTTTTTCCGTATTCCTAATTTGATTCTATGGAGCGCCTGCAAAAAGCAATGTTCCATCAACAGAGACTATCCCCCGGTGATTATGAGCACACGCAGACGGCCTGGGCCAAGTTCCGGTGTAGAAAGTTTGAGGATTATATGAGTCGCTACTTAGAGATGGACGTGAATTTGCTTGCTGATATAATCGAGACCTTCAGAGAGGTGACCAGAAGGAGTACGATCTTGAACCGACCCAGTTCATCAGTCTTCCCGGTACATCACATACTTCAGCATTCACAATTCCTGGGGAGACGATGCATCTTGTCAACTCATTAGGCCGAGATGTATACCTTCTTTGAGAGTGGAATATACGAAAGACTGACTTACATCAAACATCTTGTGTCAGCTGGGGGAACTATGTGTTGGCGCATGTAATAATAATAAATGTATATTATTTGACGAGAATAGCCTTTGCGGTAGTGCCCTCGGCCAATATTAGCTTCATTCCAATTTTGAATGTTTGGACAGAGTGGAGTTGGAGCGCTGAGGATCCTGCAAACACCAACCTGTGACATTTTATCGATATCCTCTTAATGAACCTAAGGCATCAATTTGGATCAAAAGCATTTTCACCTTCACTGCTTTGAGCCCTGTCAACGTTTCTCATCTTCTCCGACTATGATTTGAGTCCTTCCAACGTTTTCCATCCTCTGTGATGGTGCTCTGTGACTTGCCAACGTTTACCCACTTCACCGACTGCGCTTTGATTATTGTGCATATTTTATTGATCCAAATGCATCTGTGTATTTGTCTATTGTTACTTGGCTTTTGGACGTGGCAGTACAGAATGGCTGGCTTCTTCACAAAGCGAGAGGTGGTTCCCTGACTCCGTTCCAATTTCGCCGCAGTATTGCTGTTTCACATCTGGAAACGCACGGAACAGAACCACGAGGACCAGGAAGATTTTCAAACAAAGAAAATTTCACAACCGATGGAAAGAATCTATTTCAATTATAATCGTCCTGCAATCTGCAAATATTCAAATACATTCATGTTTCCATTTCAGGTTCAATTAGCTATGACGGAATCAGTCATCTGCTCGGTGTCCCACCAAGCAACAAGCGTCGGAGGTGTGCTGGGGAGTTCTGCAAGTCGGTTGTGCGATCTGAGTGCAAGAAAGGTAATGTCGGATTGTGCAAATTTGGTTTCGCAGACTTTCACAAAAAGTGAAATTGTTTTGATCTTACATGGCAACTGTCCAGGGTGGCTTTATGTTCACGGCCAATTTCTGCTAAAGTACAATTTGGTTTTTTTAATGAGTGCTGAAAAGTTGGTGTATGTATTGTTCTTCATGAAATACAATTGTAATTTCAATGATCTGTTACAAAAGAAGAAACCGGGCATGAATGGGTTAATTGACAAATCAGATCTTCAATGGATGTGCGTATGTGATATAGCGGGTTAGATGTGTCGTGTGGCATTTGTCGATATATGTAGTTCAGGTGCTAGTCCTATGCAACTCATTAAAGGAGCACTAAAATGAGTAAGAATTAAGTACTTTACTATTATTATTCTTATTCAAGAGTCAGCATGACACAGGTGCAAACGAAGCGGAGTCAAGTTGCCTAATGGAGACATTCCCATAAGAGCAGTTATGTCCCTTGACGGCTATGTCAAGGCTTGAACCTATGTCCTACATCCTTTGAAACATGTCAAAGCCTCCAAGGGTGGTGCATGTCTGATGTTAGTTTGGTTCTGGATGGATTCGGCTACATTGTCGCTACTCTGAGTCCCACTCCGCACCCTCGGGCGCTTGTGAAACCGAACTGTTTGAAACTGCAAGCAATTTCTACAATTTAATTGTTTATTGTACGAAATATTCTTGAGTCAGAAATATGTCGATTATAGCAGCCTATTCAAAAATTTGTAATCATTTGCATCACCGAGGCTTGCTTACTTCTATAGAAGTAGTAAGTAAAATATCAGCACAATAGCTTCACTAAATAGTGATCTAGGTGCCATATATAAAAGTCGTTGAGACTAATCAGCACAATTTTCTCTGAAAGAAAACAGCTCATTGGTTTATTTTAAAAATCTCATGTTTTGAATCACAGAGATTTGGTATAATGGAAAACACATATAAAACATCCGGACAGTAAACACAACCCTAAATTTGTGATTCTACTTTTACATATCGCAGATTGCTTCTTATTGGGCATTTTGTGTACAAGCCGGTGTGAGTACTTTTAATAATTTCGTAATATAGTATTAGCGGTAACAAAAATGTCATATACTTACTTCTTTGGCCACGCCTGAAGCCCTGAAATTGCATTAAAAATCATGAATCAATGATGATTACATACGGAGGTCTTTATTAGTTTACAACCCTGTGAACAAATCTTAGAGTTCGACGATTTTCTCTACATAAGAAGATACAAAATATAATGAAATCCAAAAAAAGAACTAACTAACTATCGGCAGCTAAATTTATAAGATTCTATCGGTGGTTGAGGTGTTTAAAACATAGCGCGTAGCGTATCCTCACAATTTGAAACATATGGCATCGATATCTATACCATGAATCAGAGAAGACATCGAAGAAGTATGGCAACTGGAATAAGCATTGATCAACCCTTACTTTATCATGGGATATACACCCCAAGACGTGGCATTATTTGCGTATTTCTTCAACATGATGAAGTTCGACAATGTCATTCAGTTTATCCCTGACATGCATTAGGATGTTACATTGTGTGCCTTCTCTGTGTTACGCACTTTCGGACAAAGCTCGCATCGCCCTTGTTTTGGCACCAGTATGTAGAGCTTTATGTCACCTAGCAAAAAATTAGTAGTATTACATGCTACTTTCAAATAACTTTTATCAGTCATATACAATATGATGGATAGCGTGGTCTTTCGAGAACATTATCTAGATTTGATTTATTGTGAAATTAATTCTGCATGTCGTTGCTAATTTTGCTAATTTCCTAGTAGCATTTACACGACTCACAATTAGCTCAATTCTATGAACTAAGTTGGTTAATATCGTTTCAGTTAAACGATATCTTTTGTGCAACCATGTTGAATTATATATCTCAAACATAACTATCATTGCTTTCATGAATTATAATGTTTTTATTTCGGATTAATAATATTCTTATTTTCAAAATTACATAATGCATGATTGTTGATGGTTGAATACTTATTGATTATTTATTAAATGCATTAGACTTACCTGTATTAAAATCGAATTCAGTATTTTAAGTTTGACTCTTAAATATCGCTATCTCACTACGTACAGAACAGTAGTAAGTACCATGCAACATTAAAGCGATCTTAATTGACAAAATGCCTTAAATCAACATATTTTAGTTGCAAAATTCGGAAGTTGTTATCCAATTCTTATAATAGTATTATAATAATTATAAATATATATTCTTATAATCCTGATGTTTCATAGGTTATTTTGATATGTATGCCAGTAAGTTAGTAGTTTTGACCATTAGTCCTCCAAAAATAAAATTGAACATAAAGACGACAGAATTTTTTGATGAAAATTGGCTGACGTATCATACAGCAAATATCAGTGGCGTCGCGTGCTCCCTGACCATAGGCCTTCATTCGGCATTGGAATACTACCGGTATTTCTATACCAAACACTTTTATGCTACAATATTAATTTTCATAAAAGCTGAATTTTTAATAGCAATTTTCCGAACATTTTTTAAGGTCAAGTGAGAGTGCACATGAGAAGTGATTTCTCATGTCTCTTAACCGCCTTACTCAAGGAGGTGAGATCACTATATCCCCTCTCTGTCCAGACCACATTTTCTCGAGAAAAACGGAGGCAAGGCCAGCAGTTTCTGACGTTTCCCACGGCCGGTCAGGCACTCACTTGTTGAAATTTTGATGCATTAAAATGTCTTGTATATTCCATATTTCTTTCTCTGTGAGTACTTTCAGTTTTATATCAGGTGTTGGTCTACCTTGCTTGACGACTGTCATCTTTTCAGTGTGTTCCCTTGGGACGAAAGGCGTGATTATGATCTCACCTGCAGTACTAAACATAGCGTCACATCAATCACGTAAAAACAATAATGGAATTCTACGAATCTGGGTGTTCGAGTCAGATGCATTACTCTGCATTCATTGGAGAACGCTCATCACATCTGCTACTGTTGACGTACTGTCCTCTCACACATTAAGCGAAGCTAGGAACAATTGGGTTGCGCTTTCCTTACTATATTTAGGCACCGCGCCTCAATCAAGAATTGCGTAGAATTTCATTGCAAAAATTGGAGAAGGCAAAGCATTATGTCTATCGGGAAAGCCAATATTAGCACGGGCGCGTGCGCTTACTGCGTCAAAACTGTTGGGGTTGAGCGTCTGATGTTGAGACGGAAAGTTGTGCACAGCCATCACGAGAAGCTATCGAATTTAAATGAATGATGACACTTTTCATCTTTATAAATGTTGGTAAATAATGTTTGAGGATGCGCTGAAGGCCTCGCAGGTACGGAGAAGACACCACTGGTAAATATACATACTACATATATATGTATATATAGGTAGAGTGTTGACTCACAAAATATCTGTACAGTGAAAATTTTTATGTAAAAAGATTCAGTTTTTTGCGGACATTACGCTCCTGTGGTCCAAAAAATTATTTGAGCGGTTTCTAAAAAGCCAAAATTTTTCAAATTGTTCTTGTATTTTTATACTACCGAGATGACGTCCCCTTTATAAGTAGTATGAAACAAGTTGGATATCAAAGGAATGAATATTTGCTAACAAGCATCTTTAAGTGGAAATTGAGCTGATCATCAGGAAATTTCATGAGCTGCATTACAATGCAAGGCCCTGGAGTCCTCAAGGAAAAGTTGAGATTATATTATATTATATCTCAACTTATAAAATATATAATACTCGTATATACTTCATATATATATATATATATATATATATATATATATATTATAAAATATGCCGTGGCTCGACATTTGATGAGGCATATAAAAGATTTTGGGAAAGCCAAATTTCTGGTGGTAGGTATTACTGGAACTTTCAACTGTATGTCCAAGTTTATCTTCATGTTGTGATAAACAGAGATTTCAAACTTTAACAAGTATCTGCAAATATCGATGTTCTGAGAGATTAAGTACTTAACAAAATAATATACAGAAAATACCTTGCGCAGAATTAATGATGATGTACTGAATATAAAATGTACCGAATCACAAATATAAAAAGTCATGCAGTTTTTCAATTTCGGTCTTTGAATTAACTTGCGACTTGTGTTTCTTGATGTGGATGGCTTCTCGCAGTCCCAAATTTGTTTCGTACGGATCAAAATTTTTAACATCAATTACATGATTATTATTGCTTCAGTTGTATTATTGTTTGTGCTTAAAAACTGATGAGTTGACATTGTCCGATGCTCTTTGTAGCGTTGGTGCAATGGACTTGCTGTGGTGCCTATAAGCTCTTTATATTGCATTTTATTCTATAAACCATGCTTTCGTTATGCTACAGGATTGTTCTACGTTGACATGCTACGTTCTTGATGGAACATGTTTTCAATTTTGTATTTAGATTTTGTTTTCTTTTTTAAGTGGTTTCTCAAGCTCTGGGATTTAAAGAAATTATTCAAAAATCGTCAGGTTCGAACAGCAATATCGCCATCTATATCAATATAATAAGTGTGAGGTTGTAATAAAAGTATCAAAAGCACAAAGCATATCTGATAAACACAATGTTACGTCATGCGTGACACAAAAAATGCGGCTTCTCTGATTGGTCAGCAATTGAATAGCACACCAGGTACTGTTTGACAAAAAATGTTCTGAATATTCATTACAAAAATGAATTTTAATTGTCGTCGAAAGTTTCATTGGTGGCTAGTTGCAAATTATGTTTAGTCAAGAATGAGGCAGGAACAACTTCATAGCTCGCTTAGAAGTTTTTCCAACTGTCTTGTGCAAATGAAGGACGTGCCTCTCAAACTTTGCGTGCATAAAAGATATGAGATGCATTTGTCACTCCAATGTCACACGTCTAATTTCAAATTTGAAAGACTTCTTGATGCCCCAGGAAGAACCAGAAAGTTTAAAGATGAGAATCGTGCACTTTTTATTGAAGAGAGGACAAGTGCGATGTCGCTCAATCTTCGAGTTCATGGAACGTGTCCAGCTGCAAGACTTCCCTTCTCTGATTCTGGAATTCCGAGATAGAATATTGAAAGACAAATTTAGAGATTTTCGTTATCCCTTCTCTCTGCATCAGGCAGTCAGTGCAGATAATGAAGATAGCCGTTTAAGTCAATGAGCAATACAGATTTAGTACCAAACATTGTTTGGTGTGATTCAGGAATATTTTCACAAGATGGCATTATAAATAGGCGAAATTGCCTTAGTTATTTGATTTTTCGTTCTTCATCCATTATCCATTCTTCGTAGGTTATTCCCAATAGATTTTCTCCACAATTCACGGTTGGCAGCATCACTCTCCTTCAGGCCAAGCTCCTTGCAATCAGCAAGCGCCGTTTCGCGCCACGTCTCCTTAGGGCGGCCTCTCGGTGTTTGACCACGCAGGTCCATGCCACACGTCTTCTTGACATGGTTATCCCCTGGTTACGGAAAGCATGCTTTTTCCTTTTTTCAAGACCGTCTTGATTTCTTCTATTCCAAGAAGCTACGAGAGAGAAGCATGGAAGAAGCGAACCTGTCCTTCAAAGATGCAAAGAAAATGGCAAGTGAAAAGCCGGCAAAGACTTTGACTCATTCTCTCGATTTATTGCGTATTATGGTCTAGATGGCAATTGCTCAGTGCCATAAATTTGAGTGATTTTTCCTCTCCGACGCTGTCAACGGCAGTCATTGCAATAAAATACTGGAGAATCACTTCATTCCACCATGTCAATCGAAAAAGTGTTTCTGCACGGCAATATACTAATGAGATGGAGCACCATTGCACTTTTTCCGTCATAATTCCGTAACTTTAAGAAACCCTATTTCTTCAAACGGATTTCGGACGCGGTTTTGAAACAGCTTGGTCGGTAAAATCTCCTAATCTGACGCCATGAGATTGCCGGCTTTGAGTGGTGTTGAAGGACAGGTACATGTTAAATCATAATGGAAAACCACGAACCAACGACAGACCAAAAAGAAAATCGCTGCAGAGTTTGAAATCAAAAATTAAAACATTGCAACTGCTGTTGATAGCATCTGGGAATTGTGAATTCTCTTTTTACCGAAGATGGAAGATATTTCGACTAGTTACTGTATATACTAAAACCTCACAGTATTTTCATGTTGCTTTTGATTAAGGAAATAATCTTCGAGCAGAAGAGGCCATTCTAACATTGAAATAAAAACCTGCGCTAAGTTTGGGACACCCTGATATACAGATCATGCTCTTGTCAAATTAACTTTATACATATTAAACATAATGAATGCTATGATAAGAAAACATGAGCAGAGACAAATATCTTGTAGAATACTTCGTGAGCCTTATAAATAGAAAATTGAGTCAGAAAATAATTTGATAATTAGAAATTTCAAAACGCATGTGGAAATCTAAACAAGGATACTAAACGTAGTAAAGTCACAAGTAATCAGATATACATGTATGTAGTGAATATCTTGTACATGCATAGTGATTAGAACAGTTTCAGAAAAATGTGGATATTGAAGATATATTAGATTTTCGTGGAATTTATTTTATTTTATTTTATTTTATTCAATACATGACAAACAGCTTGTGCCATTTACTTGTCACGGGATACGTACATCAAGACTATACCATACAACCGAAAATACCGAAAAAAATATAAGAACAGATAATAAAGTCAGACAATAAAAACAAACGTCACACTAAGGCCTTGGAGATGACACATTTCGATAACGCGATGTCAAAGAAATCAAGACTTCCCATATCTGAAATTACAGCAAGACTTCGAGGGAAGAATGAGATTTTTCGCAAAACCAGCCTGTTTTTCGTTGCTGTTGTGAGAACTCTGGTGTGTCTCGTACGTTTTGTAGGAAGATTGAAGTGCATCAACGACACAAGATATGCACAGTTTACTTTACAATGTAAAATTTTGTGACAAAGCACAACATCGGTAACTTTCCTTCTATGGTATAGTGTAGCCAATTTAAAATGCTCACAAATTGTCACGTAATCAGAACTATTATATGTAATACCACTCTGAAAGCAGAGAAACTTTACAAAACGTTTTTGAACTCGCTCCACTTTATCGATCATACATTTAGAAGTAGGAGACCAAACAGGTGATTAATAATCAAGATGTGATCATATATATGCATTGTATAACACTTTCAGTACTTGAACATCATGACAGTGTTTCATCGTCCTTCTGACAAAACCTAACATACGAAAAGCTTTACAGACTATTTTCGAGATGTGTAAAGAGAACGACATATTGTGAGTGAAAAAAACACCTAAATCTTTCACCTGATGAACTTGTTGCAGAGTAGATGAGAAGACAGTATACGCGTAATTACAACTGAATACTCGCTTCAAAGAAGCGAAAAACATTTGAAAAAACATTTATCAATATTCAGTTTAAGATTCCATTTTGCGCACCAATCACAGAAATAGGATAGATCTTTCTGCAGATCAAAGCAGTCTTTTTCACAAGAAATACGTTTAAAAATTTTGATATCATCAGCAAAAAGAAGACAATTGCTTGAGCGCAAGCATGAGGGCATATCATTTACGTACATAATAAATAACATCGGTCCAAGTATGGACCCTGGAGGCACTCCTGAGAAGACAGGACTCCAATCAGACTGAAATCCGTGTTAAACAACACGGTGGAAACGGTCTTGCAAGTAACTGCGGAACCATTTCAGATCAGTATTAGAGATACCAAAGTAATTTTCCATTTTAAGCAGTAAATGAGAATGAGATACGGTGTCGAACGCTTTACTGAAATCCGTGTAGATACTGTGCACCTGAAACCCATCATCAAACGCGGTTGAAATAAAGTCAGTGTAGCATAGCAGATTAGAAGTGGTAGACTTATTCCTACAAAAACCGTGTTGCTGATTACAAATCATATCCTTCACATGATTCCGGATAGCACTGTTTACTCAGGAGAGCACTGTTTCCGGAGAGCACTGTCCCTCATGTCAGATAGTACATGTATGTTATTTGATGGTCAGATATTTACCCAAACTAATGATCTGGCAATGGCAATTCAATAGGTCCGCAACCACAGCTAGACAAACAACAGTCCACTGAGTAAATATTCAGAATAGACTAGATATCAGAGACGCATCTACAAAAGTCGTGTGAATAAATAGAAAGAAAATGAATTGTGGAAAATTTGAGATTAGTGATGAAAGTAAGAAGATAGCCAGGATAGGTATCAAAAAGATAGAAAACAAATTAAAGAGAACGGAAGGAATAAATTAATGAATGCGAAAGAAATGCGGGGATCCAAAAAGTATTGGCACATACTGATTGAAAATAAACCAAAAGCAAAAAGTTGAAATCAATCTTAACTCCCGATAGCTTCAGAGATCCCCTAACAGAAAACGACAAATCTTGACGCAAAAAAAGGACACTTAGCTATTTCGGACAAGATTGAATACATACATCTGCGATTGACTGATATCCATGACCCCATATCGGAAATGATATCTATTTTGACATTTCTGATACTCTAAAATCAATGAAAAACTCAAAGGTGAGTAGAGCAGATGGCTTCGGATACGAAATGTTCAGACAAAATTCATCACACATGATAGAAATTCTTCTAAAATTTTATAAAGATATTCTTGCAACGAAGGAATTTCCATGGAATGTAAATTGAAATGTTTCTATCCATAAAAAGGAAACAAAAATTCAACATCTCCTTATAGCAGTCATCATGCTCAGAAAAAGATCTTAACCAAACTAGTAAACAATTGTTTATGTGAATGCCTAAATAAAACCAAAATGATACATCATTCGCAAGCAGGTTTCAGAAAGGGAAACTCATTTATTGACAATACATTTTTACGAAGAGAAATAATTCAGATATAATAGAATAGAAGAAAACCATTGCATTTATACTACGACTTTTTCAAAGGCATCTCATTCAACACCAAAGGAAAAAATTAAAAAAGGAAGTTACATAAAATCCTTCCACGCAGCATACCTTTAAACTGAACAAACTAACTTGTCAATAAAAAGAAATTTAAGACATCATTCATTAAAACAGAATCATAAACATTTGATCCAAAAAGTAGAACTCCCCAATGTGACAATCAATCATCGTCTGAAAGGAAACATTTTGTCTTTAGACATAATTGGTATTCTTCAAAAAATATGGAAAACTTTTCTACGACAGAAATTCGCGTCGTCAAAATAGCTATAATGACGTAGGCAGATGATAGTCTTCTCATAAACAAATTTGAGCAAGGACTGATGAACCCCTAAGCGCCGAAGACGGATAGATCCGCCACCATAAACAGCGCCATGACGGACCTATTCATCATGAGTGATTACCTCGTCTTATTGTCGGATTTCCCTGTTAGTTCCGTCTGCTGAGGTTTATTATTGAGTTTGGCGCTTCATAAAGACGAAAGCTTTCACAGACAGACATACACGCAGCGCACGCCGTCGAATATGCACGCAGAAGTAATCTCTATTCATGTCTATTCATAAGATTCAATTTGTGTTGATTACAAGACTACTCAGAACATTTGCATCGATGAATCTCGTACACAGAAGTCGACTTTGAATACAGGTTTTTATACGTACTAAACGATCGAGATTCGGACTGAAAACATTCATTGTGACCAACAATAATGGAAACATGATGCACAGTCTCGTATACACTCTAAACTGGCACCTCCTATATCGCACACACAAAAGCAAGACACTATTCGTAACTAATAAAGATTCCTAAAGCAAAGCGTTTTACATGTAGGAGGCTAGAGCACTAGGGTTATTGTTCCATTTAGTATGTCACCATTCTATTTCACGCAACCTCCTAAAATTCTAGTATGTCGCGCTTTAGGATGCAGGTTTCATCGATTTAGTCCGGTCTGTTAAGTCACAATTTCACGCTTACGTTTACCAGACCGGAAATGTCTGTGAATTTTTGCATGATGAAAGATAATGCAATTTTAAAAGTTTTGAGTCGTGGGATCCAAGAAAAATCCGTAGAGGAGAAGAGTCCTCACGTCTCAAAGTTGGAACTACATCACGATTTTTGGTTGATTTCATTGGCTGAATTTTATTTGTTTGCATTCAATTAATTTTGTTTGAACTCATTTTTATTGTTCTCACCTTGGTGATTACAATAAACAACTTTAAATATTTTCCAAGCTTAAGTCCAAAAATTGATATCAAGTCAATTGCTGCCTATATTCTGTTGCATTCTTCACATTCCAAAGCCACTGATGCATCACACAAGTGTAAATTACATTTACAAGGAAATGTATGTAGAAGCAAGTGATACCTACATCATCGCCGCAAATTCACAACAACGTAGAAAGTAACTACCTGCTGTCCCAACATAAATATATGCAACATTTAAGTGTCTCGGAAGATGCACAAGGACTTGTAACCGGACCAGGCTATTTGACATACAGCAGTTAAACTTTTGGCTGTGTCAATTCATGAGTTGTTGTGAAATTTTTTAGTGTGTGAATGGGCAGTGGCAATATATAGGCTGAGCTGGTGCGATTTTGGTCTCACGACTATTGCACCTACTCAGCAGGTACAATTATCTTCAATATCTGCCACCACGCTTCAGATTTTTGAACCATTGGGGACTCACAATTACTCAACATGACAGAAATTATTCATCAGAATGTATCTTGACTGGCTGCTTTTCTTTCTTCGCCATACTTTGTCTTGATTCATCTTCTAGGCTATGATTTAGAAATTCAGTGAATTCTTGAGCTAAATAAACTTATTTCCCAGCTATAAGACAATTTCGTCTGATATCGGCATTGAAAAAGCGCATACATTTCAAAGTCATACATAGACTTGTTTCCCATATGAATTGACTTTGTTTGAAGTTAATTTGTGTTAAATAACCTCACTGCAGCAATTCCACAGGGATATTGATTGGTTGGTTCCTGGCTAGTTTAAAATTGTACATGAAGAGAATGCGGCTGCACCAAGACAGTTCCTCATGCATGAAAAGCTCATTCCTGACTGCCTACAGGTAAAATTGTTGAGATTATGAATGTGCACTCCAGTTCTGAAAGTTATTGTAGTTCAAGAAATGCGACCAACACAGCTAAAAACATCAAAAACAACACACAAAATTGATATAAACGTGTCTCATAGGGTAATGGCATGTTCTGTTTTAATGCATATATCGCCATGACATATTTCTATTATATTTCAATTATTCAATTGAAACACATCCATGTAATAGTAGAAGCATTTTGAAGTCGGAATAACTAAGAAATACCTAGAGCACTTGAGTTTTAGAATTATGGAATTGTTTATGACTTAAAAAAATCCTCAAGCATCATTTCACAACCTGTATAAGAATAAATTGATGAATTAAAAGAAACATCATCCTGCAAGATTCAAAAGTGCAATTTGAGGTCAAGACATAACAAAGAGGGTGGATAAAAACAGTTTAGGTTGATCAAGAGCAGTTGTAATCATGATGATGAGGCACTCAAGGTGATGGGAGATTGGAATGCTGAATTTGCGAAAGGGGAAAGAAAACTTATGATTGGCGATTGCCAGATCGCTTTCTACAATCTCGTGGCACTGCAGAGATGCATGGTGACAGTTGAAAGTGGTCTTCGCAGTTCAAAGTTCTGTCTTACATGCTCTGGTGATACGGATCTATTTGTCGACTTTTCTCTATCTACATGTCATAATATTTCAGTGTTCTTTATATCATTGGAATCGTCGTTGTCTCCTGCATTCGTTTTCGTTGGATTTATACGTCGCCGTTATCACAATTCGTCGATATCTCGTGGCATCTGTATCTTAGTATTTGGCTGTTTCCTCTTGTCAGAAGTGAGTGTCAATCTCGGCCGGTGTCTGATCAATCGATTGTGAACAAAATGCTGGACAGTTAGCCAAATCTTCAAGCATCAGACTGTTCTACTAACAAATCTAGCGGAGTGACTCTGGTGCTTTGGTTAGAGCGCCTGCCTACTGTGTCTCTGGCCTGAGTTCGATCCCTTCAGTGGTGACAATTTTTGCCATTTTTCATTTGACATGTCTTCACCGAAACAAACTCCGTCGAATTCTTTACAGTCTGGACAGTTCGCTGAGTTGAAGGCTCTGATCAAAGAGGCCAAGGATGACGTCATCCAGTCGATTAAAACTGACATACTACTAAGTCTGAAGCAGCAGATTGAATCTCTAACATCGCGATTTTCTGCAATTGAAAATTCAGTTCGTCTTGTTCAAAGTAAACAGTTAAGTGAAACCTTAGGTTGGAGGTTGCCAACTTAAAAAATGAGACGTTCTCAACTTTTGAAAAATCTACGACGCTCGTTCTTGAAGAAGTTGATTTGGGAATGGAGAAGGTGAATAATGTCATCCTGTATGGCTTGCCGGAATCTCCAGGCTCTGTGGCTGAAAGAGAGAGGAATGATGAGGATAATGTTGAGAAAATTTTGGAAGCATTGAACGTACAAGACGCCAATGTGTGTGGCTCGAGACGCTTGGGGAAATCTGGTAAATCTGGTTCCCGTCTGCTTCGAATAACCTTGAGTACAGCCTCTAAGAGACAGGAAATTATCCGAAAATCAAGGCTACTAAGAAATTCAATTTTCAGCAGCGTCTTTATTCACTCGGATCTCACACCTACCCAGCAACGACTTGACCGACGCTTGCGAAATGAACTAAAGAAACAACGTGAGGCTGGCCAGGGCGTTGTCATCTATCGTGGCGAGGTGAAACTTCGGTCAGACATTTCAAATTTTCGTCGGGGATTTTACCTCATCAGTGTTTGTATCCGGTAATATTTTTGACAAATGCCAGATCCATTCTACCAAAACTATGAACTTCGTTTGGCACTGACCACTTTTCAGGTCGACATTGCCATCATCTCAGAAACGTGGCTTCACGACGAAATTTGTGATTATCTTCTCCAAGTAAATGGCTATCAATTTTTCCGATGTGACCGTGAGTTCCGGAGAGGCGGAGGTGTGTGTATTTGGGCACGTGATTTTTTCGTTCCAGAAGAAATTAAAATTCATAACATTCCATCGTCTATCGAAATCAAGTTTATCCGCTTGAAGCGCGACACCTCAATAATTCTTTGCGCCTCAATGTTCCTCCTGGTATGAGAAAAAGTGACCACAACAATATTGCTGAGTTTCTTATCTCTGAATTTGACAAATTGCTCACTTTGCATCCCAGAAGCAGTATTGTGGTAGCCGGTTATTTCAATGATTTGCAGACATCTTTTTTAAGAGAACAGTTATGCTGTGTTAATCGTGTTGAAGATCCCACCAGAGATGAGTCTTATTTAGACCAGATATGGGTTGATGAAGATATGAGTGACGTATACAATGTCAAGGCTGAAATCGGACCTCCACTTCACAACTCTGACCATAAGTGTGTTTTGCTTCGTCCAGCAAACCAGCTGCCACCCTCCCCGGAGCTCCGATCTGTTATGGTTTGGGATTGCCGTACTTCTCACTTGCAGGAATATCTCCGTCGTCTCTCGGTTGTGAATTTCACTAATTTCGAAGATCCGTCGTCAGTTGACAGTATGTTTTCTTCGTTTTACGCCAAATTATCCTGGTGTCTTTCTGCCATCCCATGTGAAAGTGTTACGTTTTCGCCCAAAGACAAGCCATGGATGACCCCCATTCTAAAGACACTTATCAACAAGTGATGGGCTGCTTACAGGGGAAGAAATTGGCCAGCTTTTCTCCACTACTAACTGAAGAGATAAGAAAGGCCAAGCGTATTTGGGGTAGTAAGCAGTCTCATACTTCAAAAGGATTATGGAATGTCGCTAAGGCAATCAAAGGGTCAGAAGCTGGTGACCGATGGCGCCCTCTTGTTGAGAAGTACAATTTTTGTTATGACTCTCTGCTTGACGACATCACGCATGAGTTCTGCAATAAATTTAATTTGGATGACGATGCTGAACTTTGCTGTCACCACGATACTAGATGGAATTTCTATATTTCACCATCGTCTGTCAATACTCGGATGAGAAGACTGAAGGCAAGAAAATCATGTGGTCCTGACAATCTCCCTCCTTACTTACTAAGCATAGGTGCTGACTACCTTTCTGTGCCTTTGTCACATATTTTTAACAGTTCAGTTTCGACATGCTCCTTTCCCAAATGCCTAAAGTACGCCTATGTTTGTCCTATACCGAAATTGTCTCGTCTGAAGATATCCGATTTTCGTCCAATATCCCTGCTGTCGCCTCTGTCCACAGTTTTTGAGAGAATCGTCCGGGAGAAAGTGAAATTCAGTCTCATCTCCTGTTACGGGCCAAGTCAACACGCATATCGACCCCTTGGTTCTACAACTTCAGCTTTAGTTGAGATGTGCGACCATATATCAAAATGCCTCGATGATCGTGATACATCATCCGTCAACGTCTATTGTTTGGATTTATCAAGAGCCTTCGACAAACTCCAACATTGTCGTCTGATCAATTTTCTTGAATCTCATGGATTTGATGTGTTTTTTGAGGTGGTTATTCTCCTTTCTTTCTAAACGCTACATGAGTGTGAAGATAAAAGGTCACATTGGTCCTATGTTACCTATACCGTCTGGTGTCGCACAAGGATCAGTACTTGGGCCCTACCTTTTTGCTGCCTTTATGGGTTCTCTCAGGTTCGAAGACAGTGCTAACAATGTAAAAGCAATTAAGTATGCTGATGACATTACCATTGTTGAACCTCTGTGTTACAACCAGACCCTATCATTCATATTGATGCATGTAAGGCTGCTTTTGATAATGCTGTTCTTGTTCTAAATAGACAAAAATGCATGCAAATATGTGTCAAGCGCTCTCATGATTCTTTTTGTCATATGAACAATGGGTTTAAAGTTGTTGAGTCATGTAAAATTCTTGGATTTTTTATTGACTGTAACATGAAATGGGACCTTCAAGTGTCTCATGTGTTAAAGGTCGCTTCTCAAAGACTCCACATTGTTAGATGTCTTAAACACATTTTGTCATCAAATGATTTGATTACTGTTTATCACTCTATAATTACTTCACTTTTCTTGTATGCGTCACCCGTTTATGGAGCTTTACCTGTGACTCTCTTGCAAAAGTTTGAGCAATTTCAAAAGCGCAGTCATCGTTTAATTTATAACGCGTCATGCGGTTGTGATGCATTCCCTGATTTGTCCATTCGTTTTCATAAAGCTGCAATCAAGTTATTGGCATGTTCTGATACTCATCAGTTCCATCCCTTGTATCATTTGGTCCCTGAACGGCTACCTCACACGCAAAAGTTATCGGTTCCTTTCTCTCGTACCCAAAGACGTTTGAACTCATTTCGGCACTATTGCAGTTTAGTGCACCCTCTTTTACCCCTACTGCAGTTTAGTGCACCCTAAAATGCATGTGAGAACAACATGATTTAATCAACGGAATGAATGCCGTTCGTTCTTCCCTATAGTTATAAATGAGTGTCTTTGTGTCTTCGTGTGTCTTCGTCTTCGCACATTACACCGAGCGCGCGCTTCGGTGTAATGTGCGTAGTCATCGTTTGCGGGAGAATGCGCCGTTGTTTTAGGGTGCACTAAACTGCAGTAGGCGCGATTCCGTCTCTTTCATAGAGGGTGCACTAAACTTCAGTAGTGCCCTCATTTCTCCCTTGGGCGACGATCTTATGTAACTTATAATGTCTTCCTTCTTTACATTCGTATGCTTGTTCACTTGAATATTTTACTTGGTTTATTGTCTATTTTGCATTTAACAGTTTTTGTATCAAATGTGTTTGCTTGTGATTATCAATCTTTGAAAATATACGCTACTACTACTACTTCATGCAAAATGGTCTCCAAAATGGTCTAAGAAGTTTCCAACGGAAAGCCACAAAGCAAAATTTTAACAACACAAGCAAGTTCAGCAGCACAACTAGGTTTCTGTTCAAAGTTTAGCTGAAAGCTCAATAGCTTCTGACAGTTTATTTTGGCCTACATCCACAAACTATCAAAGACCATTGAATTTCCGATTGAAATTAACAGAAACACAGGATTTAGATGCTACTGAAATCGTTTCTGCTATTAAAATTTTTCTTTGTGGCTTTCCTTTAGGCAGTTTGTAGAACACTTTGGAGACCATTTTGCACGAAGACCATTTTGACATGGAACCTCAGTGGTTATTCGAAAAATCAATCCAATAAATGCATGAGTGGACCAGTAAAATGAGCCAAATTCGACAATTACAGAATTTTACGGCGACATTGCTAGAGACCCTTCCGGCGAACTTTGCATTCTCGCATACATCACCGATCAGAAACATTCTAATGTCAATATAAATTATGATAGAAGATAGCTTTAAGACATTCCATGTCACTGTTTGTGACTGTATACTTCTCATTTAATCAGAGAAATACGGAGCAATTCGGCAGCCCTCAACAGACGGAAAAAGGTTCGTGGTGGACATGGGGTACATATCATCCTGGGAAGGTCCTGTTTTAGATTCTTATCCTGTAAGAGCGTCAAGCTCGTGCATGCGGGAGGACCATTCACTTCCATACAGAGTGCAAGTAAACTGGTTTCAAATGAGCATGACAACCAATGAGAACGATCATCAGCCATATCACCAAGATTATTCTCAGGTCTTGATGCAACGCATTCAATGAGCGGTCAATATATCTGAACAACTGTATCCTTTATGACAACAGCAAAAGTAATTTGCGCGTTTGACACTATTCTGCGTAATGTACGTGATTTTTGCTAAAGCGTCCTACAATGAGAGCTTGCTATTATAAAAAGTGCCCTCCCATTCATTTGATAACAATGTTGAATTCAGCCACTATGCATGTAGAGTGGACATGATAACCACATCCATAGCTGGCACTCAATTATCAGCACTGTTATGTTCTAGTACCAACCACTTGCATGAGCCAGACGTTCTTTGCTATGTTTATCGTCTACGAAATTTCTCTGAAGCTGGCAAATGTCAGTGTCCGTCACGAATTGTAATTAGCAATAGCCATAAAAATTTGAAAATGGCTGAGCACAATGAAGTCCACGAAACCTCCGCCTTTACAAAGTTTCATTTCTGTGGACGTGTAGTCCTATTTAACGGTAATCAACGGCTACCTTATTAGTCGATATTGAGCCATAAAATGCCAACTCGCTCTATAGTAGAGTGTGAACAGTTTATGCACGATAATGTTCCTGTTGAAACGACATAGTAGACTAATTTTTGGGATTCCTGTGTTGTTTAGCTTCAACATTTTCTGCTCTACTCGCTGATGATTTCTCAGTCACCAAACTTTATTCACACATTAGCTTAAAAGTGTGATATGATTCAAAAATTGCCGACATCAGGCGAAATTGTCTTATAGCTGGGAAATAAGTTTATTTAGCTCAAGAATTCACTGAATTTCTAAAACAAAGCCTAGAAGATGAATCAAGACAAAGTATGGCGAAGCAAGAAAAGCAGCGAGTCAAGATACATTCTGATGAATAATTTCTGTCATGTTGAGAAATTGTGAGTCCCCAATGGTTCAAAAATCTGAAGCGTGGTGGCAGACATGGAAGATAATTATACCTGCTGAGTAGATGCAGTAGTCGTGAGACCAAAATCGTACCAGCTCAGCCGATGTAATAGCCACTGCCCATTTACACACTAAAAAATTTCACAACAACTCATGAATTGACACAGCCAAAAGTTTAACTGCTGTATGTCAAATTGCCTGGTCCGGTTACAAGTCCTTGTGCATCTTCCGAGATACTTAAATGTTGCATATATTTATGTTGGGACAGCAGGTAGTTACTTTCTACGTTGTTGTGAATTTGCGGCGATGATGTAGGTATCACTTGCTTCTACATACATTCTTCTACATGTAATTTACACTTGTGTGATGCATCAGTGGCTTTGGAATGTGAAGAATGCAACAGAATATAGGCAGCAATTGACTTGATATCAATTTTTGGACTTAAGCTTGGAAAATATTTAAAGTTGTTTATTGCAATCACCAAGGTAAGAACAATAAAAATGAGTTCAAACAAAATTAATTGAATGCAAACAAACAAAATTCAGCCAATGAAATCAACCAAAAATCGTGATGTAGTTCCAACTTTTGAGACGTGAGGACTCTTCTCCTCTACGGATTTTTCTTGGACCCCACGACTCAAAACTTTTAAAATTGCATTATCTTTCATCATGCAAAAATTCACAGACATTTCCGGTCTGGTAAACGTAAGCGTGAAATTGTGACTTGACAGACCGGACTAACTTTAGGAGGTAACAGTTTAGTGTGCTGCGGAAAAGAGAATTTGAATTTAGAGTGACATGTAGGCCTACCTTCTGACCTCTCAAAAAGCTGAAAAATTGTCGTATTGTAGCGTCTTGACGTAGTCACGTTTGAAGAAATGCTGAATATTAATGCACATAAATTTCAATTGTTAACTGCCTATATAATGCGCAAATAAGAAAAAGATTCACAAGTGACGTTCTTGAACTTTTCCAGGGTCGCAATAATTCACCTTACCGGTGTTAGTAGCCCGAATTCCTTCAGCCCTTGAAGTGCATTGCAACACATTTTCTTGAAATATTCCCTTCAACTTCAAAGAAAATAAAGCCACAGAAATGATAATATGAAGAGAATTTTGGGCGATCAGTGTGAGAAAGGAAACATATTATCAGTGCGTTCTTTTGCGTTCCATGCTTTGAAAAATATAACAATTTCTCCTCTTAGTCGTGAAACTATTTTTGTTCACGATCTGATGTTTAGAAAAGTTTAGTGATCTGATGTCACGCATTCTTTTAGACTCACGTTCGAAATAATTTTCTTTGAAATTCTTAAAAAGTTTATTTGATGTACTTTTCTATGGCTCAGTGCATCAGCAACTCTTTGAGACATTTGGGCGTTAAGGGTTTTAAAAAGACAAAAATAGTGCAAAGATACTATAAAAGTGACTCGAAGACCTTGTAAAATGTGATGATAAATTTTAATTCAATTAATGTAGTGAATGAATATGAACATATTGGAATGTCACTAGGTGACATGCTACTCGTAATTCACGCGTAATTACGGAACACCCCAAACATACGTGGTTAAGGACATTCTATTCTTCTACCCGCGTACATACGCGCTGCATCGAGTCAGAAATCACTTGATCTGATGCTGTTAAAACATGGGAAATGTTTATGAATAAGCGCGGGCGAGCGTTTATAGTTTGCGCGTCGTCTACGGTTCTATGTGTTGCCGCTTGAACCACGGATGAACCGCTAAGCATGTTCTGTCTTCCCTGAGCATGAAATTGAGGTCCTATCACATTGTTTAGCCTTTGATACATGCAGACACATGAGACGCAAAGTCTATATAACAGGACTGCCAAAACTATACTAACATATATTACAGATGTTGCAGCAATATCCCGCATAGCCACGGATGTTTAGGGTCATGTGTAATTATGGGTGTAGTTTACGCGTGAATTGCGCGAAAATTGAACGTGACATGTCATCCAGTGGGGTTTCGCTAGCAATGACAAACATCATTGGAAGATAGAAGAAAAACATCTACAAAATAAAATGATAAAAAATATTCTGCTTTAAGATAGTTGAAAGAATTCGGAGAAGTTAATGGTGAAGTTATCAAGAATGTCTTCGAAAATCTGAAAAATCTGAAATCTAAAATTCGTTTTGGTGGAGAAATTATAATCATATATACATTTACAACTAAATGAAATGGAAAAAGTACAGAATCAATTTTATAAATCATTTTTTATTAAGAAATTGCAGCGCCAAATTACTGTCTCAGTGGGAAATTTGATTTAAATCCTATGAAATTCGATTTCTAAAAATCCGCACCAAATATTTGGCAAAACAACGGGGTAAAGACACTGAAAGTTTTGCAGTAAAATTATATTTGGAAATTGCAAGTGATAGATAAAACAGACTTAAAGATCGGTCATTCCACGGCGATTCACCCAATATTTCGAAAATTTTGTAGCACTAAGTCTCAGATTTTGCTCATCTTTGGATATATGTTTGCTACGCCATATAAAGCACCAAATATGAAGAATTTGCTTCCAATTTTGAATATTGCGGGGTCTAGAGCTACAATATTTTTAGAAATATATTTTTTTTCAATTTTTTCAAATTCTCAAAATTTGAATTTTTACGCAGCTGTAACTTTTTTCTGTGTGTTCGTTGCTCAACCAAACCTTGCATGCAGCATTAGTTTGGTATAAAAGAATCCATGTATGAATTTCAACGGGTAACTGGCATGTACAGTAGAAAGGAGCTACATGGCTCCAAAGATGGTGAAAAATAGGGTCCGCGAAAAAGCACAAAAGATTTAAACTTGTCTCTCAACTTTCTGTATTCTTGTTACCCGTAATAACCATGATAATTGTGTTGCTATATATCAGTGCATAGAGTAGGGATATATAGGTAGAGTGTCGACTCAAAAAAGTACCTGTATACAGTGAAAATGTTTTTTGAAAAGATTCAGTTTTTTGCAGAGATTACGTTCTCGTGGTCCAAAAAATTATTTGAGCACTTTTTGAAAAAAATCAAAATTTGCCAATTTATATGCTACCGAGATGACTCTCCTATATAAGTAGTATGTAACAAGTTGGATATCAAAAGGAATGAATTTTTGCTAACAAGCATTCTAACTAAGCGGAAATCAAGCTAAAACTTAATCAAGCTTAAACTAATCTCACAACTTTCCGTATTCTTGCTACCGGTACTAACCATGATAATTGTGTTGCTGTATATCAGTGTGTTTCACATCTGTGATCTTGAGCGGTAACTAGAATACAGAGAGTTACACCAGGTATTCAAAAAAAGTGTTTTTTCAACAAATGCCGAAAATGGCTGTTTTCAAGCTGGGATAGCTTCTTTCTGTATGCCAGTTTTGACTCCAAATTGATGCTGAAACTCAAAAACATGCTCAACTAATTCAATGGAAGAAATTTGATCAGGTAACCGATAGTTAAAGTGGCATAAATCGGCCAATTTTGATTTTGCACATTTTTTCAATATATGATGTCAATATTATATAAGCAGAATCGAGAAAAGTAGCATTTATAGTAACACTTGAAAATTAACACTTGAAAACGTTGAGTTGGTGTGCGGTAAGAAATTGTTCCCTTTGATGGATATTACACATGAAACTTTGATATATTGCAAAACAGCCCAATATGACTTTCGACGTTAGAGTTTTGTTGGACTAGATATGCTTTATCAAGACATGGTACTTTTTGAATAGCTAAGTTTGTGCGAAATGCTCAGGATCGCTATATCTTGCTGTTTTCTGAAGTCATCAATTACTTTTAGTAATGTCAGCGATTCTAATGGTAAACCTATATTCAAATGTAATTTTCGTGTTGAAGATCTGCTTCAATTTTTGCATTTACTGATAGTAAGATCACGCTAGCGTAGGCTGAACAATACTAAACGTTGTTTTAAATTATTAGACGAATATTTTGAACGATTCTGTGTATACATTCGCCAAATCAGATAGATATCAACAAATCAGACGTACAGTCCGTTTCCTTAATCGTTACACAGCCCGAAAAGCTCATTTATCTCTTGCTTATTCTCATCAAATTTAGCCGTAGCTGCTCATGTAATTGATTACTGAACTTATTCATTTGGTCAGCCGAGACACTTGCTTGATTTAGGAAGCAGTGTGGTGTGCCTAATTAAATGAAGTCATTAGTGATTAGAAAAATTATTCATGATCATATCATTGATGCCATGTCATAACTGCTCCCGTTTCCTGTCATCATTGAATAAGTTGCTAAAAGTCTTGTCAATTCACTTATTGGGCGCAGCAACTGCGACGTGAAGAGATTGCTATTGTTTGTGAACAGGTGGGCAGTCTCAGTCTGACGCCAAGCCTTTGTGTGTGCGCAGATCAGGGATTCGAAATCCTGATCTCCACCGAAGGAAATGATGACTCACCCGATGGCTGAGTGTGGGAACAATGCGAATTTGAAGTTTGCTAGTGAACGGATGGGCAGATCGTGATAAAATGAATTAACCAAAAATTCATACTTTTATGTCTACTGACCATAACTGACCAGGCACAACCTAATCACTCTGCCAAATCAAAGTACTAAACACATCCGCTCACATGATATAAAGTTTATTGAAATTGAGCATCTTCATCAATGAAAAAATCATGTCAGACTTTTTTAGCAGCATTGTTTCGTTAAAATTTATTTTTACTGCATATTTTTGTACATTCAACGAATATTAAAATCTTTACATCATGATGAAGCTGAATGATAGCTCACACTGTCGGTCAGTTTTCATTAAAAAATTCTGTCGTCTTCATGTTAAAATCCTGCATCAAAGAAAACTCTCAATTCTCTTTCAGAAGGCCTACTGACCACAACTGACCATTTAGGGAAGAAAAATATATGCCAAAATAATCTATGGAACACACGGTTTTATATGGTATATCGCTTGTTAAAATTGAACCCGGACTTCAACACGAAAATTACATTTGAAAATAGGTTACCCTTTTTTTGCTCAATTATTTATGAAACTGTTCTTATGAACTACGATGATCATCAGTTAGCATCGAAAGATCCTTCATACAGGAAATGCATTTTTGATTTCACCAATCAATAGGTAAACCTCAAATTTGAAAACAATAAGCCTAAACTGACAGTTTAGTATTATGATATTGTGAAAATATTGATCATGAGAAGCGACTCCATTCCATTCAATAGCATTCTAAATTGATCACGTAATAATCACATTAATGTGGTTGTATGTAACCCAAACACATGGTCTTAATGGACAAGAATATAATTAAATCGTTACTTTGACAAGAATGAAATGTACTCGCATGCCTTTTTATTACCAAATAAATGAAAAAGCACTACATTTTGCATTAATTTTGAAAGGCTGTGTAGAATCCCGCTTTAGCTTGTTTTCTTTTTATGAAACCGACAATCCTGAGTTACTTTTGTATAGTGTATAGTTTTATGAAAGGCTTAAAAATTGATCTGGTTTAATTTTTCTATGAACTGGAATAATTTGCTTACATTCAATCGTATGAGTGATTTATGAATCAGAGGGCAATTGTTCATATCAAACGTAATCAATGATTCACATGGGATATTGATTATGATGCCTAAAATATTTGCACGCGCCTGCTTCTATTCATTGGGAATTATTCACTTTTTAATTTCAATTTACGTAAGTGAATACTTGAAATAATTAGTAGTTCAATTACAAATGTAAAACTGCATAAAATTCTATGAGTCAGCTGTCGTTGTCGTCGTGCAATATCTATGTATCTTACTTAAACAAGCCTGCATTTCCACATGAAAAGTCTGAACTATTTCATTCAGGTGTGATTTGATAATAGCGGTTCGCTAAGTGCATAACGATCTCGAATATGATGAGTGAAAGACAGGTGAGAGATTCTTAGTGCTATTTAAAAATACAGAAGGGTAATATATGAAATCCTTGACTGATTATGCTTACCAATCAGTAAATCAGTAGTAAGACAACAGTAATACCTGGGAAAATGTTGCTGCTACCAAGAAAAGATCAAGAAAATGAAGTTCGAAATTCTGTCGACAATACATCAGGTGATCTATTAGGGTCTACTAGATTAATATTAATGTGGGTGGATAAAGAACCCCAGAATTGTATGGCAAGCATGTGTTGCTATGAGTCGGTTTTATATATAAATGATATGAAAACCTATCATGTTTATCCAGAAAAACAGCACTGATGAAAACAGAAAGAATAAGAGCAGAGAGAGCTTCTTCGAATGACATTAATTTGGATATCTCTCTAAATTTGTTGAGAACTAGGTTTCTGCTCAACGGTTATCCCGCTGAATTCATTAGAAAACATTTCCTTGAGCTCAACATAAACCGAAATATAAAACGAAGCAACAAGAGCAAAAACTCAGATGTAGTATACATGAAAGTCCCATTTATCAATGAATTTGAGAAGAGAAAACTAATTAGGATAAGAGATGAGCATGGGCTTTCCGACTACGTTCGATTCGTATTTGTAACTGAACCAGCTCTAAAATATTCGCTGAGAAATCTGAAGGAGACAAGACCCTGTAATGACAAATGCATTGGATGTAGAACCGCCCAAGATCCCGGAAAACGTCTTAAGAAAAATGCAATTTATGAAATCAAATGCTTGATATGTGATCAAAGATACATTGGTGAAACGTCGAGAACAGTACAACAAAGAATTTACGAACATACGAAAAAAAATCATCACATGTAAAAATGCACATGGACCTGCACCAGACCAATGATGAAACACCAGCTTTCTCCTGGAAGATCCTGCAGATCGTAAAAGCAAAGAAGTTGAGAAAGGCTACTGAAGCTCTACATACGAGATTGTGACCCACAAAAATTGATAAATGGATGCAAAGGATGGAATGTACCCATTTTCTTGACTCAATCTGCCTCTGCTAGACTTTTATATATCTATTTACTTTTATTGGACATTCTTGTAGAATTTTTTTATTAGAGCTTTCTGAATCATTTCTACTTTGCATTGTAGGATTTCTTGATAGGATAACTTTGAATTCTGTATATCATCGTTAATGCATGATATATCTTTTAGCAGTAAATAATACCCTTGATAAAGCCTACCGCGAAAATTTCGGAGAACTACCTAATTGTTTCATTTATTTGCGGAAGAAGGGCTAATAGGCCAACAATTAATTGGGTGAATCGTCGTGGAATGACCCATCTTTAAGTCTGTTTTATCTATCACTTGTAATTTCCAAATATTGGGTGAATCGTCGTAGAATGACCCAAATTTATTTTGCAACTACTTTTTTGATTTCCATTTACAATAGAAAACGGCCAAGGTTCGTAAGACAAACACAAACAAAGTCACACTTTCAGACTGATTTTCTGCACCTTTCTTCTCCATTCCGCTGGATCCTGCGCTGCTTTTTTGCCATTCTTCATCATCTGCATCCATTCTCACGTCTTTTACAATACGGTCCTTCCACCTCGTCTTTGGCCTTTCTCTTTGTCTTCTTCCTTCACAATTTGCAATACATAGTGTGACAAAATTATGAATCTACTGGATGCGCTGCATTTATGTAAATTTTCTTTGGAAATGTCAGTATCAGTTAGAAAGTATGAAAGTTAAACAAGCAATCAACAGAAGAATCATTGACTCATTGCGAGAAGAATGGAGAAATCAAGCAAAATGTAGCAATAGTAATATTTACAGCTTACTCAATTTAATTGTGAAATGAAAAAAGTATTTGTATTAGTATTGCCCCTACCGATAATCGATTGCACATGGAAATTATAAAACCTTGCACTTGGTGCGCATTAAAGAAATCAATGCCTTCCGTCAAAAAGATAGTTCAGCTAACTCTTTGTGACATCACACTGATAAGTAAATCACCACGGATTTTTGGGCATTAAATGGGGTTGCCGAAAGTGGTTTTGTTGGTAACCTGATATTTGTCGAGTCTCAAAGAGTAATGCTTTTCAAAAGTACAGTTTTGAAATTGAATTGACTCCAGTTCTTAATCTCCAGTAGTGACGCATATTCACATACAAATTTTGTTGGTAAATATATGCTTTAAATTTTTTTGCTTACTCCGTCACAGCCTGTTGAATTGCCTCAAACTGGGATACTCTGAAAGAGAAGATCACATCATTATTGTGGTTGAAAGGATCATGTAAAATTTAATTAGATCACATGTAATCTAAATCAGACATGCATTCAACACATAAAGTATATTTAAACATATACTAATCAAATTGAAGCAAATTTGACGACTGACACGTATACAATGCGTGTGATGGCCCATAAAGTTTTCATCTCGTCTTAAAATACAACAGAATAGTAAACATTATTCATTATGAAATGATGCTCTTGATAATCGCTTGCTGTCGCCGGATCATTTGTTGTCTAGCGCTCACACATGAAAGATCTCTCAAGCGGCGATCTTTCCTTCGTCCTGTGCATAGGCATGCTTTCATTCGTCCTCCTCATCATGGATTTCGCATACATTTCGTGTTCGTCTCAAGCTGTCTTCAGCCAGTAGCTTTCTCAACTCCTTTTCGTCTGGAATGCCTTAGACTGGCATATATTAAAATGGAATTCAGTATTGAAAGTATGACTCTTGAATATCATCATCTCACTACTTACAGAACAGTAGTAACAGTAGTGTGATCTTTATTGACAAGAGGCCTTAAATCAACATACTTTGGTCATGATTTAAGGTTTCTTTTAACATTGTGCTGGTATGGCTTTAGTATGTAAAGCATACCACATTTGAAATAGCATACGAAACCATACAAATGTATGCCAAGAGAATACAGAAACATACCAAAAGATATTTTGGTATGCATCCGTCGTATGTTATTGGTATTGAGCGATTTACAGTGTATACCATCACGGTACATGCAGTCTCGTTTCTAACGTATAGTCTCCAACGCAGTCGACAGTACTTGGTCACCGTAGAAACTGATGGAAGGGCTTCTTCGTGTGCATCACATCTTCACCAAGATCAGTGTAAAAATCTGTGAACTTTTTTGGTGCCATAAATTACTTTGAATTCTTTAGTTTCTATCTTTCTGTAATAATTCCTTGATGTTTTCCATGATGTTCTAGAGCTGCAATTTCTGTCAGTATAGATCGTAATTTAAATGAACAAAAATAGATATTGATTTCCATATCTAGAACTTGACTGTTATTGTCTTGATCTTGAGACTGATATTTGTTGCTTTATCTTTATTGCAACTGTTGATCTACGATTTCACTCATGCTTTTATCCGCATAATTCTGTAATAAATATCCTGCATGTCTCTGACATTTTTTACTGTCCCGACACTGATTATATTATATAGCATTTGTATTTTTGTCACCGAAAATTGCGTGGTCAGGCCAAAATTTTCATTGTACTTGTATACATGAGATTTCGTTGTATCTTTTACATCAATAGACCGGTGATTGTATTCATTTTGGTACCGGGTGATAATTTTATAAATTTCAAGTGAAATTCAGTAAAGTTTGTTTTATGTTCGAATTGTACAACACTAATGTCCTGTTTTCTTGCATAACAGTACTTCAGGGGATAAAGGGTTCTTATTTCTTTAGAGGGTTGTTTGTAAAGCAAGAGATAGACATTGAGTGAATACAATGAGAGCTTTGTCTGCAATAAATCTCAATGCGTAACCCGCCTATTGCTGAGCATCTGCAATGATGGAACAATAGAAGCTGTATTTCATTTTATCTGTGAATGTTCGATGTATAGCAAAATAAGGTCACAAATAACGCCATTTCTTGTCAATATCACAAAGCGAGATTTCTGTGGAATGCTTCAGAAAATTGATATAGGTATTGTGAAGTTAAGCAAAATCATAAAAGCAGCAAATGAAGTCAGATCTTTGTTACAGCAACGAATGATTGCATGAATATCCTTCAACTGCATAAAACCGAGACACGCAATAACGCTCTCAGTCGAATTTACTGAAGTCTATATCAGTCAACGAGGTCCGGAACATTGAGTTTGAACTGTGTTCAATTGTGCTTCAACATTGTATGCTCCATTTCAGGTAAGATCCTTTAAAATTCTGCTGCTCAATATCATTTATATGTATGATTTCAGTAAATATGCGAGAATATTTATTCTTTAATAAAATTCTGTTCCGGACCTTCTAATAATTAGACCTCCTACTAAATAGGTATATAAAATATGCTTTGGGATACTTTCAATAATTAAAAACTTGACAATGTGATATCAGGCCGCTTATATTTATTAATGTTTATAACCTATCCTCTTAATATCATTCATGCGCTTCTTGCTATAATAAAATAGCACTATATTCAAATGCAGTTTGTGCAATGTCAATGTCCTCTCCTTCCAGAGCTATCCTAATTTCTCCATCTTTGTCTGTTTCATGATATTATCATCTATCTGTGAACATTTCCATAACATTATCATAGTCGTAACTGTAACATTGTTTCGTTAATTTTGTATTCGTGTTCTCGATTCAGAAATAAGCGTTTTGATATTTTGATACTGAATAAAGATAGTAGTACGCACTGTCATAAAGGAAAGTAGAATATCGTATTGAAAAAATGTTTTAGGAGGTGAGGCTAGCCTTCTAAAATGCGCATGCTTTAGGATTTTTTTGTTAGTTACGAATAATGTCTTGCTTTAGGAGGTGCTGGTTTACGGTGTATGATTGGTTTCCATACACGAGTTTGGTAATTTACACGTTTAACCTGTCGGTACAGGCAATCATAGGTCGCTGGCAAATTTTCATTTCTTTGAACTTTCTGGCAAAACAGCCAATATCTAAGGTGATCAACATTTTTGAATGTGTTATTGCTGCAAGCATATACCGAAAACATGAAGGATTCTCGCTCATCTTTTGTGGCTTCATTAATCTTGATTTCACCTAGTTGAATAAGACAGCGCCGATGTTCGTTATTGTATCCTACCATGTTAAAACCTTTACTTTTTCCAAAACCAGAAAATGCACTGGTGGTATCGCAACCTGTCAATGCATGCAAACCTGACAACAATGAATATAAATCGGCTCCCAGATTTTGAACAGCTCTATGTATGGGCATGTACCTAGCTTTATCCTTTACACCAGTTCGCATTCATTACCGTGTGCATTTTCACGAAGTGACTGATACAGAAAACATGTGTTTCAGGAGACTGAACTATTATTCTGCTGTAATTTTTTATGTATGCTTTGCGTGTGAATTCAACCTGGCATCTGCTTCTTCTTGGGCTGATATTAAATCTGGAAAGTCCTCACTACATCCTTTTGTTGCTCTCACACATTTCATGGGATTTTTGAATCCACTGCCGGTGAATATTTCTTGTTCATCCTTCAAATATTCTGCACCTATTTTACAAAACATTCCTGCCAAGAAAACATTTAGTTGGTCTTATTTTGTGAGCTGAAGATGTAATTTGACCACTGCTTAGGCATCGGTGTGTTCGGGCTTTGTAAGACGATTTGTATGCTGTCTGAGGTGCCACGTTTGTTTCTTTCTTAATTTTTGATTGAGATTTTGTCATACCGATCGAAGATAATATCAAGGCGCCCGCATTCATTTCGGAATAATACTCCAGTGATTTGTTTATAACATTTAAACTACCTCCCCAAGTGTAGAAGAGCCACATGACTTTGTCATTTGTATGATTGCCATCACATCATAGATATAGGCTGAGCTTTTGTTACCCGTACTACAGTCCGTTTCATAAAAAGTGGATCATCCTAAAATTGGACTAAATAAAACATAAGAATGATTCAGAAAGCATTTTTCATGTTATTTCATGTCCCGATATAATTATGTTATTATGTTATGTTATTGAAATGTCCTTATATAATCTCATAAGCTATGATACAGCAACGGTTCTTAAGAAGCTAATATTTTGTGGCCCTACCCTTATTGTCAATGACAATTAATGACCAATTCGTCTAGACATTGATTGGATGATATCGTTGATTTTTGACTGATCTATCTTTCTCCACTCTCTTTTTAAAAGTGACGTAAGTTGTGATACGCCATCTGTAGGTAGCAGTGAACGACGAACGTTACGTTTTAGAATACTCCATACATTTTCTCTGGGATTCAGATCAGGAGAACGAGCTGGCCAAGATAATGTCCTAAGCCCTAATTGAGACTTGCATAAGTTGACTCTACTACTTCTGTGACACGTAGCATTATCATCCATAAATAACCAAGTCGATGGATCACCAAGTTGATCTGTCATTTGGCCAATGTTCATTCGTAAAACATTCACATAGCGTTCAGAATTCATGGTTCCTTGCTGTATGTGAAGTTCAGAGCGGTCATTGGTCCAAATGCCAGCCCAAATCAGTAGAGTCGCACCACCTTGTATCACATTACACCACCCGGGGACGATGTAAATGTCTCGGAATTTCCTGATCAGATTTTATCCATAATCTCAATCGACCATCACTATCCTTCAGACGGACTGATGCCTCATCAGACCAGACAACCCGATCCCATTGATTTCGCCAGTGACAATGACTCATTGCCCATCTGAGACGTCTTTTTGTATGCTGATCTGATAATTCGATCTGAGAGCTCTTGAATCTTACAGCTCTTGAAATTCGACTCAATAAGTCTTCTACGAATAGTGGACTTAGAAATAGACGAGACTAGTGCAGCCATCTCAGTTAACGAGAGACTTGGATCAACTTTAACAAATCTCAAAATTAGGCGGTCTCTAGGTTTGCATGTTTTGCGTGGACGGCCAGAGCCCTCCTTACGACAGAGTCGAAAATCATCATTATGCCATCGATGCACATTTGTGTAAGGGACATTTAGTCGTTTGCTTGTAGCTCGCAAAGAAAACCCTTGTTCTAGCAAGGCTGACACTTTGCCTTTTGTGAATGCGATCTCGTTATTGTTCATTTGTGCTTTGTATTGTTTTCCACCGGTAAGAGATAGATTTCTAGCTGAAAGCAATCAGGAGTGCTGCCAACACCACCGCAACGAAGTCAGGAAGCTATGGAACATGAAGTCCAGTTAATCACATGTAGCAGTTACATTATTGTTGATGAATAATGGTGCTATACTGGCTCTGATTGACCGATTTTCTTTATTTTTGCTTTGCTTGATAGCTCTTGGCTTGTAGAACAACATACTACATAACAAGGGAAACAAATGAAAATTTATAAGAGTGAGGTATGATTTTGTGTAACATTGCTAAATGAAGATCAAATTATCTACTACTTTTTTTATCTATAACAGGAAAACAACTCAATATTCATGCTTGAAATTTCCAACAGTGATATTAGTAAGCACAACTGACATATCTTCCAAATTTCAGAGAATTTCGTTTAAGTTTGACGGAGTTAGACAAAGTTGAAGTTAAGGCGATGTTTAAGGGTGATCCATTTTTTATGAAACAATCTGTAGATTCCGGTAGACGAGGCTCACTTGTGATTTTACCGTCAAGCACATCCAAAAGTACGCTTTTATTGGTTTTCTCCTGGCTACCATCTGAATATGCGATGGATGTTGGCACCGCTGAAAGTTCGTAGCTTAGCAAATCCCTCAAATTTATATTTCTCGATCGAGCAGCAATCATGAGGTACCCAAAAAGATTCCTGTCTGCTCCAATTGCGAATTTTTTCTCGTCTGCTGACTTCGTGATTTTATTCTTCGTCATTGAGTCAAATAACTTCATCTTGTTTTTCGGAATCGAATCAAGAAAGAATACTTCATTTGTATTCAATCAATGCTCAACAGGATTCATCATTTGAATGGTGCCATTATCATACGAATTCAATAACCCATCAACAGAGTCTGAGTCCATCATGACACCTGTAGAAATGTTGACAAGGGGTTCAGTGACATCCTTGTGGTCATTTAAGGAAAATGGATTGGTTATCATTTCAGATTCAAAGGCTGTTAGTAATTTCTGTACATCTTCTTCGTCTCCCTCCTTCTTCAGAAACTCCGTCGCGGTGAGATCCGATCCGTCCTGTATCTTGGAGATCACACATATCTTTCAATTTTGACGTCATCGAAGCTCGATGACAATTGGCAAGAAACTGTCGGTTTAGTGCTCCCGTTCGCTGGCTAATGCCTATGATGCCTCCAATTGTCTTACTGTCGCGGTTGATTGATTGTTCAAGTGCCATGTCCGTCCAAACCTTTGAAAAGGGTTTAGTCGACCGATTGATGGCATCGTCACCCTTTACTTATCATGATTACTACGCTGTTTTTCGACTGACCGTAGATACCGGACTTCACAAGATCTTCTATTGCGAAAGACTCGTATTTTTTCCCTACGAGTGACCAGTAGCTCAGGACAATATGGAATCCTCCTAAACGTATAACAGTATTGTCAAATTCGTCATTTCTACGCCATAGAATCTCTTTGGTTTTAACATAAATAGCGAGATTAAAGATTCAAGATTTATATATTTTTCACTACATCTGGGATGCATGTGACACACAAGACACACAAAAAACGATAACATGAAGAAAATAAAAGAGAAAATCATTGAAAGTCATGCAAGATCAAATGTGATGGCACTATCATTTTGATCAAGACCTCGCATCATAGTTTGTACTTTCTTCATGACAGTATAGACTGTGTTAAAATCAGTCGACACACCATCCATAATTGGACAACAACCAATTTCAGTTTTTTCAACAGGTACGGAAGAATGAACCACGGCGGAAAAAGCACTCCATCCCGGTATACCCTGTCTTTTCTTTTTTATCACAGTCACCTCAAACAGCTTCATTGGTATCATTCTAACCACAGACCATGCAAAATCCATTTGATGAGCTGCCAATATAATAGATGAGCTTCTCTTTAACCACTCTTCCCGTTTCTCACACATACACTGTATATCCGGTAGCTGATGCACGTTTCCCATATGCATTGAATTCAAAAGGACTTTTCCATCCCTCCGCAACTCCAAGTGATCGTACCCTTTTAGCATGGTCCGCAAATGAAAAGCCCTTCGGCCTTGGTCCGAATGCTCCTCTTTGAAATAATACCATATGGGTTGCATGGGTTGTTTTGCTTCCATCAAGCGTTTCCTCGTTGATATCTATGTTATCCACTGCCACTTGTACGAATGAACTTGGTGAAATGTTTGTTGGGATCACCACTCCGAAGAGATATGTTTTTGCAAGAGTTTCCTTCGCAAGACATGCATCCAATATGAGCCAGTCATCATGAGAAATGCAATGTCCCATTCGATTAAGCATTGTAATAAGAAACATTGAGTGAGTCATGTGATGAATCGCAACACTGAGAGCCAGATGTTTAGGCATCTTTGCCCGGGCATGGGTTGTACTAAAAATTACATTCAATTACAATTGAATTTGAATACAGACTTTCAACATCTATCCATTTTCATTCAGATAAATGAGATGTGTGCTTCAGAGGTTGAATAAATAGTATGTTTCCGACTGAATTCACATTTTCACTTCCGTGGCACGTTGTCTTTCAGCACCGAAATCCTTGAATGAGCGCTTCAATTGTTCCTAAAGATCTGTACTACAAATGTATGCATTGAAATTGTAGGATATGCGGCTCGAAAATCTAAGAAATAAAAGATAAGCCAAATTTCAAGAGAAAAAAAGTTTTAAAAAGGCAAGATTTTTATGTTTTATCTAAAGTGGATTTATTAACATATATGAACATTATATGTAAATTTTACAACCATTTTCGGAAAGATTATAGGATTATTAAGATTAAAGATTATTTTTCTAAGAGGATTCTATAGATATACATTGTTTCCACCATTTCTCAGACTACGAGTAAATGGCTCAAAATTTGAATTTTTAAAAGCAACTCATTTTTCACATTACTCACATTTTACAAGAAATATTTGAGTGCTATTTATTAAAACTCATGTAGATTTTTACTGTCACCACAATTTAAGTTTGCAAACTACCTGTGATATTCTAGGAGACCTGTAGTTATGCCTAGATGCATCAAATATTTTCTGGGAGGGGTGTTGAACGAACTCCTTTATTAGAGCCCGCATGAGAAACTGCTCCTTGCCTACTCTTCCTATTCCTTCTATGTCCATCTTGCAGTCATAAGGATCTCTCCTCCAGTTGTTCTTGGCAAACTCCTTACTTCTCCCAATCTGTTGAGCAACCCACAGACGTGTGATGATCGATGGCTGCGCCGGCATCTTTGGCTTCCCTGAACCAACTATCAACCTTCTCTTCTTTATTCCAAAGTGAAAAATGACGTAAATGTAATGCGGACTGCTCTTGTGTTAGTTTGCCACTCTCGATCTGATGACATCCTTTCCACAATGTCTGAAGATGTGAAAGCGCAAGTTTCTTTTCAATTCAATTCAATTCATCGACGTTACAACCTGTATTACATTTCAATAGAATTTCTGTTTTCTTTCTATGCGCAAGCAATCAAATGCAGATAGAAATAGTGAAACTGTCATATGAACTGGCAAAGTAGCTCTTCTTCATAATAAGTTGATCCAATATTAACGATTCGCTATTTACATTCAAAAATAATTCCGAAGAAGTGACAGATGCCAATTTTCTTGAAACGAACGTTGACAAGCATTTTAAGATCTGCAGACAATTTGAGAAAATGAAATAATTCACTGAGTTATGTTGTTATTGTATGAAAATATGCTGCAGAGATGTTATAGCTTCATGTGCGTTAGTGTGTAAAGTCTCTTTGTGCACAGGTAAGTGAAAACGTGTCTTTTTTTAAACGAAAACTGCCAGGAACATTTTGTGCCATAAATAACAGAAACAATGAAATTGTATCAAATCCACCGTCGAGCGATAATGTTCAGTGCATGAGATTGTTTTGGCAGCTGTCATATTTTGAACAGAATTATATCTTTAATACGAAAATAGCTGAATTATGCTTTAAGAATTCAATGTTCAGGAAGAATTCGATATTACACAACTCTCTATCAATGGTAACTCACCTTAGGACGTTAGGTACTTGAGCTAGGATTTCTTTTGTGCAATTTTCCTTTCTGAAAGAAAAAAATTAGATGTAATGTTGCTACAATTAATTAAATGCTGTCACTATGCATGTATTAAAATGAATGGTTATCCTACTTCTACTACGGAACTTCTACAATGGGAGGGGGGAAGGTACAGCACAGGGGTAGGTAGAGCAATGTCATTGGAAATGAGGTCGTCAGGATAGGCTTGCTTTAATTTTGCGGTTCCCTTCTCAGTGAGCCTACACGGCCGGGATGACTCTTTTGACATGCCTGGGATTATTGGATTGGAAATGGAGATATTACTGAGTACCTGTGGATTTGATCAAGAATCAAAAAATCATTTGATGAGACAATCAATGAGACATCTCTCCAATCTTCTCATAACATCACATATACATGTATATTAATATCACGAATTTGTTAAGATAAAAAAGGACTTCATGTTTCAGAAAATCATTTGCCATCCTCAGGTGAAATCAATCAAACAAAGTTAAACAATCCTCATATACGAAATTACATGGCATTACGCTTCGGAAATGAATCACCAAGTTTCATGATACTTTAATGTAATTAACCCCATGACAATTTGAAACCAGATATCATCAATGTTAATGGCATTATCTCATGATATTATTCCCCATGATATTTTCAACCAGGTGCAATTATATCACAAGAAATATCATTATGATATTATCAGTAAACTCCCATGATATGCTGTCTTCGACCAATATTCTGAATGACCCTCAGAGACCTGAGGTGGGGGTCCAGTGCCGTATTTTTTCTATTTTACTTTTTGTTCTGAAGATATATCAATCGCCCATGCTCATGCAAAATCATCATTTTTGACAGTGAATCTCCATTTGTTATTTCATTTCAATTAAATCAGTAGAAGTATTGTAGATAGGCCAAGGGAGTTGCCCCCCCCCTCAGGCCTCATAGGGTGTAGAAATTACCATTACAAATGTCTTACTATCAGATGAAAAATGATTTTGTACATGCCCACGATGATGTATAATGAGTGAAATTCATTTCTTCAATGTTTACATCATGCTCGAGCATGTGCGTTATGTGAGAAGATCGCAAAATGTGAATATTTTGTTGTCGCACATGATCGTGCATGACTGGTTGGCCTACATGAAGAACTCGGCATAAATCAATGTTCAAAATGAAAGCTATTATCATATTCATAGTTCACCACTAAAAACAGACTGTTGCAAAGTTTTCAGAGCAGTAATTGATGAGTTTGAGATCTCCACAGCTGTTCTGAGGGTCTTACAATGCAGCAATTATGGCTCAGTTGAAGCCTTTGTCCGATTGGTATGGATAAATTTGAAAAATTGTCAAATGTGACGGTCATGCTTCATAGGATGAATCAATTTCATCAAAATCAGCTATCTGATCTTCCATGGGTACAGCAAACATTGTAAAAACAACTCTTAATACAACTGATACTGCGCTACATGTCGTTGAATTACAAAAACACCACATTTTTGCATGTGTTTACTGAGAAGACTGAAAGACACTCAAAGGATTAGTTATATGGACCTGCTCCACGCAAACATATCTTTTTTTTACTTAAAATCAACTTTCCTAATGATTTGATCCATTTGAGCAGGTAAACTAAGAATTTGTTGCAGAAGGGGTCCACTGGACCCCCCTCAGGTCTGCATGTGTCACATAAAAATTATGTGGTCGGCTTCTGAATGGCGAACTGCATCATTCAAGGCTTCTACTAATTGAGGTTTTGTCAGTTGAGTAGATGAATTCTTCTAATGTTTGCTAAGGTGATATCCTGCCGGGGAGAAACAGCATCCATTTCTTCCGAGCACTGAGTAAAGCAAAAGGGTCTCGACCACATTACCTTGCAGGTCCGACATCAGCTCTACTTTCAGCACCAGACCAACGATCGATAGACATAATTGATGTCCAATAAAAGAGAAAATTGCATTGGTAATTTTAGTTTCAAATTCCTTTTTATACACATTGACAAATGAACCGAGGAATTGTAAGACAAATTGTCCTCTTGATAAAGAGGTGGTAAGTGAGGAATGGGGGCAGCAAGGTATGTGTACATATCTGAAGGTAAGAAGAAAATAGTGGGACCATTTCACCGGCCCATAAATATTCAAATCATTTTATCTTATAAGTCACTATAAGAACCCTTTGGACCCCCAGCCCCCTTTTGGACCTTCAAAATGGACCACATAGTGATACCGACTTTGTTGAATTCTGACCACATGGTCCCCATATAGTGATCCACCTGACCTTCAATACGGACCATCTTGCTGAACAGTGTAGATTAATCGCTGTCCGTGTGCAGATGCGATACTCTTTCTGTTTGGATGTGATCATCTTTTGTGTTCATATGTCTGACTCTTAGTGTGCAAACACGGCCTTCTGAGAGCGCTGATGTCTCTCTTCGTGGGCAAATGTGGTCCTCCATGCGCACAAATGCGAACAAAACAATGCACCCTGTGTGTGCAAATGTATTCCAATGTGCACAAATCTGACACTCCCTTTGTATGCAGATTCGCCCCGTACTTGTCTATTCGTGTGTGCCGCCACTGAAATACAACCTTTTCGAGATATTTTGGTATTCTAAAGAGAATTTGTCGTCAATCAAAACAGCGCTTCTCCCAGTTGTGTCTTCCCACAACCCAGCGCTTCTCCCAGAGGGATGTGAAATGCTGGACTGTTGTGCTCACGATAAACTCATATATGAATACCTGGATCAACGTCAAATTCACATGTGATTGCAGTATAACTTCTTTATAAAGTTCATTTAGCAAGAGATATATTATGTGTACTACTAAGATCATATAATCCACCATCATCATTAACTCACGCAAGATCAATTTTGAATGCCACTTGAACATTGGCTGAAGGTGCACCGGGTCCTTCTCTGAAAGAGTAACATCAGATAACATCATAATGAAAAAAGAGTTGTCATATTTTCTACAATTGATAGTATAATGTGAGTTACGTCGTATTCAAATAATGAAGAAGCTCTCAAATAAATAAGTACTGCAGCATCGAATTAATCTCTTGTTGTATCTTTAAATGGGGCAAAAAAGACAACATACATGTAGTAATAGTATATATGGGCAATTATACGCGCATGGTAACATGCGGCTAATTTTCTTAAGTACCCAAGAGCATAATTTTGACTACGCAAGCATCATCCATGATACTTATATTTTCAAGAGAGCATTCACATTAACACGAAAATTTGAACTCCACCAAAAAAATTGAGTAAAACTGTAACAAAATCGAGAAACATTGAATGATCATCATTTTTAAAATTTGCTCTTTTATTGTATACACTCTTAACTTATAATTTGTGCATTGTACAGATATAACTGGTATATTGGTGAACCACTCTTTATAGTGTACAAAAAATAAATGAACCAATTATAGATGGAAATGTACCAATGATAGATTGCACCATAAATATATATATATGCCAGGTAATTTGCCTTCATTTATGCTTTATTTTAGCCGTGAAAACTCGTTTTTCGGATCATTTCTTTTTGACAAAACATAACTTAGAGCAATGTTCAAGATTTGTGATGTGAAATCACTTTTCAAATTCGTCCATTTGGCGGGAAATTCAAATTGTTTTTCAAAATGGCGCGAAGAAATTCTTCATTTTGGTAAGTTGAGCAAAATATTCAGTTTTGAACTTTCACAATCTTTTCGTGTCCATGTCTTTTTCATTTGGCGTATTTTCTAGCCCTGTGAACCAGTCTGATATTCAAATTCGACTTAGTTCAGTGGCAATGCAGCAACACGTACTGGAATATATATAATCCGCTACTGTGAATGTCACAAAAAGTATCTCTTTCGGATAAGAAACCTCAGCGATTCATGCACTGTAGGATCTAAAAACAATGAAAGGGATGATATTATGATATAGCCCCCGTTATGAGACAGTGAAGACAGTGCAGAGACAGTGGTAAAGTGGACGAAGGTGGCCTTGACGATGATATATCAAGTATGCCTAATTTGCACATGTACCTACTAATATGAAAATATCCATCGAATGTCCTGTAGTGACACGATTGTTTAACAGCAAAATTGTGAGCTATCAGTTTGTTTGGCTCTTCTATTATTTTGCATTGTGCAAATTTTGTGCAAAGTATTGTAGGAAGTTAACGACATGTGAGATTAGGATCTTTCTCAGTAGGCCTACACATGGTTTGAAAAAGATGGACACATTCTGACCACACTTGCACCACTATTTGCTTAAGAAGCTTCGTAGTTGCTATTATTATGGCTTTCTACTCCTACTGCAAACTAGAATGTTAATATACTCATTGACAAAATTTTTGAAACATTTACTTCTTTAACTTCTTTCATTTTTGACTGGTATATACATGTATGTATGATACCTTGATAATTTAGTCACAATCTCTACCAAGTCGCTGGCACAGAAAAACAATTCGCATGTAGCAGATTGAACTTTAATAGCGCGTGTGCCCCCCTCTAGCTCCAATACATTCAGTAATCCGAGATGGCATGGATTCACAAAGTTTCTGAATGAAGAATGTTTCAAGGAGAAGCCACTGCTCTGTCAGTCTTTCAGAGAGAATCTTCAGGGACACTGGTGGAAGTGAATAGCGGTCTCTCACTCGCCGCCCAAGCTCGTCCCAGACTTGTTCAATGGGTGACAAGTCAGGTGAGCGTGCAGGCCAGTCAAGGGTTTGAATGTTCAATCTCCTAACAGTGGCAATGACAGCCGAGGAGCGATGTGGTCTTGCGTTGTCGTCTTGGAAGACGATATCCTCCACCCTGACCACTGGGGCAACAACAGGAAGCACAATTTCATTGAGATACCTCTCTCCAGTCAACGTGCCTTTGATGATGACTGCTGTCGTTCGTCCGCCATGCCAAATGCCACCCCACAGCAAAACACTTCCACCACCATATCTGTCGTGTTCTTTAATACAGCATGGGGCAAAGCGTTCACCTGGAAGACGATGCACTGTGACACGACCGTCATTGAAATCCAGAGTGAATCTCGATTCATCGGTCCACAAGACTTTCTGCCAGTGATGGTCATTCCATGAGCGATGGGCATCACACCAGGCAACTCTTCTTCTGCGGTGCTCAAAACTCAATGGAATTAGAACAGCTGGTCGTCGCGATTGAATTCCAGCTTCTCGCAATCTTCGGTAAGCCGTTCGAACGCTACAGTCTATATTTGAGGCGCAGGCACTCTTCCAGTGTACGACTAGCTTTGGGACTGACACATATCTATTCCTCTTTGTAGCTAAAACTAGACGTGCGTCTGTCCTTCCTGCAGACTTTCTTGGTCGACCAGATCCTTTCTTCTTTTTAACATCTCCTTCTGCTTTCCACCGACACCACCACCTCCAAACAACGACTCTCGATAGTTGCAGCTCTTCGGCAACACTCGCACAACTTCTACCACAACGAATCATTCCAATAGCCATACCTCTGGTAAACTGATCGTGTGCCATTTTATTTTACAAAAGCTGGATTTCAGTTCACGTTTATGTTCAATTTGTAAAAGCAATTGTGACAGTTGTATCGATATCAAAATTTGAAATTTGACCACCATAGATCTTTCTCCATTCTCTTATGTGTTGAATGGTAATACATAGAAAGCGAGATATTGCATCATACCTGAGAAAAAATGAAACAAACTTCAATTCAAGCCAATGATAGTTTGTTTCATTAATTATGTCAATGAGTATATTTTGAAGACACAACAATTGATTATTTTCGTCTCTTGTGATGCAGAGTAAGCATGATTTTGAAAATTATACGGTACATGCGAAAGCTATTCTCAATAATTCTCTTTTATTCCAGAAGGGCAACATATGGCGCCCACTGAAGTCAACGATCATGGTCTAGATGAGGAAGACGATTATGAATTCTAAAAAGTATAAAAATAATTGCATTGGAGCAGCCGGACGTCAGAATTTATCGGTGACAATACGAAACGATGGTAGGCTTATAAACCATTGGATAGTTACACCAAAGCAGCTGGCTCAAGGTTTTTCACGAACGAAATCCTACAAATGGGCAGTGGCATTGTGCGACAAGTGCTTCAAAGCATGCCGCATTTGGTGACTTATTTCATGACGACATGAACTGTTGAGCATGCACACATAAGCAAGATAGTCGATAGATTAGGAGAAAATTACTGATATAAGTGCATGTGTATTTGCATGAGTTTTAGAGGCTGAAACTACACTGCTGAAAGATCTGTTTTATATCATGCAACAATCACACAAATCATTTTTTAGTGAAACTACAAGTACAGAATGTAAATTATATATTGTTTTAATCTGAATTCGATTTACATGTAGCCTACATGCAGCTCAATAGTACATCAAGGCAATTGCTATGAATAATGGACGATTAAAGTGAAATTGGAAATTCACAAGCAAGATGTTCGCACCAGACAAATTGCTGTCATTGCAGTTTTATAAAGTTCAGTACTTCAATTATGCCTTTTATTAACACATCCAAAATTTACTACTTTTTAGGAGTGGTAGGACGCGATGGCATATTTATATGCAATCTACGAAATCGATCCGAAAGGCTCAAATCTATTCTACATGTGAAAATATTCATGTTTCGTGATGTTTCAAGCTAGGTTGATTGATGTAATTCGAAAGAATGCAAAGAAATCACAGCCGCGTTTAATGGGTTAACAGTGAAATATCTGAAGCATATCTATCCCAACTATTAAAAGTCTTTTATCCATGCCATCATTTCACACAATGGAGTAACAACAGGATTTTAAATGGATGAAATTCTTGCAATATTTGAAAACAACATATAACAATTATGATGATTTTGAATACTTTTCGGTGTAGATATTACAGTATACAGTATGTATCTGCATGCATGTAGATAAAAATGGAAATGAAAGAATGAATCAACAGTACACCGTAAATCGCTGGATACGAAAATTACATACAAACATATACCAAATTCACATACAATTTGAAACTGACATTTGATACGAGATTCTCGTATGTTTACGCAAACTGGCATGCTTTTCATACGCAAACTCACTTACTTTTGTATGTGATTGATATGTAGCGATATGCACTATTCTATCTATACCAATTTTGTATCTGTGATTTCGACATAATTTTGCATGAATTTGTTTCTACTTAAACGTTTTACAATGAAATATACGTTTCCAAAAACTATTCTATCTGTGATTGGCTGTTTTACGATGAAATACGAGTTGTTGGTATGTTTTATATACGAGTCCCTATACCAATACGTCATCATTTTTTCATATGTCTAGTATGTAGAGCTTTATGTCACCCAGCAAAAAAATTAGTAGTATTACATGCTACTTTCAAATAACTTTTATCAGTCATATACAATATGATGAATAGCGTGGTCTTTCGAGAACATTATCTAGATTTGATTTATTGTGAAATTAATTCTGCATGTCGTTGCTAATTTTGCTAATTTCCTAGTAGCATTTACACAACTCTCAATTAGCTCAATTCCATGAACTAAGTTGATTAACATCGTTTCAGTTAAACGATATCTTTTGTGTAACCATGTTGAATTATATATCTCAAACATAGCTATCATTGCTTTCATGAATTATAATGTGTTATTATTTCGGATTAATAATATTCTTATTTTCAAAATTACATAATGCATGATTGTTGATGGTTGAATACTTATTCATTATTGATGAAATACCTTAGACTTACCTGTATTAAAATCGAATTCAGTATTTTAAGTTTGACTCTTAAATGTCGCTATCTCACTACTTGCACAACAGTAGTAAGTACCATGCAACATTAAAGCGAGTTTAATTGACAAAAGGTTTTAAATCAACATATTTTAGATGCAAAATTCAATTTGTAATTCAATTTGTGTTTCAAGTTGTAATTCAATTCTTATACACATTATGGAAGAGAAACCTGATGTTTCATAGGTTATTTTGATGTGCAGTCTAAGCCTTTGACAAGTAGTCCTCCCGAAAAACAACTGAACGTGATGCAGAGTTTCAACAGCGGGACGACAGAATTCTTTGATTAAAATTGACTGTCAGTATGTACTTCCCGGATACTTTCATGGTACACAGATTTCAGGATTTTTGATGGACAGATATATATATATATATATTTTTTTTTTTTAAAAAAGAAAACGAAGTTTCTTGCATTGACCGAACATGTTTCAGAATGTTAACATTCCATCTTCAGCGGTAAAACCTGAATACAATAGCAATGGGAGTTTATATACAAAATGCGGGAAATGAACAAATGAGAGCGATAAAAAGAGTTCAAGTCACCAGTAGCTGTCTGACCATGGCACCGACCTAGAGATTGTCTTCTGCAATTACAATTTCAAGTACAGCTGTACTGAACTGTTTCTTTCATTAGAGAGATAATTTGTATTGTTCTTTAGAATAATAGATTCCAGAAACAACTGATTTCTAGATTTGCCAATAATCGAGAAATTTTCACTTTTAGGTGGATGATCATGCATCGAAACCTGAGTAGGAGAGGGATAGCCCTTCAAGTGCTCCCTTATACGAATGGCAAGATGGCGCCTCGTGGAGCCGATGTATCGCATTGGGCAGCGATCACACGTGTATAAATACACCACATTAGATTTGACACCATTCGCAATTTTATCTTTGTAATTGAAATAGTTTTGGATTTTATCAGTAACAAAAACAGGAACAATTTTCACTTTATCAGAAAGATCAATGTTGATGTTTTTTATCCTCCTTTTCAAGTCATTGCTTTTACTCTCAATGTAAGGAACAGTCCAGTAAACACTATTGGAAGTCTCCCTGTCAGACACTGTTTTGTGGAGAGATAGATTCATTTCAGTTTGCCTTTTGATCCGTTCTATAACCCGTTTTTCATAGCCATTTCTCAGAAAAATGTCAGAAATCAGAGAGGCAGCCTTATTATAATTTTCTGCATTTGAGCAAATTTTGTAAGCACGCGAAAATAGAGCGCGCATAGCTGCAACCTTGTACGTAAATGGCGCTGAGGAACACGAAGGTATATAGATACCAGTGTTGGTTTCTTTCAAGTAATGGGAAACGTCAAAGTTCCCTTGATCAATTTTAATTTTAGTATCAAGAAAAATCAAGCTATCAGAGCCACGTTCCATTGTGAAAGTGATCTCTTTATCAATGCTATTCAAAAAATCTAAAAACTGTTCGCCGTCTGTTTCAGCTCTAAAAATGGCAAAACAGTCATCCACATACCTACAATAAAACTCTGGTTGGCAGGTAGACAATTCTGAGAATTCTGTTGTAGGTATGTGGATGACTGTTTTGCCATTTTTAGAGCTGAAACAGACGGCGAACAGTTTTTAGATTTTTTGAATAGCATTGATAAAGAGATCACTTTCACAATGGAACGTGGCTCTGATAGCTTGATTTTTCTTGATACTAAAATTAAAATTGATCAAGGGAACTTTGACGTTTCCCATCACTTGAAAGAAACCAACACTGGTATCTATATACCTTCGTGTTCCTCAGCGCCATTTACGTACAAGGTTGCAGCTATGCGCGCTCTATTTTCGCGTGCTTACAAAATTTGCTCAAATGCAGAAAATTATAATAAGGCTGCCTCTCTGATTTCTGACATTTTTCTGAGAAATGGCTATGAAAAACGGGTTATAGAACGGATCAAAAGGCAAACTGAAATGAATCAATCTCTCCACAAAACAGTGTCTGACAGGGAGACTTCCAATAGTGTTTACTGGACTGTTCCTTACATTGAGAGTACAAGCAATGACTTGAAAAGGAGGATAAAAAACATCAACATTGATCTTTCTGATAAAGTGAAAATTGTTCCTGTTTTTGTTACTGATAAAATCCAAAACTATTTCAATTACAAAGATAAAATTGCGAATGGTGTCAAATCTAATGTGGTGTATTTATACACGTGTGATCGCTGCCCAATGCGATACATCGGCTCCACGAGGCGCCATCTTGCCATTCGTATAAGGGAGCACTTGAAGGGCTATCCCTCTCCTACTCAGGTTTCGATGCATGATCATCCACCTAAAAGTGAAAATTTCTCGATTATTGGCAAATCTAGAAATCAGTTGTTTCTGGAATCTATTATTCTAAAGAACAATACAAATTATCTCTCTAATGAAAGAAACAGTTCAGTACAGCTGTACTTGAAATTGTAATTGCAGAAGACAATCTCTAGGTCGGTGCCATGGTCAGACAGCTACTGGTGACTTGAACTCTTTTTATCGCTCTCATTTGTTCATTTCCCGCATTTTGTATATGAACTCCCATTGCTATTGTATTCAGGTTTTACCGCTGAAGATGGAATGTTAACATTCTGAAACATGTTCGGTCAATGCAAGAAACTTTTTCTTTTTTAAAAATATGAAGCTGGGTCAACTTTGCATCAACAATATATATATATATATTACATGCTACTGTCAAACAACTTTTTTTCAGAAATACCAGTCGTGAATATTTTTTTTTTGATAGTTTGATACTAAAATAGATTAGATTTATTGTGAATTTTATACCTCCACGCGAATAATAGTATATGTCGTCGTTGCTACTTATCTAGCAACTGTCACCGGACGCTTAGTTAGCTCTACATTATGAACCAAGTTGATTAACATCAATTCATTGAAACAACATTTTTATATATCTCAAACATAACTATTTTTGCGTTCATGAATTATAATGTGTTTTTATTTCGGATTGATGATATGCTTAATTTCAAAATTACATAATGCATGATTGTTGATGGTTGAATACTTGTTGATTATTTATGAAATGCCTTGGACTTACATGTATTAAAATCGAATTCAGTATTGAAAGTATGACTCTTGAATGTCATTATCGCACTACTTACAAAACAGTAGTAACATTAGTGTGATCTTTATTGACAAAAGGCCTTAAATTAACATATTTTAGACATCTTTCATGCTTTATTTTAGCATTGTGCTGGTATGGTTTCCGTATGTAAAGCATACCACAGTTGAAATAGCATACGAAAAGCATACAAATAGATACTGAAATATACCAAAAAATATTTTGGCATGCATCCTTCGCATGTAATAGGTATTGAGCGATTTACAGTGTACTTGCATTTTAGAGGTTTTATTGCTAGCAATTTCTATGGGTCACGTAGTAAACGATCGAACGACAAACACAGTATGTACATGTTATTCATTATCAGGGATTCCCCGAAACATAGACGATGAACAGCAGCGACATGCACAAGGACTTTCGTTGATCACTTTCGCCAGAACAATTTTCCAGCAGTCGGGAGACGCGACGACTAATTGATGACATTCAAGCAAGTTGGCCAATCAAGGAAAATAATTGAAGAATAATAGCGCGATTAACGGGCAAAGTCCGGGAGATATTCTTTCATTGTCCTTTTATTATGATACTACAGATGCATCCATCATTCTTTCTTGTTTGTGTTCGCCATTGTTTCTCTGATGCTTATAAAAGATACAAATACAGTACATGTGTTTAAAGTAAATCATGAAATGCGCTCACTATTTTCAGATAATATTGCATTTCGCAGTCAAGATTTTTACTTGGGAGGAATGGAGAACTTCGGATTGATAACTTACAAATACGAATTCTTTTATCAAAACCCTGATGTTACAAATAGGGACAATTATACTTCATGAATTGACTCATCAAGTAAGTCCATTGCCTCAATTAAATTACTTTAATGAAGAAATATATAAGTCAGGCGATTGATTTTATTTTTCAATTTGTCATCAGCACCCAAAGGATCTGTCTTAGTGTCTTTTGATTTAAAGAAAGAATTCGAATATGTTAGTCATGCAATACTGATCGGAAAACTTCCAAAATTTGGTCTACCAACTGGCTTTCTATTGTGGATAAAGAACTGTTTATGTGATAGGAAAGCTAGTGTGAAATTAACGAGTTTTTTTCGCCATCATACCTGTTGAAGTCTGGTGTTTGTCAAGACAACTTTCTTTCCCCATTTTTATTTTCTGTTTTTGTGAGTGATCTCAAGTGCTTCAATCAGAAAAGTTGTTCTGTTGAATATGCTGATAATTTGACGATTATTATGCTTATTTGAATGTCAATTTTTTTAATAATGGACTTAGTTAATTAAAAGCTTGGAATATTGCGTATTGTCAAACACATTCCAAAAACATTCATAACTAATTTCTAACATCACGTCAGCGCATCACTTGTAACGATTATGAAAAGCAGGTTGTTCTACAAGACAAGATTATTTGCACGCTACATCAAATGATTCTACAATTTTGTTTGTTGACAATTTTGCTATCAGTTCACACTAAAAGCATCGTATCTATTTTTATAATTTCCTAATACACGTAAAATTTTGTACACCATAATGGCTATAGCTAATTTGTGACCACAATACGCTTCAACGAAAGGTTGATTAAATAATTTTCTGTCGGTAATTCATGATGAGGGCACACTTGCAACATCCTTGCCGGCGTCCCTGATCAGCAGATTGCTCCATTTCATTATCGTACATGTTCCAATGCTTCCATTCTAGTCAAGCAGAAGAAGAGACGACCTGTCTAATTATCTGGTCAGCCGTGGTATATAAGATGTTTTCACAGCTTATATATAATGACAGCTATGTAATGACCCTTCAGAAAAATTCCAGTGAGTTGAGGCATTGGGCGAACCCGTACAATTTTTATGTCTATTGATAATGTCCTTATTCATGACTAAAACAAAGTCGGGAGAGCAAAATAGCGATAAATGCTTGGTTATCAACCTACGCCTACTTAGTTGACAATGCTCCGCAAGTACGATCATAAAAAGCCCTATTTCCACCATTGTGCAATTTGCTAATTCTGTTTTACACAATATGCCATCATAGTCAATATGAATAGTATCTGAAATTAGAGGGCAACCATTACTGTGTGCAGCACCAATCTCAAGCTTGGTAGTTTGTTGGGTACTTCTATTTTCCCCCCCCCTCAATTTTCAAGTTTTCCAAAATTATCAAATTTTGCCAAAGTTTGTCACATCGGGTTTAGAATGGACTTCATCTGTCACTGAGTGACACTACAGCACTACTGAGAAGTCTTACTTGAACCCTGGGATGAAGGATTGGTCCCTTGGATACTCAGAATACAAGATACAGCTGTGGTCATGAACTTCGTGTGATTGTTGTCTACAGACAAATGACGAGCAGTTGTCTAATTCTGAGGCTGTAAATTTTCTACAAGTCAGATAAGACGAGTTTTTCACACTCAACGCTATGCGACGTTGGTGAGACTGTCCGTAGGAGCAAGAGGAGATTGTTGAAGATGCAACACTTCCGGGTGACAACAACAGAAATATGGAGTGGGGGGAGAATAGAAGTACCGTTTCTTGTAATGAGTTGACAGTCATCATCCAGCCAATATCACTGCAGTCATCAGTAGATATAAAACTGATCAGCGGATTATCAACTGTAAAGTCTCACTTACATTAGGCCAGTGACTGGAGTTCAGTGAAATTCTTCGCCCTCATATTGCAGCGTGGGCATCAATGGCTTGATTGATCAGTCCAGTGACTGGCTTGTTGCGTTAACATTACAACTTGCTGCAAAGGGGGCAGTTGGCAGTTAGGGATTCCAAAATCCTTAACGATCCAGCTACGAGTCGAAGCGGGGTCATTCGATACAATAAGGGATTCCAAAATCCCGGAAATCTCAATCCTGGGATTGAGTAGAATCGTAAATATCCCATTACAAAGCATAGATAGGCCTATATGGTGATAGCATGTGACACGGATAGGGATTGAAATGCCGAGATTCATTGGGTCTGTGCAAATACCAAATTTCCAGGATTAATCTATCAATTCAGTTGCTATTTTGGTAGTATTTTATAGATATTTTACTGCTTCGGTAGGGGGAACCGAATCAATTTTCACATACTTTTCGATATCTGTCTTTGAATTTGATTAAGTATTCAGTAAATATTGCAGCCGCAAATGTAACAGGAGGGTGATGATGTGTCATTGTTCAAAGTCGACAGGACAGACAGAATTGATTACTTCGCAACGTATTGTGGAAATCTAATTCAAATAAAAATGCGAGTTTATTGCAGAAGAAATTCGCTGTGCTTTAGAGAGAAATACATTTTGTGTTGACTGCTTGTCTGTACTCGCCTGATTGCTTTTTACCGCGCATCCGCGCATCGTTATCACCACAAATGTTCTATAATGACTGTTACTAAGAATACCTATTACCCAGGATAATCAGTTTACCTTGTGCTGACTTCCATGAAATAAGTCATGCACTATAACATATAATGCATAGATTTCTTCGATCATCTCAGTCATAATGACAAATAATTACCTCAAAGTGCATTAGCTATTTTTTTGCATCAACCTTCAATCAACTTGAATTGCCTTTCTTTCTTCAGTGGGAGAATCGAATATTTCAACCCATTATAATCAATATTAACATCAATTGTAAACATTTATTGTTACACAACCACAACAACAACAAATCCCCTCATTTACTTATACTCGGCAGAATACATTAATGCAGCCTTTACGTAAGTCAGTGTTATGCGGGAGGGTGTTCTCAAGTAGCACATACCAAACAATGATGCGAAAGTGATTTTGCCAAATTGATTAAGATTTCAGTTCATCATTTTATGGGTTGATATTGTCATCATACCACATGTAATGAGATCAATATGCCATCCACCATTATATATTATTATATTAACTAATACCATTTTTTATATTATTCAATATCCACCATTATGGAAGCTGCTTGGACATGGAGATGAAAAAATAAACATGCACTCCACTTTCCCATTTGTTTTCTGCTAAGCATCGTGCTTTTAGTTAGTCTCGATGTCGCAAAATATGCATGTAGGAAGAAAAAGGAGAAATCATTTGAAATAAGACAAAAAGACTGTTGTACCAAATTGGCAGCAATTTCATTTCACCATTCTTGTATTTGATTTGCTGTTATCTTCTAATGTGAACGTCAACATCTAATCCACCAATTATTCAATCAAATACATTATCTATAGAAGCACATTGGTTGTCCATCTATTATCTTGCAAATGTCACCGGATTTGTCACATGATAATGCAAAAGATATATACAGAAATATGAGGAAAATTAAGCGGACGACTTTGAAAAGCTTATACATGTTGTGCACTCCGACGACAAGAAAACACTGAAATACAGATCGAGAGCATTTCAATCTTATTACATGCAAGCACGTTCTATCCGAGAAAGAAGCCAGGATAAGTGCTGTTCGTTGAAGTCTGCAATGTATAGCAGAAGTAGATGTCGTGTTTTACTTGTCCTTGATATTAGTAAATGGAGTAGGTTAGCGACTGAAAAGACGAATATTCATGAAATGTTCATGACTAAGGACTAATTGCATCTTTAAGGAGAGCTAGTGAGTGCAGGAGGAATGAAAATTGAATCTTCCTATGTGCATTGGACACGTAGTTTTGCTTCTACATTGCTAATATTGCGTGCAAAGGTTCAGGAGAATGTTGTGTATGTGTTAGTTCAATGTTTTTTTTTAATTTCGTCATGATTTGAATTTGCTGATTTCTTGTTTTATACACGCTTTATTTCGTCTGTTTCTCTTCCAGGGTGAGTCATAATGTGCGCAAAACGTTGATGATGTCCTGTGATTACTGAACGGAGTACCCGACATTGATTATAATGTCATTTTGTTCGTTGAGACTTGGGGTTTTGTTTCATGTAACATCTTTCAATCTTCCAAGAATTGCAATCAGCTAAAATTTGAAATTTAAATCTTGTCATGTTTTCTCAGTTCATGATTTGACACTCTGGATCTGTTCAGTGATTCACCATTACAGCAAAATGATTCAAAAATCGATTTGATTTTGTTCGACCTACAATCTGGGCATAAACAAGTAATCTAAGCTGTTTGAAGATTTTGAATGTGTCATACAATTAGAACTTAGATATGCGAAGTTCAACCTCCAGAAATTAAATTGTTTTTGCCGCTAACGATGGATTTAGAAACAAGATTGACTCTTGCGAAATTCTTTCATTCAAATAACGAATCTCCAACTGCTACTCTATGTGCATATAAGAGAGTGATGTCCTTACACAATGATCCTTTTCTACCTTCAACAATCAGTCGACTGATACAAGTTCGAGACAACAAAGACTCTCCATGACATCCAGTCTCCTGGTACACCGTGCAATGCATAGCCAATGGCCGTTCCTCTGCTGTCGAGAAGTCGATCACCAATCTGAAAGCTGCAAATTCACTACTTGTTCATGCTAGCTCTCGACAATTCGCGCTTGAAACCGCTATCCCTCAACGCGGCGTCATGCGAGTCCTTCATCAAATTGGGATGCATCCAATCCGAGTATACCGAACACAGGCGATAAGTGACCAAGACAAGCTCAAGCGTCTGGACTTCGCGAAGTGGATATTGGAAAATGAGGAAGTTCTGCCAAACATTCCTTGGTCTGATGAAGCACATATTGACTTAGATGGGCTCGTTAACCGACACAACTTTGTGATAAGGACATACGAAAATCCCAGATGCAATTTGTCGAAGAATCTCCACTCGCCAAAACTTTGCGTTTGGATGGCGATTTCTTCTACCTTCAAGTTGCAGCCCTACTTCTTTGAATCGACTGTAGATGAAGACTATTACACCAACATGCTCCGTGATCACCTCAATTGCAAAAGAATCAGAAGATGAGGACTGTCGTACTCCAACATGATGGAGATCCTCCTCTTTTCGCGTAGAAGTCACGAGCTTTTGGCCACCGCAGTCTCCCGATCTCTCCCCATGAGGCTACTTTTTGTGGGAAACTTTGAAGGCTCGTGTGCATCAGCAGTTTGTTCCGAGAAACATTAGTGAGTTGAAGGAGAAAATCGTTGAAGTGCGAAATTTTGAACCAGATGAACTTCATCGCGTCATTAACCATTTGCTCTTCAGAGCACGATGTGTTGTCGAAGCTGATGGACGATTGTTTGAACATTCACTTTAAATTGCATAATATCATCACTCATCAGTGACATGCTTAATTAAGAGCTGTCCTTTGGAAAATTTGTTTTTGATTTGAATTCCCAGCGGTTTAAATATTAAGATTTAGACAAATTCAAGTAATTTTAAAATCGGCTAGGACGCTACTAAACAATTGTAAGAGAAAAATAATAACTCACGCAACGAAACCCCATGAATTCCCAAACATTATGGCATAAATACTCAAGTCGAATAATCATTTCGGTCAGAGCTACACTTACTTGAAGTTTTGCGCACACTATGACTCACCTTGCATTATCAGTTCAGACCAGGTAGTCGGAGTCGAAGTCCGGACTCCGGGCTACAACTAGACCCGAAATATAATACAAACAAATTATTTATCCTCGTGCATAGCTGCCACTGTCAACTTTCTCCGTCAAACAAAAGTACAGAGGCACTGATGAATACAAAGGAATCAACTGTGATAGTGAAAAATCGATTGTCTTTTCACTCGCTGATTTATTAAAGAAGACAAATGCAAATTTATTAATGAAGGTGAAACTTTACAGTGCTCCCTTAAGCTCCATTCACACAGGCGACAGCGACATTGACGACACCGTTCAGACCAACTCGGCGACGCTCTGACGACATTTCGACGCCATTCACGCGACAAATTAACACAGAATCACTAGCGTTTTTCATAAATACCTTATTACTCATTATTGTGTTTTTTTATTACCACGATGAGCTTCCTTGCATGATCAGCTTTCAAGCGAATACAAATATGGTTCGGTTATCAATTGTATTTTAGTTGATATTTTGTGAATCAATTACTCGTCAGTAACCGATCCTTTTCACCAAGCATGCTTAGTTATTGGCGTCAGCTTGAAGAAATTTCATTGGGTTAAAGATGGTGTGAGGTCATACCCTTGCTTTAATTTGATAGTTACTACAAGCTGTCACAAAATGAAATATGAACAATGATGACAACTTGCGCTCAGTTTCCAATGCAGCTGTTTGTCACACAAAATTTCTGCATGCACAAATCGATAGGGATTATCAAAAAATGATGAGTTCGCTTTCACAGCAGATGAGACGGCTTGTCATATTTATTTTACTCACATTCACTCTCAATAACATCCCTTTCAACTCACATCAAGGTTTACAGTAATTCAATAATACAATTGTGAAGCAAGTAAACAATGAGATGCATTAATTAGGTATTTCATCAAAAGTTGGAATAACCACTACCCATCCCATGAATTTTTCTCCACACATTTCCTTGTCATGTTTGATATCAAATTGAAGCAAATGTTTTTCTCTACACAAATATTCAGGTATCGCAAGCTCAAAACGAAAAGCAAATGATTTTGTTTTCGTTCTGACTACCAGCTATTACACATTTTTGTGTTCCTGCACAGAAAGCTATGATCCTAAATCATTTGTCAAGTCATTCTCGTCTCAGCCACCTACAGATGTGCGGAGCAAACCAGCGACCTCACGCGGCATGACAAATTTTGGAGCTCCTATCTCTAACATAGGTCGCCGAGAATTTCAGAACATTTTTCTGAGCAAGGAGCGTGTCGTCGAATGTCGCGTGGTCTATGTGAGCGTGCAGGCAGGTTTGCATATAATCTTGAAATAACTACTGCAATTGACATTTCACCTCCGCCTGTGAATATCACAAAGATATGTATTAAGGAAGCAGTGATATACATGTATGTCATTCCGAAATGTCGATATACAGTCATGCGGCACCCTGACGGCCACTGTGCAAATTTTAGTAAGGACATCAAACCGATGAGATTTTTGTAGTAAAGATTTCCAGAAATTGAAGCTGTTATATAATATGAATATTGACTTTGACAATTCAGTGTCAGAGCTACGAATATGCTAATTATAATACTATACTATTATAAATACTATGCTAATTTATAAAACAGAATTTTCCTCTCCTGAATCTGCTGTATCGATTGAGACCGTGCTAACTTTCTTCAATATAACAGCTTAACATCCGTCTCTGTATTGGGCCTATACAATGTGAAGCGGTTACTAGATATATACTTTTTGTGCAATGAGTTCTGCCATTGCAGAAAGAACATTTTCTTCTATCAGACGAACAAAATCAGAGTTGCGAAGCAATTTCACTTCATAAGGACCACAATGATGAATTGTCAGTTTAATCCATGGCAAAATAATTCACATGTCGACTTTCCTTCTTTGGAAAATATTGATTGGTTTTGAAGAATTTTGTACACATGTTTCTAAGCAATACATTAACTTTTGATAACTAGATATGCTTTATTAACGGTGAGTCTCTCAACTGGAAGTACTATATTTGAGCATAGAGCTTATGAAATATACACATACAGTATATATTAGCACAACAGTTAAAATTCCTAAATATGACAAGAGTCGTTTTCACAGTTCAATAGTTATTTCGACATTAAGGAAGGTTACGCACACAGCAAATTACGCACAACTAAAAGTGCACGTAGTCAGATGAGTGATGGCGATGCGTACAAATACCTAAACTAAAATATATTCAAATCTACATATATATAAACAAACATCTACATTTATTTAAATTTATTTGATCTTACGTGAAATTGTCTAATAGATTTCTGTGCGATTGATAAATGCTTTCAGTGGATCTGAAGCAATTAACCCTATACTCAATACAAAAATCAACTGAAATGTGGCACGTGTTTTTCTGCATTTTGTTGGCTTAAGGAGCATCAAACTGATATCAGATCGGCGCCCCTCCACTTTGAACATCGCTGCGCCGCCTGTGCTGTTATTTACATATTTCTGCCACGGTAACTTTTTCCTTTCACATGATTTTGTAGTTTCTTGTGCTACTTTTTCACATTATTCAATATCATTACTTTGTAACCTTTTCATGTACTTGTATCAAGTTCACTTGGCCGTCCTCGCATCTGTCATAAAGATAGTTCATGCTTGATGGATGCGATGATGAATGTCATGTTGTCTTCAATAATTGTGGTCTTCCACTTACACCTTTTCCGTGTCTATTTCAGACATTTCCAGACTTGCCGTTGGGTGTTGGGATCCCAATGGGGACTGGGATTGGGCTGGGATTTGACCATCGAAAATTAATCCAATCCCAATTGGGTTCCATCTTCTATACTTTTACTTCTTAGTCATTTATGATTGAAAGAGAAGCCAGATCAGCTAAGAACAGTTACTTCACTCGTGTGAGGGCATGTATGTGTCCTCGATTAAGAAGACGGAGACGAGCAGTGCTTCAGAATAGTTTTGTGAAGATTTTTGTAATTACTGATTCTGTTTTGACACTAGAATGCGTAAGCGTCAATACAACCAAAATGCATTGAATTGGTGCCTTTAGAGAAGCATTACTTTGATCAATCATGTTGCGTTTTATGGGATTAACGGTGTGTTCATGCGAAGACTAAAGAAATAACACATCCACAGTTAGAAGCAAACTAAGTAAAGTAAAATAACAGAAAAATGCTTCAAACAGTGCATAAATTGAAATAGTTCGTAAAATATATATAACACGTTTATATTCTGACGGAGATATTTTTGCATGCTATTCCACAGGGAACACGGTGGGTAGGAAACAAAATTTAGTCAAAAAATCATACTAAAACATTTTTTGATCCTGAAAAACACGAGGAATTCGAATCTGATCTCTGAAAAATCGCAAAGTTCTGTACTTTTCGGCAATTTAGAAAAATTCAAATTGGCGGATATTTTGGCTCTCGATTTCGACAACCACTATCACAAAATGTATTTGGCGTAACTAACACACCGTGCGAAATTACGGAACACGGATAATTTACTTATGAGTGGTATATGAGTGTCATTATTACTAAAATCGATAAAGTAAGATAAATACCATAAGATGGGGTAACTTTGAACAGGTAAACGTTGAGTGTTGTTTAGTACCGGTAAATGAAGGTGACTTCAGGTCTACTTCGCCCACTGTTAAAGCACTGAACAGTGAATGACATGAGAAACGCACACGCGCAGGGAAGGCATCGTATTGAACTCAGTCATAGATATGAACACCGTGAACACAGACTCTGACGTCTGTGTGCTAGGTTTGATTGTTATTGATTAGTGCCACATCTCTGAATTGCTTCAGCGCACATTCATTTTATGCTCGTTATCCGTGTCATGCCGAGGAATTACATTCGTGGTAACAACAAAAGAAAATATGCAAGCTACAATGAAGACGATCTTTTACAACCAATTGAAGCAGTGAATTCTGGAATGCCTCGTAGACGTGCGGCTGAACGATTTAGCATTGACCCTAGCACTCTGCACTACAAGAAACAACCTCTTGCAGCAAGGAAAATAGGAAGACCACCAGTTTTATCAGAAATGGAAGATGTCATTCGTGATACGATTAAGCAATTCACTGAATGGGGCTATGGCTTTTGCCAGAAAATTGTGGCGCTTCTCATCAAAAGTTATTTGGAGCAACAAGGACGAGTAGAGCCCCGATTTACAAACAATCTGCTTGGTATTGACTTCGTCACGTCTTTTATGAGAAACATGATGGTTTACCGGAAACCTGGAAATATCAAGAGGGCTCGAGCTTCGGTGAGTGTTCAAGATGTTGAATCTTTCTTCCATGAAATGCGATCTGCTGGTGCTGAAGATATTCCTCCATCTAACATGTTTAACTCTGACGAGACTGCGCTTTCTGATGACCCAGGTGCTTGCAACGTTGTTGTTCCTCGAGGAACAAAACGAGTTGAAGTGGTCAAGGAGCATGGCAAGATGAATATCTCTATTATGGTTTGTGGTTCAGCCGATGGTGAGTTATTGCGTCTGCATGTGTACAAAGCACAAAATTTGTACGACGGATGGACCCTTGGCAGACCAGCTGGAACTCGCTATAGCCTGTCTAAATCTGGACGGCTTGACATAGAAATCTTCGAGAAATGGTTTCGTGACATCTTCCTCGAAGCTGTCATTTCTAGACCTGGAAGAAAATCCTAATCGCTGACAATCTTGCGTCGCACTTTTCTGTGAATGTTATCCAGCTTGCTAAGGAAAATGACGTTCTTTTTGTGGCCTTCCCCCCGAACACCACCCATTTACTGCAACCATTGGATGCTTCCGTTTTCCGACCATTCAAGAGAATTTTGGGCGCGCATCCTGGGCAACTTCAGGAAAAAGTCTCGGGTAAAGGGTGCTCTCCCTAAGGCGAGCTTTCCTGTCTTACTACATCAGCTATATCAAGAAGTGAAGAAAAGCATAGCTGTCAACCTTCAGTCTGGGTTCAAGGCTACTGGATTGTATCCTCTGAATCCACAAGAGGCATTGAATCATTCCTGACGTCGCTGCCGCTGATGCGACTCACTCTGAATCCTCAACAGAGATTGGGCGCTGTCTGGATGCTTCTCTCATCGAGTTGCTTCGCGATCACCGCGGAAGACAACGCGAGAAAGAAAAATCATTTCGGGTCGCCCGGTTGTACCGGAAACCCTTGGAAGAACCGGGGTCCGGAAGCCAGTCCCAATGCTTCAAATTCTGACGATGATGCCCCTTCAGCTTCCAATCCCTCTGGAGCTGGAGATGAGTGCAACAATTGCTTTGTGCCGTTCGCTACATACACGGGACCCGACTTGGTGCGGATCCGTGATTCTACTTCGGATCCGTTCTACAAGTGTGATCCGTGCAATTATCAATAACTACGCCATCTTGCATACTTCATATTTTTCTGATACACTAGTGCCAGTGTCTTAGGCCTAATTGGGCTTCGTTTATATTGTAATATGACAAAAAATATGTTCCGTTCATAGAAACCTGATTTACTGTTCATTACACTCATGAAATATATTCCGTCCATATTACCCTGATTAGGTGTTCATATTATACTTGTGTACTGTTCATAATACCCGAGTGTGATTTCATGGCGGAGATAGGAAGAAATAAAACTGTCCATAATTGCCGAGTCTACCCTAGATTGGCAAATTTCAACTTTTTTAAAACTACTCAAATAATTTTTTGGACCACGGGAACGTAATCTCCGCAAAAAAGTGAATCTTTTGATATAAAAATCTACCTATATATCCCTACTCTATGCTTCATGTGAATATTTTTTCTTCCACTTGGATTGCTGTATTGGATTGCTGGAGTACCAATTGCTGTATTACCGCTCTCTTCTTCAACAATTTTTTTCGGCGAAACTCCTGAATGAATATTCTTGAAGCTTACCATATGATATCAATAAATTATGCTTTATATCATATGCCCTTTCTAAAGCTTTTTTGTCGCATCGCACATCGCACAGCTGACAAAACAGCAATTTCGCACCATTGCCGTAATGCTTTTTTGGCCACGATAATTACCGTACTAAAATGGGTTCAAATTTAGGTATCTATTTCTCATCGAGCTCTTTTAAACAATTCAATATCTTTGGGCATGACCCACCAATGAAAAGCTTAGAATTGCACATGTGACTGATTCTAACCCAATCATAGTGGTTGACAAGTGCATGTAAGTGAAAATGCGTGCGATGTTTATGCCACTATTGTGTATTGCATAAAGCTTTACACTGTAAATCGCTGGATACGAAAATTACATACAAACATATACCAAAATCACATACAATTTGAAACTAACATCTGATACAAAATTCTCGTGTGCTTACTGAGATCTGCTATATTTTTCATACGAAACCTCACTTACTTTCGTACGTGATTAGTATGTAGCGATGCGAACTATTCTATCTCTGATTGGCTGTTTTACACTGAAATACGAGTTGTTGGTACGTTTTATATACGAAACCCGATGCAAAGTCAACCTCATTCGTATACCTCTGGTATGCCTCCGGTGTGTAGAGCTTTAAGTCACATAGCAATATATATATATGTTTCTCATTATTGATAGAACCTCTGAAAATTAAGTTTTTATCAATATTTTACTATCAGGTATTTGAATAAGAATTTTAGAACAATCGAGATATCAGAGCGTGCGTTACGGTACAGCTCACTAGGCTGTTGTTGAGTAACCACTCATTAATATATTACAAAATTTCCCGTTGCGTCCTTTTCATTTTGGAATGCCTATTTGTCTTTTATACCGTGGATGCGTGTATCTACCGGAAGCATCATTTTTGAGACTTTCATTATTATTGGAAAAATCAAGTATATTTGCTGGTCTTAATTTTATTAGATGATAATTATTTTCGGCTATACTCCATAGACATTCTCAAGCAAAAGTCTTGAGAATGGTTATGGATTATAGCTGAAAATGGTTGTTATTATCTAATAAAATAAGACCATCAAATACTTGATTTTTGAACAACAATCAAAAATTCAATCAATCAAGTTATATGTCACATTTTTGAGACTGTCACATTTGTGACGCAAGTAAATCTATAACCTGCAAAAAGGACCTCAAATAATTTGTACTGTGTACTTCATAAACTCTCATGTTTATCATGACAAACCACAGCCACATTTAAGAAGTAACAAGAAAAGGTACTTCAAAAATTTGCACGAATTTATAGCATGAAATACCTTAGACTTTCAAAGTCATTGGATGTGGGGCTGTTGAATCGTCATGAAAATAAATAAAGAAAATTACTAGAATTCAAAGTCTAAATTTGAAATGCACAATAAATTATTCCAATACAAACTTTGAAAATCATTATGTAAATCCTGACAAAGCAATGAAAACTGCCAAAGTCAATGTATTTATTGACAACTTCGAAGGTAAACATTCATATTATTTCTCGGCCAGTGAGGAATCCACCATGGTCTGAACACAACAGCAATATTAACCACATGGCATCAACAAAGTAAAACTTAAAATGACAGTAAATTGAAATCCATCATGGAGAATTCAGATGACAATCGGATGAAGCATTGTCGATAGTATCATATTGTCACACACTTGATTTATAGATGCAAAGATATCTCTTTTAGATAGATGGAAAGATCGATAGCTGCATTTCAGATTGGTCGTAGTATTAGATGTCGTTGGTTTATGAAGAGAAATTCTATCTAACAATGACAGAAATACATATAGCTTTGAGGCTTTCATTTAACAATAAGTGCTGGTATAGCTTTAGTATGCAAATTATACCACATTTCAAATATCATGCGAAGAGCATGCAGATGGATACAAAAATATGCCAAAAAGTATTTTGCTATGCATCCTCCGTATGTGATTGGTAGCGAGCGATTTACAGTGTACATGAAGCAGAAAGTCACATTGATCAAGCACAATTTCAATTCAAGAACGTGTGTCGAACAAGATTCACCATAAATTAAATACAAGCGATCTAAGATTCATATTTGAGGCATTAGAATGCAATAATTGTACTTGTGAGTCTTTTGGATACACTTTTCAGCGGTTGCAATCTCAGACCCAAAGCAATAATTAATTTGCGTTCGTCCTACTTTGCAGGGTCTTTCAGGATTTTTCAATATTCATTCAGCTGTGGAAATGGAAATAGTGAATATATCCGAAAGTCCTTCCATGACTTTTCATGAATTGATATGGTAAAGTCATATGTAAAGTTTGGACCGCCAGTTATAATTTGTTTCAATGCTACGACACAAAAGTGATTCACCTGCCATGCAAGGTCTCCTAGACGCTGTTACAAAGTCCGTAAAGTTGTCTCTACAATCCGCCCTCCGTTGGAATATGCATTTATGTTTGAGTTTTGCTAGCACTCCATGATGATCAGCTGTAACAGCTGATCAGACCAACAGTTGGTCTGACAAATGAAACTGTTCCGCTTGCGAACCTGTTCTCAGGTGAACGTCACTTCTGAGGAGTAGGCCGAAATGAGGCAGTGTTGGGTGACAAATTCCAGTTATACGGAAACGATTGAGTTTCAAGATGACATGGCCAGCAGTTAGACGACGAAGCTGACTGAATTGGCGTGCATGTAGATAGAAAATGCAATGAAGATTCCATCCCGATGTTACCATAGCTGATGCTTGTATTATATATGATATATATAGGTGCATATTCTGACACCTGGCTGTGAGAAAGAAGACGCGATCAGTGGAAAGGTTTAGTGGAGATGTCACCATCAGGAATTGTGAGGACGCTTTCGAAAGATGCAGAATGCCTTCGTGTCCAAGCCACATATACACGTGGAAGACCAACGAATTTAGAAACATGCAAACAGGAAAGGAGTAGGCCCAATCTACAGACATTTTTAGCTTCTTTTTGGAATAAAGAAACCATAGTTCCATCCAATGCTGAGGGAAAGAGCAATACAAATCCGATCACCATCCATGAGGTGTTGTGGAAAAATACCTCCGAGACCATAAATTTGCAAGCCAAAAGGCGGACGATGGTCTGATGATGGGCCTATTCAAAATGCGAGCACGATTTACAATTTGGTCCGTATCCTGAGGCAAGCCAATGACAATTGCTTCCTCAAGGGTTTCGAGTACCCTATATCAACGTTTTGACTTCTAAATACAGGCTAAGCATTTGCAATTGGCGGCGAAGCTTCATGTATAAAATGCAACACCTATCATTCATGTAATCCTAAACACCATTGAATGTGATCATGCAAGCATGTAGCATGACCATTGCAGATTTCAGCAGAAGATAGAATAACGAATTCTCTTTGCCCCCAGTGTCTCAATTAGCCAGTTCCGTATGAACATCGTTCAAATGTAAAATGCACGCAATGATTATGATTGAATTCAGCTTGCTCTTGATGATGACATAGCCTCCAGATCTATATAGGCCTACATGTGTAGACTAAAGTTTGCTAGCAATTCTAGTCCAGCATTATATTAGCTCATATTTGATGCAGTTATTATTGATTGAGATGTTGCTTCGTTTTTGTCTTTAGGATATTGTGATCATATTATAGAAGCAGAGTAGGTCCACAGCATGATGTGGAGGTGCACGCGCTAATAAAACATATGGATATGTTTTTTTATTCTAGCATTTTATATGCCATTTATATGCCATGCTCTTGGTAGAAAAGTTTTGTTGCATTCATAGAAAGCGACTTAATTGCCGTCATCAAACTTTGTTTTGGCATTAAAGTACTGATATTGATATGCTAAATTACACCTCATTCTTGTTAATAACTTGCAGACGGCAAACCTAAACAGGAGTTCCAAACTGCATTCTGAATGTGTCATGAATGATTTTCGGTTGTAAAAATGACATTTCTAAGCATTGGTGTACTTTGAAGGTTTTGATTATATGAAATTGAGTCGACTACTTTACATCAAAAAGTGATAATAATACATTGGGGCAAAGGGGCTCCAGAAGACCCTGCTTGGCAGGTGTGTAATACACCACAAATTATTGAGATTAAAAATAATATGAGAAGTCGCAACGCACATCCAGAGCTTTGGGTCCTATTCAAACATGGATATAAGAAACTGTAAACATTAAATTGAATTATTAAATTCAATGCATTAATTAGTTTATTCCTTAACTTGTTTTGTTTTGTTTTGGTGACGAGGCATGACGTAGGGATTATTCGTTGCCGCGTTATACAAATGATAGAAGAAATGCAAACCTTTGACTCAACTAACAAATGCTAAATTGCACAACAGAATCACGGTCAAACAGTGCGATCAACCGTACAAAGGCGATGGACAATATGCGCAATCACCACCTAAAATTGTCATCGGAGAGAGCAAAACAATAATAATAGCAATAATAATATGTTTATTCAATACTAGACATCAGAAGCTGATCATTTTACAAAAAAGTGAAAAGGAGAACATATTCATGTATACACACTAAAAATCAATTACGAGAAGTTCTGTACTGCAGATGGCAAGAAGGAGTTTTATACCTGTTGGTGTTACAAAAGATGATATTTGTTTTACGTCTCAATATTTCTGTTTTTTTGTGGACGATGTGAAATTCTTTCACTCAAAGCTTTTGGCAAATTGTTAAAATAATTCCGACAGATGTTCATACGTCGTGAACTAAGTGTTTCCAGTGAATATTTTTGTAGAAGACGGTCATAATCATAATCATGATAATCATATAGGATGTGTTCCATCATTCTTATCAGTCGTCTTTGAACAGATTCAATAGCAATTGATTGAGCTTTGGTGATTCCGAAGTGCCACACTGGAGCACCATATTCGAGGATGCTTCGGACACAAGCACAGAAATACCGTATAATATCCTCATTTTGAAGTCCACATCGCATCATTTCACTTATAAAATCCATTCTCATTTGTGCTTTCTTTACCATTTTTTCAGTGTGATCATTTCAGTCCAGTACACCCTAGAGATCTTATTCTTTGTAACTCATTTGGTGTATAGGTAATGCGTTGATCTAATTCCATCATAGATATGCTTACGAGCAGATGCACAGTTTGCAAGAGCCGCAGAGCAAATCGACCGTTAACCATGAAAGCCAACGATCGAATGCAATTATCAAACAATTATCAACACTATATCACTATGGTGATTATATGTCGTGGAGTGGCAAATTGCCATATATGGACCGTAACGATGCAAGTGATCCACGACAACCAACTTTTATTCGATGACAATTTGTATAGAAACATTTAGCCATATTAATGAAGGAGTTATAAAAGGGCACGACAAGACCAATCGGACGAACCATCAGATCAAAACTGTCACGGAACCAAGTGACCTTGTCTCTTATATTTCTGGTGAGTGTCGCCGAACTTCGACCTTCGTGCATTACACTCCGATTTAACGGAGAGTCAGTCCTTGTGCACGCGTCTGATACTTGTCATCATTGCATTATTTCTTTCTTTCTTAAAGTGTGTAAAGGCAGAAATATAAATACTCATTTGTCTATCCAAATTGCTTTATTTGCAAGGAAGTTTGGTGATTAAGTTTCAACCTTGACAAGGCAATTCGGATCGTCATAGGGACCAATAAAATTGAAGTTAATGCTAGCATTGCTCGCTTCCAGACGGTTGAGAGCGATCCTAACATTACAGGTGTATGGGAATTCTATCACTTAACGGTTGTCCTGTCATAGAAAAAGTTTGAGCTCCATTGAGCAACCATTGAGTGATAGAAGTCCCATGTTTTGCGTGAAATTAAACAAAAAATACAAGTGCGTCAACTACCCCTCATTCGTCGCGCATTCACTTGATCCACGTACAATTCAAGTCGAAGACAATGAAAGGATATCAAGTGCAGCAATGGTACCTGTACTATGTGAACCAGATACATTCGCCAATCAGAATTTGTCGTCAATAAAAAAACAGAGCTTCTCCCAGTTGTGTCTTAGTTCTGCTACTGACTCCTGCGCAATCGCCACTCCACATAGAGGGATGTGAAATGCTGGACTGTTGTGCTCACGATAAGCTCATATATGAATACCTGGATCAGCGTCAAATTCACATATGATTGCAGTATAACTATTTTTTATAATATTCATTTAGCAAGAGATATATTATGTACCAAGATCATACAATCCACCATAATCATTAACTCACGTAAGCTCAGGTCTGTATGGAAGTTCGGGAGTGGCTTCAGGTGCATCGGTTCCTTCTCTGAAAGAGCAACATAAAAAAACATAATAATAATAGGTGTTTTGTTCCATATGAATGAAGAATCATGCATTTCGGTAAACATGCAGGAGTACGTTATGATGCAGAATTTCGTAAAATTGCACAAGTTTGCGGATGAACAATCACACGGATTTACAGCTTCGTTGGCTACATTATCTCCTCTATAGATAAGCCAGACTTGATGGCATTATGGAGGTAGGTACGAACATGCAACGACGGGATGACAACTGTAGTGGGATGACCGGAATGTTTCAGTTTTTAAGAAACTATAAAGGGATATGAAGTGCAGCAATGGTGCATGTACTACTCGTATGTGAACCAGATATATTCGCATATGAATGAAATGAAATTGACCACACTACCAGTAGAAAAGATAAATAAACTACACATACTTCTACAATTTCAATGTAGCAATAATTAAGCTTCTGTTCACATTTTCTTCAGCACCTTCTAGGCCTGTGAAGCCGAAGGCTCCGTCGTAGATGAAAATGATCACCATATCACAAAGGTAACCATTACCATTTACAAAACCGCCGAACTGTTCATGGTAGGCCTCTACGCTCAATTTGGTGGGAAGAAACTGTAGCAATTCATTCAGTATAGCCATAATATGCACTTATTTAATGCAGGAATCCACAATTCAAAAAGAAGGCAGAAAATGTGCAGTTTCGCATGTCGCACAGCTACAGAGTCGCTGCAGAGTAATTTTTGAACTTGAAGCAACGAAAAGTGCTGGTACGATGTCGATCACTTTCACAATGAGAATGTTATCACGGGTAAACATAGTTAGGGACTTTGAATGATACACAGTCACCAACTGAACCACCGTTGTTCCTGATGACAAAGCTGATGCATGCATTGTGAAAGTCAATCGAAAATTCTGTGAATTCATTCGCAGTCTATAGAATAATACCTGAAAAGATGAAGACTATTAAAAAATTACATTGAACAAAACTTAGTTGCGAAATTCATTAATTTGCTCTTGAAACAGCGTCTGAGTCATAATGACTTTGTACTATGGTTGGAACTGTCGAAGTAGATTCTCTAATCCCGTACGAAAAAATTTTGAGTGACATTACTGAAAATTGTAATGATTCCCTAGGATTCCGTAGTAATTTCAGTAGTAACTACTGAAAATTGCCTAAACTAATTTAATTAATTTCCAAATTTTCTATGTATTAATGAATCTTATGTCTTATCTCTTCCAGATGAATTTATTCACAATTTCAGATGAGGAAGCTACTATTGACTGACCATTTCAATTACTTTGAAAAGATAAGAAGAGTATTCACTTAATCAATGATAATTTAATCAATATGTATACTTATACAATGTAAAGATAAGTAATACATGTAAAAATTGTAACACATACCTATTTTATCATGAAATATATGAATATTAATTAATGCTGTACTACAAATACACTTGATATGAAGCATTCTAGAAATATGCAAAATAAATGAAAAATTGCCTTGATCGGTGTTACAATTCTTCAAATTACATAATCAGAAATACGCTTGTGTTGGAAATTTGTTGATTTCTATCGTGCATCAATCTGCTTCTCATCCATAGAGTGTGAGAGTGCTACACCTTTTGCGTTTGCCTCCATGCGTTGCGTTTATTCATGTATGTTGAAAAAATGAACTTTTGCTCTCTTGGTCTTCATGCGCAGCTGCTCATGCGAACATAGGTGACGTAGAAGTGCGGCGGAGACGCCTTAGAAACACTGCCATTACATTGCGGGACATTATGGCTTCTACCAGGAGACGAGCAGCTTTAACTTCATCACAGCTTCGTCTTCACACATAAAATGGATGTCAAAATGCTATCAAGCAGTTAAAAATTTTATATCGCGTATATTTGGCACAAGTGCGTCATCATAACTCGATCAACGCCATTCCCACGCCAATCAGAAACGTCAGCGTGACGCCAAATCATTTTACACTGCGGTGTTTTTAATGTTATTACAAAATTCAAAGACCAATCACAGGGTAGACCCCTCAGTATAATAAAATCCTATTTTATACAAGGCAATAGAAATGACGTTGACTAACCTACAGCACTGCATTAGCTATGAAAATATTTGATGGCACGCACGGTTATGTCAAAAGCAAGTTCCAGAACTCAATGTGACTTTGCAGTAAATTGTGCGTAATTTTACGTGAACATTAACAGTGCTCGTTATTTTACAGGCTCAGCTATCCTAAATTACAGACATCTTTTCATAATATTGCTTTACATAGAATAGCATGTAAATCTACATACGTGACCGAAAAGTTGTACGGTATTCGTAAATATGCTTGTAGAAAAGGTGTAGTGAAGATATCCTTTTCTGCAACATCGTGATTTGCGAAGCTTACGATCGAAACAATGTCCAAATTTGTCATTGCTGAATTTGATACAGACCGATCACTCGCCGTAGTAAGGAGCGAAGCGATCACTGCTGTAACGTTCGACGTAGACAAGAAGGTGGAAGTGCAATGGCGTCGATGAAAAAACTCGCAATGGAGTGCCTTTGTTCTGACCACACCCGTGAGTGACCGAAAAGTGGCTGACGAGTCATTGAAGGGGCTCAGAATGCAAAGAAAGAAATGGAAGCAATTCCTTCCAACCGAAGAATCGACCGCCTGCAGCAGCAGAGACGAGGAGGAGGAGGAAAAGAAAGATCGAGGAAGTGATGAGCTACATCAACTGCGGAAAATGGTCCGGGATTAGGAAGAGTAAAATAGTAAGTCTACATGAATTCAGCTTAATGTCATATAAGTTTTAACAACTTCAACATCTTCAGATCTTCAACAGAAAAGTAATATTTTGATTTTAAAATTGCGTATTTGATTTATTATATACTGATAGAAGCGTGATCATTTCCCTATAATCAACGTGTAAATCGACCTGCAGGCAAGACACGTACTCACAACACATGGGCAATATAAAGTAGCCTGGTATATTTGAAGGATGTTTTTTTACCCTAACAGAAGTTAATGACAAACACTAGAATGCCGAGAGCGGTCAATTGACCGCTAAACGAACTTCTTTCTAAAATCGTTTCGATTATCTTTGGTTAAAACAAGTTTGTCTCTGGTGACTTTTCATCATTTCTCTAGTACTTTGTTTGTGTTTATGATATATTTGATTTATCAGTTGTTGTTCATAGATAGTCGGTGACATGATCGATGCCTAGACTGCAGCTAATTGATAGCTGATTATTTCATTGGCTGAGACTTGCCTCATGCAATACATTGTCTTCTGATGAATGATTGATATTCGATTGTGTTCATTTATAAGCAGATGCTACAATAATAAAGCACCACTCGTATCGCAACATGTTGTTCTGTTATATGCTATAGACATGCGGGGTTAACAAGTTACATTTGGCGTCGTCTCGAACCTGGTCTGTTGGTGCGTCACGGAGAGGTGCGAATTCTGCGAGGAACCTTCCTTCGAGTGGGAGTAACGTGTGCTGCTATCTTCTGCATCTATCAATTCAATTCCAAGGCCAATTCCCCGGATCGGATGACTATACTACTGTAAGTTGCCCTTCTAGCCATTCACTTTTTGAGCCTCATTTCGGTTAGCTTAAGTCATGTCAGGTATTAAGCCACCCGGTACACTGAACCCAAATGATATTACTATCAACGACTTCGAATTATGGCTAGAAGCATTCAATGATTATGTTGAACTTACTGTGGATAAAGTAGATGATAAGAAGTTACGTAGTTTATTTCTGGCAATCGGTGGTCTTGAAATCCGCAAGGTTGTAAATTGGCTAACTGTATCTGATAACAAGTTCGCAACATTGATTACGGCAGTTCGAAAGTATTTTCAACCAGTCAAAAACGTTATACTGGAACGGCACAAGTTCTATAATATTCAAAGACATAATGACGAGGATTTACAAGCATTTCTGATTCGCTTAAAGACTCAAGCTGAAAATTGTGATTTTGACGATACTTCAATTGAATCTACAAAGAAGCAAATGATTAGAGATCAGTACTTACGTTGTGTTAATGATCGCAAAATTACTGAGTACCTACTTACCTTCAATGTACTTACCTTGGATGACGTTGTTGAAAAAGCTGAAGGATTGTACCAAGCTTCTAAAGATGCTAGTTCATTCGCTCAAAAGCCACAGAATGATAGTCAATTACTCACTTTCAAAGGCAGAAGCAAAGATTCTGACAGATGTTACAAGTGTAATATGTTTGGTCATCATACAAAAGATTGTACCGCTTCTACAAAAAGTCCATACTGCGAAAGTTGTAATCGTAAAGGACATGATACTCGTAACTGCTTCAAGAATAGAAAGTGTAATTATTGTCACAAATTTGGACATACTGAGAACTATTGTCGACTCAAAAAAGTCACGAGATCGTACACGCAGCTCAAATGGCGCAAATCCAAAGAAAAACAAACTCCTGATTCTAGGTTCTGAGAATCAGCAAGGTAGTTTACGCTACGCAGATGTATCATTCAATGATCACAATGCATCATTTCTCATTGACACAGGCGCTACTTTTTCGGTTATTTCATGCGCAGTAGTCAAAAAGTTTGATTTGACTAAGTCTTTGAAACCATGCAAATTTGATGGTATAATGGCAGACAAATCAAGAGTTTCAATTACAAACTCGTATACCTGTAACCTCAATGTTCAGGGCAAAGAATTTGAGTCTACCTTGTACGTACTGGATACTAGCGACGATGGTATCTTGGGCATGGATTTACTTCCATTAATCGGTTTGCACATTGGTCCCGAATCAGGCATCATATTCTCTCTTGTACCAAGTTTGTTGCATCAGTACAAAGATTTATTCGACAAGCCTCTGAAAGATAGTTGTCTTACTGGTATTGAACCGTTTGAAATTATCAAGCTTGATGATAATGCAGTGCCTAAACAAAGTGGTCAAATGAGATTGAGTAAGCCACATCAGGAATTTCTGACAAAAAAGGTCAAAGATTTATTGGAACAAGACGTTATTGAAGAGTCGATTAGTCCTTGGAGACATAATCCTCGAATCGTCTCAAAATCTGATGGTTCTTATAGGATGACTATAAACTATAAACCAGTCAATGCCGTTACTACCTTTGATGCTTATCCTTTCCAAAATTTAGAGAACATATTGGATGATTTAGCTGGAGCAAAAGTATTCAGTCGCATCGATTTTTCGCAATTTTATCACCAGCTGCCTCTTGCTGAAAATGATAGATTCAAAACAGCATTTCAAGCTAACGGTAGACTGTATCAGTACAAGCGCTATCCTTTTGGTCTTAAGAACGCAGTTTCATACTGTTCAAGACTAATGTCAAAAATCTTTGAAGGCATTGAAAACATCGTCTATCTCGATGACGTATTGATTTATGCCAATACACGAGCCGAGCATGATAAAGCTTTGAAAAATGTTCTGGAGCGCGTCATGCTTCACAATCTCTCTTTGAACGTTAAGAAATGCGACTTTGAGAAAAGCTCTATTGTATTCCTTGGTCACTTAATCGAAAATGGAAAAGTCAGGCCAGACCCAGAGCGTCTGAAACCATTACTCGACTTTAAAGTTCCAAAATCATCGATTCAATTGCAACGCTTCTTGGGATGAGCGACTTATTACAGCAAATACATTCGAAACTTCAGTGGCATATCAAAGGTCTTGTACAAAAAATTGAATGATTTTCAAGATTGGTCAGTATTAGAATTGCAGATATTCGATGACATCAAAAACGAGATTGCTAGTTCAATGCTAATCATTCCAAAACAGGATGAAGAACTATACTTACGTGCCGATGCGTCTAAGGAAGCTGTTGCTGCCATACTGGAAACGAAAGACAGACGTCCAGTATTCTTTTGTTCGCGTGTTCTGAATTCAGCTGAACAAAACAAAGACATCGTCGAACTAGAAGCACTCTCAATCTTCTGGGGTATAATTCGATGCAAGCATTTCCTATTGGGCAGACATTTCAAAGTGTTGACCGCTACACTATTTATTCAATAACGAGAACTGTAATTCAAAACTTGCCAGATGGAGATTACAATTACAAGAATTCAATTTTGAAGTTATTTACTGCAGTGGTAAGGACAATGTAGCCGCAGATTGCCTCAGTCGCTTGACATCAATTGATTTTGATAGTTTTGAAATTCTCACAATTGATCAAGTTACGAATTCCCAAAGGTTTGACAAAGAAACTCAATCTATGATTACAGCAGTTGAAAGAAATTACAAACACAAACCGCATGATGTATCGGATTCTGTATGGGAATTACGAAAGTCTCTGAAAGTCAAAGACAAATTACTCAAAAGTTCGTCTGATCGTCTATTCATACCGTATTCCTTACGACTTAAGGTATTGACTCTTGGACATGATTGTCACTTGGGTAAACAACAAACTATGGAAAGAATAAGAAATCAGTTTTTTCTTCCGAATCTGAATAATGACATTACCAATTTTGTTATCAATTGCCGAATATGCTCTATGGTTAAACCGAGATTCATAAGTCTTGAATCATCACCAGTAATCAACAAATCACCAATGGAAATTGTCGCATGTGATTTTGTTGGACCGCTACCCACAAGCAACGGTTACAAGTATCTACTTGTTCTCATTGATGTCTACTCTAGATATCCAGTTGTATTTCCGCTTAAAGAAATGTCCACAACGAGCATGATCAAATGTTTTGGAGAATTCTTTTCGTTATTTGGATTTCCAGACTCAATCTTGTCTGATCAAGGTTCCCAATTTGAATCTACAGAGTCCCGGAGCTACCTGAAACGTTATGGTATAAAGAAATTACGGACCAATGCATACCATCCTTCCGGCAATGGACTCTGCGAGAGGTTTAACAAGACAATCAAGAAGCTGATGGTATCTTGTGTAAGTGAATGCTCAATGAACATGAATGAATGGCATAAAGTACTGAAGAAATGCATGTTGGAATACCGCACATCAGTTCATAGCAGTACCGACTATCGTCCAGTTGACCTATTCTTCGCATTCAATGCCCATGGCTGTCTCCCTTTCGAAAATTCAAAACCGAAGAATGAATCAATGGCAAGCAATCTGAAATCGCAGATGAGGAACAAGATTCAAATCGACAAACGTGCAAGAAACAGATACTTCAAACCTGGTGAAACCGTCTTGATTCACAATGCGAACAAATCAAAGTTTGGTATCAAAGGCGATTTAGCGAAGGTGCTAAAGCAGATAGATACGCATTCTGTAGAGGTTCAATTTGTGAATGGGGGACGGGTAACTAGATGTAGTACTAGTCGATTATCGCATGTTCCATCTATGCATGATTCTGACGATTCTGATTTCTTTGAAGCTAATTCAAACACAGCATCTTCGAATGCCGAAGCGGAATCCAGTTCCAGTTCATCTCAATCGGATGGAAAATCTGACACTCGTCCGAGTCGTTCCAGGAAAAATTGCGGCCCTCCCAAGTTCTACGGTGAACGCTACTTCTACTAAGTGTAGAATTTGAAATTTGAATTCAAATGGGAGAAATGTCACAGCGGTGACATGATCGATGTCTAGACTGCAGCTAATTGATAGCTGATTATTTCATTGGCTGAGACTTGCCTCATGCAATACATTGTCTTCTGATGAATGATTGATATTCGATTGTGTTCATTTATAAGCAGATGCTACAATAATAAAGCACCACTCGTATCGCAACATGTTGTTCTGTTATGTCCTATAGACATGCGGGGTTAACAAGTTACATTTTTGTGTGTTGGTGAAGTATGACGACAGCGGTCAAATAACCGCTGATAAAATTCCGGCTCATTTTATACTACCGCTTACCGCTGCCAAAAGAAAACAATTAATGCAGTAAAATTCCAGTAGGTTTGAGGTTGACGACGTAAAATATCCCTTTTACCGATTTTGTGTGTCTTCAGGTTCAATTGTTGTTGTTGTTGTCTTGCGACTTCCTGCGTACGCGTCTACCCTGGTAGGCATTTTGATTGTCATGGAGTTGATTCATCACTTGTACTACAGTCCGCTTCATAAAAAGTGGATCATCCTAAAATTTGACTAAATAAAACATAAACATGATACAGAAAGTATTTTTCATATTATTTCATGTCCCTAATATATTTAAATGTCCTTATATAATCTGATAAGCTATGATACAGTAACGGTTCTTAAGAAGCTAATATTTTGTGGCCCTACCCTTATTGTCAATGACATTACCAAATCGTCTAGGCATTGATTCGATATCGTTGATTTTTGACTGATCTAATTTTCTCCACTCTCTTTTTAACAGTGACGTAAGTTGTGATACGCCATCTGTAGGTAGCAGTGAACGACGAACGTTACGTTTTAGAATACTCCATACATTTTCTATGGGATTCAGATCAGGAGAACGACCTGGCCAAGATAATGTCCTAAGCCCTAATTGAGACTTGCATAAGTTGACTCTACTACTCCTGTGACACATAGCATTATCATCCATAAATAACCAAGTCGATGGATCACCAAGTTGATCTGTCATTTGGCCAATGTTCATTCGTAAAACATTCACATAGCGTTCAGAATTCATGGTTCCTTGTTGTATGTGAAGTTCAGAGCGTCCATTGGTCCAAATGCCAGCCCAAATCAGTAGAGTCGCACCACCTTGTACCTGGGGACGATGTAAATGTCTCGGAATTTCCTGATCAGATTTCATCCATAATCTCAATCGACCATCACTATCCTTCAGACGGACTGATGCCTCATCAGACCAGACAACCCGATCCCATTGATTTCGCCAGTGACAATGACTCATTTGCCCATCTGAGACGTCTTTTTGTATGCTGATCTGATAATTCGATCTGAGAGGGCCTCTTACAGCTCTTGAAATTCGACTCAATAAGTTTCTACGAATAGTGGACTTAGAAATAGACGAGACTAGTGCAGCCATCTCAGTTAACGAGAGACTTGGATCAACTTTAACAAATCTCAAAAATAGGCGGTCTCTACGTTTGGATGTTTTGCGTGGACGGCCAGAGCCCTCTTTACGACAGAGTCGAAAATCATCATTATGCCATCGATGCACATTTGTGTAAGGGACATTTAGTCGTTTGCTTGTAGCTCGCAAAGAAAAACCTTGTTCTAGCAAGGCTGACACTTTGCCTTTTGTGAATGCGATCTCGTTATTGTTCGTTTGTGCTTTGTATTGTTTTCAACCGGTAAGAGATAGATTTCTGGCTGAAAGCAATCAGGAGTGCTGCCAACACCACCGCAACGAAGTCAGGAAGCTATGGAACATGAAGTCCAGTTAATCACATGTAGCAGTTACATTATTGTTGATGAATAATGGTGCTATACTGGCTCTGATTGATCGCTTTTCTTTGTTTTTGTTTTGCTTGATGGCTTTTGGCTTGTAGAACATATTACATAACAAAGGAAACAAATGTAATTTTTTAAGAGTGAGGTATGATTTTGTGCAACATTGCTAAATGAAGATCAAAATTATCTACTACTTTTTTATCTATAACAGGAAGACAACTCAATATTCATGCTTGAAATTTCCAACCATGATCTAGTAAGCACAACTGACATATTTTCCAAATTTCAGAGAAATTCGTTCAAGTTTGGCGGAGTTAGACAAAGTTGAAGTTAAGGCGATGTTTAAGGGTGATCCATTTTTTATGAAACAATCTGTATATTATATCATACCACATCTCGTTGTATAAACTAATCTCATACATTTAAACTCCTACTAACAACAATAGAAATTCTTTTCTACCTGAAGATGATTGTCGGGTAGCAGTCAAAAAATTTTGTACATGTATATAAGAACAATAAAAATGACATCTTTAAAATACTCCTGGCTTTTAAAGCCACAAAACTGAAAATGACAAACAGGGCCTCTTTCAAGCATAAAATTTCATTTTGACGCAATCTTGACATGTGTAGGCATCTGAACGACCAGAGCTGTAGATTCAGATTTAGTCATAATATAAGCAAATGTCGCAATTACTGTACAGCCCAACACAAAGTGTGGCAGACCGACAAGATTTCTAATAATTTGTTTGCTTTCTTATTACTTTCTATATTTACTCTCTTATTCAATTCATATATACATATATGTATATATATATATATATGTATATATATATATATATATATATAGCAAAAATTGTAGACCGTACAAAATCAAAGTATAGAGCACAAGCGCTTTCCATTTTCTTCTTCAGGTGCTTCTTAACAGGTAAGTGAATGAAGTGACTATATACATGCACTATACAATTTATCATTGAAAAATTTGAAATGCAAACGTGACATAGATTGTTCATGCGCAGATATCAATGTTCAAGAATTCAGAGATGGCTTTAAGATATCGATAAAATAGCTTTCTTTATTTTTGCGTTCAATATCATTGCTGGAATCATAGAAGTGGATACTAGTACACTTGAATGGAAGTTTGATATCTTGCCTATGTGCGATGATGGCACATGGAAAAATCTATGGTTTGTAGATCAGATTCGATCTAAAACATTGTATCATAGTGAAACTATTTGCCAAGTTGGTTGTGGAAGTTGTTGACACCTAATTACAGGATTTTCATGAAGAGAATTTTAAGTGAGATGGCGGCATTGTTTCATGTGAAATAGCCTACTATTCCATGGATTAATATAGTGTGTCTATTTGTAGCAGTCATTGACAACTACTTTCCAATTTTCAAAAGTGGAATACGAATTGAAATTTGGTTCACACACTCATAAATGAAAGTGGTCGGTGTACTGGTTGGAAGAGCATCTAAAGAATTCACAGAGTACATTTCTAATTATTGGATAATTTCTCCGTCAACCAGTCAAGAAAACTAACGCTTTTCTGGAATAAACACACTGGAAGCATCTTTACGTACAATAATTTATAAAATGTCGCTGGAACTTTTCAATTAATCATTGAATGACTTATGTAATATAGTGTGATGATATTTTAGAAGCTGATATTCAAAAGCATACAAAAATTTTGAAAATTGTTCAAATATAATTAACAGGGGAGCCCTTTAAAGAAAAATGAATAATCGAAGATTTCTTGGCCTCTGATTTCAAACTGGAGTACTGCATGTTCTGTAAATTGACATTACAAGTTGCATATGTGTCTGATTATGCTCTTGACAGATTATAGGAGAGATATTTCAAAATGATGAACGTACAGAACGTTTAAAAGGATTTCCTTCTTTGTCATCTTGTCGGCGCAGCATTTTGTAAATTCACTATTGCTTTTGAGTACATGATCTTTGGATAAGGGGCAACAATCCAGATCACAAATTCACTTGATAATTAAAAATGCCAATCAGAAAACATGGAAGCCAGATCGCACAAGTTGCCTTTTGCCCCAACTAAGTTCCCCTGGCGTGTGCCATAATTTTCATGCAATTTCCATTCTAGGACTTTCTATGGTATTGTTAATTTCTATGGCTGGAATAGAGCTTGTAAAATGGGAAAATATGAAAATTGTCTTTACCACAGAAATGTAGATGCTTGCTGACTTTTAGTTGGCGATATTCTCCATTACACATTTGCTGCCCGTACTCGTGTTCTAAGTGTGATTCTCGTTTCACCGATGTAGAGTGCTTGACAAACGGGACATGTTATTACATAAATTACATTTTTAGTGTTACAGTTCATGTTGGATTTTATGTTAAATGTTGTATTGTTGAAGTTGTAAGAGGATCCTTCTGTAATATGGCCACAGGTGCCACATCTTTTATCATTGCATTTAGTGACCGAATATGTTTCAGCATTTGAAAATCTTGATTTACACAAAATACGTTTAAGGTTCATTGGTTGGCGTTTACTGTTGATAAAGTTTTTATTTCGGATGATTTCATTTGTTGTAATATCATTTTGTAGTGTAGAATTCACATAATTTATACTGGTAGTGATGTTAAGGTTTCTTGGATTGTAAGTATGAACAAAGGATAAAATATTGCTATCTTTTTTGCTTTCATTATTTGCTAATAGTTCAATTCTACTAATACTCTTAGCCTTTGTTATAGCATCAGTGATAATTTCTTCAGGATATCGTTGATTTAAAAGGAAAATACTCATTTCACGTAATCTACAGTCTCACAGATTCATCTGATACGATAGCATAAATGCGTCAGGCCAGATTATAAGGAATTGCCCTTTTTATGTGACGCGGATGGCAGGAAGTAAAGTGAAGGTACTGGTGAGTATCTGTAGCCTTGTAAAAAATATCAGTAGAGATTTTATTACTTGTCTTCTTGATGAGAATATCTAGAAATGGTAACTCTGTATCACTTACTTCCATAGTAAATTTGATGTCACTGTTGAGCTCATTGAGCATGCTGTTGAAAGTAGACAACTTATCTTGATTCAAGTTCCAGATAATGAAGCAATCATCTAAATATCTCATCCATCTGGCAGTGATGTCATTAGCAATATCTAGGCCCCATGAATTTGTTACATTTTCCTTGAGTTTAATTTCAAGATAGCCCAAAGTTAGAGTGGCATAAGTAGGAGATACAATAGTCCCCATGGCTCCATCAAAACAAACTTTATAGCAGCCTGAAATCGATTTTTTGTGCAAAGGTCTGAAGTTTACACCTACCCTTAAAAGCAATGCTATTGACCTAAAGACTGATATTCAAAGTTATACGAGAAAACTTCGACTTCATGAATTTCACTACCAAAATCGAACCGTGAATAGTCAAGATGATATCAAGATAGTGAGAAATTAATCAACATTTATACCTGTGAAAGGTAGAAACAGTACTTTGGACATTTTGTATGATTCACTGGAATCTCTTGACTATTTATTTATTTTTTTTGTGATAGATGCTAATCTTTCCTTATTATAAATATTACTTTTGAGGCTGTGCATCTTAAATGTACAGGACCGCGCCTGGTCGGGTTTGAGCGTCCAGGATGAAGCGGTCGAAACGCGATCGTCCTGACCAAGTTCCTGTTGATGACCTCATTAAAAATAGTCAAATAATTTGTATGCATATTTTGTAGAATTTTATTTCACTTTTTAGCTTAAGGAACTATCATTAATTCTCTTACACACCTGGTAGATTTTAGATAGCGTAATCCCGCTGTGTTAGCTAGATCTGGTATTTGGATTGGAAACAGACCTGTCCTCTTATCATCTGAATGGGCAGACTGTTAAATAGGATCTTTTCAATATATAAGTGATAAACATAATTTTGAACAGAACGACTTACTCGCCAATTCATTACACATGAGGAGAGGAGAAGCGTTGTTTGTCCTTCTAGTAAGCATTTTTTAAAATTTTTAGACATTTTAGGATATAAAAATTTTCTTTCAAATCATATTTTGTACCTATTGAAAATTAACTAGTCATTAGCTTGTTTTGTTTTTTTTATATTGTTACCTTGACGCACTTTGCTACGTTGAATTGTTTTTGCAGCACGTCTTGAGTTGAAGGTGGATTATGTCCCCGCCTCTTGACCTCTACTGGCTGGACTCTGTCCTTCTTTCAAATGCACAAATTTTCCCATTTTACAAGCTCTGTTCTAGCAATGATATTGAACGCAAAAATAAAGAAAGCTATTTTATCGATATCTTAAAGCCATATCTCTGAATTCTTGAACATTGATATCTGTGCATGAACAATCTATGTCACGTTTGCATTTCAAATTTTTCAATGATAAATTGTATAGTGCATGTATATAGTCACTTCATTCACTTACCAGTTAAGAAGCACATGAAGAAGAAAATGGAAAGCGCTTGTGCTCTATACTTTGATTTTGTACGGTCTACAATTTTTGCTATATATTTCCAGATACTGAGCATTATCTTAAATTATTTGTTATATATATATATATGTATATATATATAATATAGTCTTATATATAATAATATATAAACTTATATAAGGTTATTATATAACCCTATATATAATATAGGTTTTCCGACATTAATGTAGAAATATGCAGATCAAATGTAGAATATGCAAATTAGATATCACCCTTTGCAAATGAACTATTATTTTCAGATCAAATGTAGACATATGCAGTATGAAATGTGGGAGCATAGAAGTGGATGTGATCAAATGTAGAAATATGCAGATCAAATGTAGCTGCTCATCAATAAATTGTACAGATTAATCATCAATCACTGTAGAGACTATCACTTAGGATGATGAAATTGATGATGACAGATTCCAGTGTCATTCAAGGTACCTTTCATAATTATTTACCCCTCATAACATTTAATATTGCATCTCTAATGTACATGTAGCTCATGCATCGTGCTAACCAAGTCGAGAATTGAAAAGATAAAACAAATTGATGAATTTGATGCAAACAATGTTTAAGCTAAAACATGCATTAACTCCTCTGTTGCCATTTGTGGACTTGAAGATGTCCCATTGAAAGAAATTCCACACATGTCTAGATGAATGTCACGATTTTGCTGAGTGGTTACTTTGCTCCAGCTCATTCTAGAGTAGCATTGAGTCTCCTTCAAGATCTCCTCAAAAAACTTCGCTTCAATTTTGAGCAACTAGTCTACAGCGCTTTCTCTCATTGCATTCGTCGCTTTCAAGACGATTTCGGCTCCATTGCGGATCATCACATTCGTCAAAATCATCAAAGTCAAATCCGGCGATCACACGGCCCAAAGAGTCACACCTGTCACAAGAAAACTGCATAATCAAAAATGGAGATGTGAGATTGAAGGGATTCGCGCAATCAAAGCTCAGACTTTATCTGTTCAAATGTGAGCTCCTTATGTCTTCGATAATCTCCACTGCCGTCCACTGAATCAGTGTCCGGATTCACGCACGAAATTCGTGCATGCACGAATCATGCACGAATGCACGAAAATTACGGTCGATGCACGAAAATCGTGATGTGAATTTCACGAATTTTTGCATCGTTCAGTTTTTTCAGTATACACCAGTTTTGATAGATTTTTATAGATTACCGGTGTTACTGTACTCTACTGAGTGCGTAGAGTACAGTACTTGGTGAAATGAGTGGAAACTGTAAGCTGTCTTTCACATTTAAGATACATTCTGTCTCAGAGAAAGATACATTTTACAGATAACAAGATACGATATTCTAAAAAACGACATGATTATATAATTATCTTTTGATGAGAATCAGGATTCAAATATGACAAATATTTATTGAAGGGAAAAATATAGGCTGTGCACATTTTTTAGGTTGAAAACTTATTCTAAAATAAAAATAAATATTCTAAAAGAGGGAAATACAGAAAAAACTTGAAAAGACCAGTTGGAAAAGCGCCGTCTGCTTGAAGAATTGCAAAAGGAGACATTAGAAGAGCTGAAAAAGACTCTCTCACAAAGAAGAAGGAAAAAGAATGCGAACGTGTCGTAGAGACTGTTTTGAAACGGAAGGCAGCCGAGCTCCTCCCCAAGATCTCCTCCCTTCCAAAGATACCAAAAATACCAAAGTGACTTATCTGGTGAACTTCCATGTAGACTTTCAGAACAATGGCCAAAGATAATGGACAGCGTCAGCTGATTAGTAATCTTTGCAAATAGCAATATGCTCTTACCGTACTAAATTTGTTGTTTCAATTTGTTTAGTGATACATAAGTATACGATTTATTATACTGTATACTCGTTCTATCTGTTAACATAATAGGCATGCGCCCTTCCTACCAAAGTAATTACTTTCATGATAATTGGATAGGCATACTTTTTTGAAATACCTCCATCAACCCTTAAAATAAGTTAAATCGAAACTCTATACTCAGTGGCAGTTTCGTTTACTCTATCTTTAATTGAATCTGGCAGTTGAATGTTCGCATGTAATTTGCAAATTTAAATGTGAGCAGGATTCTTGTTACCCAGGGTAGCTCACATCAATTTTACGTGCATTCACTCAGATGTACATTTTAGTACATTACAGTACTGCATGTCAGTCTAACTTTAAGTTCTTATGCAATGATGAGGAATTAAATATGAATGCGTAAAATAGCTCTGACGCGGCTTTGCAACGAAATAGTGCTGTCTGGGATCATACTATTCAGCGAAGGTGACTTTTTTCTATATATATATATATATATTGAGGCTGCTCCCATCTACCAATTACATCCAGGCGCCACTCGAATAGAGCGCGAACTAAAAGAAAAAGCTATGATCAAGCTCCTTCATCCCACATTGAATGAACGATCACCTTAAGTTTATTTCTATGTATTACTTTATATTATGTGCTATTGATTTCAAATACATTCATTTTCCATGAATAGCCTGCATCAACAGGTGAAACCGGTTGGAAATTTAGTTAATGACTTTGTCCTGAGTTTTCTACTATTTATATATATATATATATATATATATATATTTATATATATATATATATATATATATATATATATATATATATCATGCACGAAAATTTTCGGGATGCACGAAAATTTCGAAATTCTAGAATCCGGACACTGCACTGAATGACATCATCGAAGAATTGATTTCCCGTGTCTTGGACTCCTACTTCCACAATCCAAAATGTTATGGTCCATTACCCACAAATGGCAACAGAGGAGTTAATGCATGTTTTAGCTTAAACATTGTTTGCATCAAATTCATCAATTTTGTTTTATCTTTTCAATTCTCGACTTGGTTAGCACGATGCATGAGCTACATGTACATTAGAGATGCAATATTAAATGTTATGAGGGGTAAATAATTATGAAAGGTACCTTGAATGACACTGGAATCTGTCATCATCAATTTCATCATCCTAAGTGATAGTCTCTACAGTGATTGATGATTAATCTGTACAATTTATTGATGAGCAGCTACATTTGATCTGCATATTTCTACATTTGATCACATCCATTTCTATGCTCCCACATTTTATACTGCATATGTCTACATTTGATCTGAAAATAATAGTTCATTTGCAAAGGGTGATATCTAATTTGCATATTCTACATTTGATCTGCATATTTCTACATTAATGTCGGAAAACCTATAATGGTCTTCAGCATAAATCTTCGGGAAAATTCATGGTTTTTGATGTAAAGGACTTCTATCCCTCTATCACAGAAGAATTATTGGAACTATCCTTAAGTTTTGCTTGTTACCATGTTGACATTGATCCTAAATCTGCAAATGCTATAAAACATGCGAGGAAATGGCTGTTATTCAACCGTGGAGAACCATGGGTCAAACGAGAAAATGAGGCCATTGACGTATCAATGGGCGCATATGACGGTGCGGAGGTTTGCGAGCTGGTCGGTCTATTTTTGTTAAATTTGATTTCCAAGGAATTTGATATTAATTGCACTGGCCTTTATCGTGACGACGGTTTAGCGTATTTTCACAATATAACGGCGAGGTGTGCTGATGCTATCCGGAAAAGATTCCATGAAATCTTCCAAAATCATGGACATTTCATCCAACCTAAAAATTGTAATTACCTGGATGTGACTTTTAATTTAATCAGTGGAACTTATATGCATTATCGCAAACCGGACCAAAATGTGACTTATATCAATGCTGAATCGAATCACCCAAAAAATATCATCAAGGAAATACCTAATATTGTGGAGCAGAGACTATCGGAGCTGTCATCCAACGAAAGTGTATTCAAAGAATCTTGTCAATATTATCAAGGCATTTTAGACCAAAATGGTTATACTCACACACTTGTTTATCAAGCGAAACAAAACGAAAATGAGGCAACGCAAAAAAAGAAAAGGAAACGAGTGATTACTTGGTTTAATCCTCCTTTCAGCAAAAATGTGGCCACGAACATCGGCAGATATTTTTTGACTCTCATTGACAAGCATTTCACGGTGAACCACAAATTTTCGAAAATATTCAATCGCAACACATTGAAATTGAGTTACAGCTCTATGCCAAATGTGAGGAGAATCATAAATGGTCACTACAAAAGTGTCTTAAAGAATGAAAAAACTAACTTGAAAACATGTAATTGTGTGGATAAAGGAAATTGCCCGCTTGGAAACGAATGCCTTTCTGACAATATAGTTTATGCAGCCAGAATCACATGTGACGATTCAAATTACAGTGAGAAAGATTACATCGGCATAAGTGAAGGCTGCTTCAAGTTAAGGTACGCGAATCACAAAAAATCATTTAATCATGAAAAGTACAAGAATGAAACCCAGCTATCTTGCCCAGCAAGTTAGAAGCTGAAGGAAAGTAAGAAGAACCCTAAAATATCTTGGAAAATTGTTAAGAAATGCAAGCCGTACAAGCCGTGAAATCCGAGATGTGATTTGTGCTCCCATGAAAAATACTTTATTTTGAGAACAGGGATGGCAGAAACGAATTAGTTTCTAAGTGCAGACACAGGACTAAATATCTACTGCAGAACTTCAAAATGACGTGATGTGCAATGCATCTTCAATACATTTTCAGTACTTTTTCATAGCTTTCTATCTTGCTTCTCTTTAGTATCTCTTTAGTATCTTATCGTGTGATGTCCAGTGATTAATGGTAAAGAACCGGCATTGCTTTGCGAATTTTCCGTTGTGAAATTCATTCGGCTGATGATTGTGGTATTAAACACATGAAACTCGGAGTACCGAAATTGATGGTTTTTTCCTCCTAACACTTTTTGGAATTAATTAATTATATATATATATATATATATATATATATATATACATATATATAATTAATTAATTCCAAAATTGTTATGTATATATATATATATATAATTAATTCCAAAATTGTTAGGAGGAAAAAACCATCAATTTCGGTACTCCAAGTTTCATGTGTTTAATCCCACAATCATCAGCCGAATGAATTTCATAACGGAAAATTCGCAAAGCAATACCGGTTCCTTAGCAATAATCACTGGACATCACACGATAAGATACTAAAGAGATACTAAAGAGAAGCAAGATAGAAAGCTATGAAAATGTACTGAAAATGTACTGAAAATGCATTGCACATCACGTCATTTTGAAGTTCTGCAGTAGATATTTAGTCCTGTGTCTGCACTTAGAAGCCAATTCGTTTCTGCTGTTGAGAAGAGTTCCATCCCTGTTCTCAAAATAAAGTATTTTTCATGGGAGCACAAATCACATCTTGGATTTCCCGGATTGTACGGCTTGCATCTCTTAACAATTTTCCAAGTTATTTTAGGGTTCTTCTTACTTGAATACATATATATATAATTCAATATAATGCCCATCAAATATTTCAGTAAAAGAAAAACGAGATTTTCCGAACGCGTTTCAGAGCGTCAATCGACTCCTTCTTCAGCGGAAACTTTATTACAGTAAAATCGAATGCTTTTATATTTCAAAGGTAAAATCTCACAAATCGATTCACTGTCACAGTCCACAGTCGACGCAATTTTTGATAACAGTTTTTGATAAGTCAGTTTCTCTGTACATCAGCTGCAATTCGAATTTCCATTAGATCACTATTTGAAATGGAAAATGACAACAAATCCAATAAACCATACACTAATCGAACGATCTGGTCAAGGTGGTTCATGAAATGCTGACTATTAATCGTAATGAGATTATTACATCATTGTATTAGAATAGGTCAAAGGTCAAATAATTCAAGCTTTTATTTCAACTAAAATATCACTAAAATCGCACATTTGTCCCGATTAACCAAATTCAATGGCACTCTATGGCATTCTATGACACGCAATGGGAGTGCCATAGCACACCTCAACATTCAATCGAAGTCTATTGGATCCTATTGCGCTGGAAGTGGGAAAATATGAGTGCCATAGAAGCTATCCAAAAGAAGCAAACGCGCAGCGACAGTTTTGACTCAGTAATCTGACTTTGTCCAATGATATTGCAACATTTGCATGTTCAGTATAATTTCAGATGCTTTGGGCATGTGCAACAGTCATTGTTAATCACATCCTTTGGTCGTGTCTCAGTGTCTTGCATTTTTATGAAAATCCGTCGTTTGTTGAATTAATCATCTTATCCGGTTTGTCTCAATCATCACACCAATGGAGTAAGTTCAAATGAAACTTCAGTTGTTCAGTATCATTGTTCAGTATCATTTGTATAGTCCATCAGTCAAATCATCAAGTCCTCATTGTTCCAGCAATTCATTCACGCACTGTTTTATATAATTATGCCATTATTTAGATTTTTCGAGGTAGGAATTAGAACTACTGTAATATAAGATTTATGTAGACAGTCTTATCTATTCCTCGTTCAATTGTCGTATGTGTAAAGTAGCCATTTCAACAATACGTTCAAGTGCTATGCGATGTGCGTTATCATAGCGCAAAAATTATTGTAAATTTGAATATTTTAACTAGATTAAATTATTCAGGATATTAATTTGAAAATCGTAAACCTTTCTCAGCGAAGACCTACGCATAAATTTATGCTATAAGTTTTGAAGATATGCTGTAATCACTTAAATGATGCAGCAGCTAGTTACATCGAAATTGGAACAGAATTTTTCTTATATTAGATACCGGGTGTATCTTTTGATTCCGCTTGTTTCATAGCTTTGTAACTGGCCCAAGCATATTATGTTTTAAATTTCAGTTCGGGCTAATCGGGTTCTTTCAACGAGTCTGCTGCGTCATCTGATAAATCCACGTTTGGTGAAATCCTCGAATCGGTGTTTTAAGCCATGAAGTAAGTTATCAAGTCCTCGGTGTTCCAACAATTTATACACTACTATCTGATTGAATTATAGCCCAATTATTTTTGGTCTTTTAGTTATCACTTAGAAAATCGTTCTTTAATTTCACTTTCAAAACCTTTAATAGCTGTGCCATCAGGTTGACTCCACTGTTTCACAAGTGGTTGGAAAGATCAACTCGAGAAAATGAGAAATCGAACACAGATTTTCTTCAACCAATTAAGAAAAAATATTAAATTATTTTTCTGTGTAACGTTTCGCTTTCTGCTTCTGCTGATACAATCACAAAAATAAAGGGAACTTTAAAATCACATTGAACGAATTGTACTAGAGTCTGATACATGGGAGCTGCTTTCTCTTGTTCCCACAGGCCGACGAATTTCTATGTTCTTTGCTGAGGTGCATAGTTGACCATTGAATCACTTTCATAGAAGGATTGGCACTGCATGCAATTAGCAGTTGATAGACATGTGATATAGAGACAGTCACGTGAACTCACACTCCAGATCTTATTGTGCGAGCCGATTCTCCAACATGTCGATGTGCAACCTGTACATTCAATGAGACATATACAAAACTGTAGCAATCACACTTCAGATTTGTAAGACTGTGTACAGTATACACAGTTAGCTATCATGTATACACTCCTGTTGTGACATCGGTAGTAAAATATGAGACAGAGGTTTATTAGGGAAACAGACATTCAATGAGGTGGCAAGCAACATTTGTACCATTTTCTTTTTATTTCTCTTGAATTCTCAATTCATTGCTATTTGGTAATGATGACCACAACTTTTCTCTTTCACCTCTTTATCACTCAATATACTCACTTGCTTCATGGCATGTCTGATAACTTTCTTTGGACAATCGCTCTTGCATTGCCGTTTGGAATTTGTATTACATTCATGTCATTTTCCTTCAAAGCATCATTTTTTCACATTTCTTGAAGTTCACCTAAGTTCAATTTTCAATGGATTGACGAGGATATATAAAAAATGGCATTAGTGTATATATGATAGCTATCTGTAAACACTGTACACAGTCTTACAAATCTGAAGTGTGATTGCTAAAGTTTTGTATATGTCTCATTGAATGTACAGGTTGCACATCGACATGTTGGAGAATCGGCTCGCACAATAAGATCTGGAGTGTGAGTTCACGTGACTGTCTCTATATCACATGTCTATCAACTGCTAATTGCATACAGTGCCAATCCTTCTATGAAAGTGATTCAATGGTCAACTATGCACCTCAGCAAAGAACATAGAAATTCGTCGGCCTGTGGGAACAAGAGAAAGCAGCTCCCATGTATCAGACTCTAGTACAATTCGTTCAATGTGATTTTAGAGTTCCCTTTATTTTTATGATTGTATCAGCAGAAGCAGAAAGCGAAACGTTACACAGAAAAATAATTTAATATTTTTTCTTAATTGGTTGAAGAAAATTTGTGTTTGATTTTTCATTTTCTCGAGCTGATTATTCAATGCTAGCGATTATAACTAAGTGTTATTGCGCTTTATCAGGGTTGTACTACAATAGTGCTACACTTGTTTATTACATTCGTGATGCACCGTGCGCAATATTCTGCGTAATAATGTGTTATAATGCTGTTCTTCTTGAAAATTAAGTAACCTTAATAAGTGTACCACGGCACTCTAAGACGAAAAATTAATACACACACACGCAAGCATAATCGTAAAAGAAAATAATTCTCTGGAAGTCGTCATTAATATTCAATTCGGCTGCCTTAAACTCATACTTCAAATTATAAGTTAGAATATTAAAGTCTAAACCAGGGAATCCTAGTTGGTCGCTGCGCTCCTGTCTAACCAAAAATTGAATGGACTAAGATGCACTCTATAATTTCCTTTATTCTATAGATTGACGATGTTTCCCAAATACATGTGGTAATAACTTTAGATAGTCTAGGTAGCAAGGATTCCATTCCAATACTTTTCTTTAGTCACTCAGCTTTGTAGCCGCTGCACAACTTTCCCGCTTGTCTGTAACACCTACCTTGTGTGATTCATTCATTGCGCTAGGTACATGGGCAGCAGGTACGTTGTCTGACCCCTATGTGCAAGCAATCTTAGTACAAACTCACAGGTTTCTCAAGTGATAGTCTTGAAATAGAACAGTGAAAGTCATGTTTACATTATGGATTATTTCCTCGAAACTTTGCATACTTTCCTGCCAGATTCATCAAATACAAGCTAATCATCTCAACATGCAGTCTGACCAAATGGATTTCGGGTTTTAGTCATTGTTCCATTATGCATTTCCTGTTCAAAATCCCGCTGGGCGCACAGATGTGGACGTCACTCGACAAATGTTCATCATATTTCAAGCGATTATCTATTAATTTTCATCCACTGCATAATTTGCATTCTTGCTTTTGCTAATAATCCTTGCAAAGCGCAAAGAGAAATATAAAAACTGCTGATTGCGGCAAATGATTGCGGAACTTTTCTTCTCTCTTCTGCATGCCTGTTATATCACGGAAGTTGATACCATTTATCGCTACTTGACAAGTAAATCAGTTAAATAAATTAACTATTGGTTGTTGAAATTTTAGACGGCCGCCTTAAATAAAGGAATGTAAATTCCGACATTTAGTTGTTCTGATAGGAGATAGATCAAGCAGCGTTTGTGATAAGAAAATGACGCTTTGCATCTAAGAATTTTTAAATGATAAAAAAGATAAATATTTTATTTGAAATTCTCTCAGAAGGAAGGAAATAATTACGAGAAAGTATTCATCTTTCGAATATAGTAAATAAGTGATGCTTCCTGTATTTGTCTCTATGCATGTATGTAATTAAGTATGCGTAATCCACTAATGTATTATTGATGTACTAGCCATGATTCCCCATTCTATGTTATTCCCATGCTACAACTCCCATGAAACTGAGGTTTTCAGTTTTCAATGCCGAATTTTTCGACCGACTTTTCAAAGAAACAAAGAAGAGAATCTATTCATAAGGATGATGAGTTCCTCTCTAAATAAGCATGTATGGACCAAATGTAATGACAGAAATCTAATATCATCGCCACTACAGTATATTAATTATCTATGAAGCTTGAATCCATTGTCCATAATTTTTGAAATTATTTTTATTATGTATTAAAATTAAAATTCATATTTGAATTTTAATGCAAACATGATAATCACTCTAATAAGCTTAACCTCTTTCGTTTCATCTGATGCGGTTTTAGTAGGTGAAAACTTAGGAACATAAATCTTATCAATAATAGCAGTGCTTTTAATTCTACCAGCATCGCAAGATGCTTGCAAAAAGTTAGAAAAGACAATAACTTTACATACTTACACCTTGAATACGCGCATACATGCATGCATGGAAACCAATATAATGTTTCATAAAGTTTCATTTTACTTGCTTATTGTCAAAAGCGCGTTTCGTCTGATTTCAGTAAGTGTGACACGCAGAATGAATCAAACTGATTGAAACATGATTCCTGCTAGAATATCGATCAAGCAATGGACAGTCATTGGACAAGCAATCACGAAATGAATAAGTAGTAGCTAAAAAGTACATATACAGAAAAATTACTAATATGAGAAGTAGTGCATCGACAACTTGAATAAAAAGAAAGGACCATTGTTTGATCGATATTCTAGCAGGAATCATGTTTCAATCAGTTTGATTCATTCTGCGTGTCACACCTACTGAGAGCAGACGAAACGCAGTTGTGACAATAAGCAAGTAAAATGAAACTTCTGGCGTATTTTTCATCTGCAAGATCACAGCGGGGCGCAATTGCTTTATTATGCTATAATACTATATAAATAATATAAATCTCCAATACAAGAAACATAGCAATTATCAAATATTCTTCAATTGCAATATTTTGCATCATTTTTCACTTAAATGAAGTTTATCTGCCTATATGCAGAATCAACTTATCATTTATCGCATATTTATCATTTATTTCCCGTTTGTTGCAGATCAACTTCAACTACATTTCCCAATGGAAGAGAAAGAAATATGGAGAATGATTTCTGAGAAACTTTTCATCGAAGCAAGTGTTCAAAAGACTAAAAAGAGAAAATATTAAAAATCATTGGCTGTTTTTTGAATTAACGGCGTTTTGTGAATGATCATGAAATTAGTAAAAAAATAATGCTCCATAGTGTGATTGATTCTCAAACTATTTTTTTGAAATCTGGGCCAGACTTTCACCGACATGTCAAGGGGATCGAAAGTAAAAAGTGCAAATACCTCATGCATGTTGTTGTCTTTATATTGACATTATCACTATTGCTAAACTAAACTGATTATTCTTTACAATCATGATCACATAAAGCGTCAGTATGTCGCGGAGAGGGTTAGACACGCTGTAGCAATAGGAGCTGCCATGCACGCTGAATTTCCCTAAATTCTATGGGACAGGATTTCCAGAAGATCGATAGGACAGGATTTCCCGAAATTCGATAGGACAGGATTTCCCACAAGTCTATGGGACAAATTAGTCCCAGAGGCAATAGGATCAAAGTTCCCCAAAATTCAATGGGACAAAACTTTCCCACAGTGCCATAGAATGGAGTTCCATAGCAATAGCACTACCCGCTATAGGAAAATTACAATAATTCCGTAGGACGTTTCCTATAGGAGTGCCATAGATTTTGGTTAATCGGGGTGACTGTCAGTGCGTGCAGACGTCTCTCTCGCCTTCTCGTTTCTGTTATATTGGTTTCACGTCATATTCAACCATTGCTTTGTCCGTTGGCTTCATATTTCATATCGTTCTGCTCCTTGTGACCTCGGCTGTGGTTTTGTTTCGTTGGTGTATCAAATATCCTCATAGTTAGCTAATTACTGGGAAAAAAGGCATATTGACATCGTGAATATTGTTCTGATCAATTCCATTATGTCTCGAAAGGCCAGTGTGAACAATAACATCGATCTATTGTGTTCCGGCTGTACCATAGCTATCGATGGTGAATTCATCAAGTGCATGCTTTGTTCCAAGGTATTTCACAGTCGAAAGGAATGTTGTAACATACCAGCCAGTGTCTGCAAAACGCTATTGTCATCGGATCAGATTTCTTATTCATGTGTCGATTGTAAAGAATTGTAAGTTTTGTATCCCTCTTTGCAGAACCGTAGCTCGAAGCAACAGTTTCTTTATTTTTATGGCGAAGCTTGCAAATCAAAGTTTCAGATTGTAAATACTCGTAGGTAAACCATTTTCTCTGCACTGCACGTTGCATACCGAGTTTTGTACAACTGTTTTCTGTTAATGCTATTTTCTATAATCAATTCTGTAATGATTGTTACATGTCTCACGCTTTTCATTATTGAGGCGATTCAATAAACGCTATTTATTATTATTATTATTATTTTAGCATTTAGTTTCTGCAGGTGAAAAAGCAACCCAATTCTGTGAACTTTATCCAGACACTGAGGCTAAAAGCAACATGATCCTGAAGATTTTCAATAATTGCTGATTAGATGCAAAGCTAAAATGTGCAACAAGATCAAAATATTATATTTGAAGTTTGAGTTTCAAATTTCATGCATGCATAATGAGCAAATAATCTCAAATTCAATTTGAGAATATCCTCATATTGATAGAAGAATCCTTTATGCAAATTCCTCATTTCATCAGGAGTTGATGCTTCAATATACATTAGAACTGGATATATACCGATTTCAACCAAAATATTCCAAACATTCAGATATAAATTAGTTCTCACACCAAAAGTATTGCGCCAAAAGCTTCCTTGCTCTAAAAGATATTCAAAAATTTCGACAGGGTGGAGGAAGACGTCCACCTGATGTAGCGAGGGTTAAGGACAAGACAAAGACTGTTATGGATTTCTACGAGAAAAGCATCAGTGGAGCACAATTCCTTCAATTGATTGATTCATGTAGAGAATATAACGGGAAAGTCATGAGGCTCCTCATCACCATCCCGAACTGACCCTCCCATTATTTGCGAGTTATTTCTTTTTTCCTTATCGAATTCAAATTTTTCGATAACCATCGCTGCATTGCCTCTTCATCTTTGATCAGAAATCCATAAAGTGAACCTTTGCATTCAGTAGAATAATTTGTTTCACAACCTTTTACACTGCATTTTTTACCCATCTTCCATGACCAATAGTTTTTGACTGTAGGCAAAGTGCGTATTTGAATCTCTGAAATTATGTTCTAATATGCATTCAAGAATCAATGTTTAGCATCTATGTGATGATTTTTCTCGTCCACAGTCGGCTGCATGCTCCCAGAGTTGAACGTTTCTTAATATAGATGTATCAAAAAATGCAGTAATTCAGCTGACCATCAGGACAGTATTATATTCATTAGCAATAGCGCGCTTCAAGTTTCCCTGCCTCAACGAGACAGAAGCTATGAAGCCATTTCTTGAATCAATAGTGATTATGATTGTACAATTCCTGACTTTTGATTGCTAGTGAAAAACAATGCTGCTCACGTCAAATGAACAGGTTTTCAAGACTCTTTTCTCGCTTGATAGGGCCATTGACATTCACTATTTTCTGTGAAGAAACAAGAGAAAGTTGTTCATGTTATTTTAATTGCACATAAAGTTAAAGCAGCTGGAAAGACGGATTGCTCGACGATGCAGGATGATCGCTTCATATAATGAGAAAACGTCTTTTAAAATCAAATTAATGATTGTTATTCTCAGAAGAAGAAAATATACAGAATCAACCAACAAATTTGTAGTATCAAACTCATCATACAAAATAACAGCATCACAAAAACATCATCTATTTGCTTCGATGATTGTGACTTCATTTATATTGGTGAATCTGGTAGACCTTTAAGAGAACGCATGAATGAACATCGATGCAATATTGTTCACAAGGATGCTGAAAATGTTGTTTCTCATCATTGCACATACACAACCGGAATGAATCTGAAATGAAAGTAAATATAGAAAAATAGACCAATCTGCCAGAAGTAAGTTTATTTTCCGCAACGTGTCGAAGCACCCTACTTCGTCGTCAGGCGATAATAAAATGTTGACAAATACATGCATGTATGAGAATGAAAATGATGAAGACAACTCTAGCATTGATGTCTGTGTCATAGTGACATGGGGACACACTGGCGAAAAAAAATCAATGCCGTCCAGTGACCTCTAAAAGGACTAGTAGAAGGCCACTGCACAAAAGCACATAAAACAGTAGGCATGAATAAGTATTAGAAGACAAGGGAAAGAAAAAATATATACAAAATATGAAAGTGTCTTAAACCAGAAACATGGTGTAGTCAATATATTCATCGCGAGAATTTAAAGTAGGAGACAGATGTTTTATAGTCATGGCTTCTGCAATTCGACAACAAATTTGGATCATATGTCTGCTCAAAATAGTAAAAGAGAAGGTGTCTTTTGCTGAGGCATGATGCGACACACTATGCTTGTGTACACCTGTATTCGACACGTGTGGAAAATAAACTTACTTCTGGCAGATTGGTCTATTTTTCTATATTTATTTGATATGCGTCTGCCTTCTCACGCCATTCATGCATTATCTCATGAAATGAAAGTATCCATTTTAAAAGAATTGAATAGAAAGATGTCTTCAGACTTGAACAATTTATGTACAACAATGCGTACAAGTCTGAGGACATCTTTCTATTCAATGCCCAGGCGAACTTGCATTCTACAATCTTTTTGAAAGAATTGAGTTGAGATCAGTGGCGTCACGTGCTCCCTGACCATAGGCCTTCACTCGGCATTGGAATACTACCGGTATTTCTATACCAAACACTTTTATGCTACAACATTAATTTTCATAAAAGCTGAATTTTTAATAGCAATTTTCCGAACATTTTTTAAGGTCAAGTGAGAGTGCACATGAGAAGTGATTTCTCATGTCTCTTAACCGCCTTACTCAAGGAGGTGAGATCACTATATCCCCTCTCTGTCCAGACCACATTTTCTCGAGAAAAACGGAGGGAAGGCCAGCAGTTTCTGACGTTTCCCACGGCCGGTCAGGCACTCACTTGTTTGAAATTTTGATGCATTGAAATGTCTTGTGTATTCCATATTTCTTTCTCTGTTAGTACTTTCAATTTTACATCAGGTGTTGGCTTACCTTGCTTGACGACTGTCATCTTTTCAGTATGTTCCCTTGGGACGAAAGGCGTGATTATGATCTCAACTGCAGTACTAAACATAGCGTCACATCAATCACGTAAAAACAAATGATGGAATTCTACGAATCTGGGTGTTCGAGTCAGGTTCATTACTCTGCATTCATTGGAGAACGCTCATCACATCTGCTACTGTTGACGAGTGGCCTCTCACACATTAAGCGAAGCTAGGAACAATTGGGTTGCGCTTCCCTTACTATATTTAGGCACCGCGCCTCAATCAAGAATTGCGTAGAATTTCATTGCAAAAATTGGAGAAGGCAAAGCATTATGTCTATCGGGAAAGCCAATATTGGCACGGGCGCGTGCGCTTACTACCTCACACGCACACAACTCTCTTTCGCTGTCTGAACGTCAGTGCTCCATCTGAACACACGTCTAGCTTGTGTGTCTAATTGTTCGAAGAAAACCGCTGTGATTCAAGCACGTGCTGCAAAACTGTTGGGGTTGAGCGTCTGATTTTGAGACGGAAAGCTGTGCACAGCTATCACTAGAAGCTATCGAATTTAAACGAATGATGACACTTTTCATTTTTATAAATGTTGGTAAATAATTTTTGAGGATGCGCCGAAGGCCTCGCAGGTACGGAGAAGACGCCACTGGTTGAGATGAATAACATAGAAAGATTGAAGAACTTGGGCTACTCAGCGAATGGATGACAGACTGGCCACACTGTATCAATATGCAACATGTTTTGCATCGGTCTCCTGTTATTGAGCTCAAATCTCCTATTTTAATCCTTGAATTTTCCCATATCACCATTCTATGACTATGATGACATCTGATAATTTCAAGCTTTTAAAATTGCACATTAATGTTTAAGTGTACACAATTTTCTCACGAAAATTGGGGGCAGTAGCTTAATTGACTGTCACCCAGTTGAAGCGACTGATGCTGTATGTTTTGTTCTTCTGAGAATAATAATCATTAATTTGCTTTGAAAAGACGTTTTCCCAATTATGTGATCTTGATGCATTTTTATTTGAACATTGATACAACATATAAACATTCGAACATTGATATAACATTCAAATGTTTGAAACTTGTTTCATACTACTTATTTAGGAGAGTCATCTCGGTAGTATATAAATTGGCAAGTTTTGACTTTTTTCAAAAGTGCTCAAATAATTTTTTGGACCACGGGAACGTAATCTCCGCAAAAAACTGAATCTTTTGATATAACAATTTTCACAGTGTACAGACACTTTTTTGAGTTGACACTCTACCTATATATCCATACTCTATGATCAGATCGTTTTAGACCAAAGATTGTCGCACAATGTGAGACCTGGTTAACTGAGAAAATGTCTGATGACGAAATCAACATACATAGCTATGTATTGTGTCGGCACGACCGTACAGATGGCAGGCGTGGTGGCGTAATTTGTGCGTATGTGCATAATGATATTCCCGTCACAGTTCTTGATACTTCTGCAAAACCGGACTTCTTTGAATATTTGACTCTTCGTCTGGCAAATGATATCATCTTCTTCGTAATCTGCGTTCTTCCTGATTTAAATGTTCCACAGCTGCAACAAGTGATTTCTATCATAGTTGATTTCCGCGATTTTTTCGTATATTCAAAAATTATGATTGTTGGAGACATGAACAAGTTGCGGACAGAAGAACTTGAAAATCAATTAAATCTCAATCAAACGCAAAATTACCAACTCGTAGGGACTCTGTCTTAGATAAGATTTTGATGAGCCAAAGCCTATATCCTCTGTATTTCAGTGATGACAATAAAAACCCAATAGCCATCAAAGCGCCTATCGGAAATGCAGATCATAATGTTGTCATTTTGGAATCGCTCTTGGATAGCCCAACTCTGGAAATTGACAAATCTTTCAAAGTTGATGTGTTTGACTATCGAGAAAGTAATATTGCAGCATTTAAAGAATATCTCCGAGATTATCCTTGGCATCGAATCTATCGATCACAGGACTCACTTGATGACAGGTGTCAGTTACTTGCTGAAATTATTCAGGATGCAATGAAGGTAATCCCAAGTCATACAGTAGTTATGAAAGATAATGAAAAACCATGGTTCACACCCAAGTTGAAGCATTTGATAAATCTTCGCTTCGCCGGTTACCGCGTAAGGAATTTTAATTTATATCGTTATATCCGTCAAAAAGTTAAGGCAGAAATTGAGAAGGCGAAGCAATACTAGATCGGAAATGTTCATTCAAAATCAAATGGTTTGTGGAAAATTTGGGAAGTGATGAATAGCAAGAATAGAAAGTCTGAAATGCCGGCCGCTTCAGAGCCAGCTGAACTTCTCAACCAAAGATTCGCACCTGTATATCACAAACCTCCGGACTGGGATATGTTAACGCAATTGTGTACTACTGGTGACGAAGAACGATGGGATTTCTGTTGATATCGGTGAGCTGGAAAAATTATTACATGACCGGAAAGGCAACAAATCGGCTAGAAGCGATGGTATCCCTCCTTTTTTGGTTAAAGTGGCTAGTTCTGAACTTGCAGGTCCCCTCAGTCATATAATTGCTCTGTTCATCAATTCTAAGTCTGTTCCTCATTCGTGGAAATCAGCGAATGTCACACCCGTTCAAAAATGAAGAAACCCGACACTGGATGACTTCAGATCTATCTCAGTTCTTCCGATGTTCTCAAACATCTTAGAAGCTTATAATCTCAACAAGATCAGAGTTGAACTTATAAATAGTTACAGTCCCCAACAGTTCGGTTTTCGGCCTCTATCATCAACTGTTCATGCTAATATTAGTATTCACGACTTCGTTTCTTCTGTATTGGACCATTATTCATCTACTGGTGTCATACTCGTAACTCTCGATTTAAAAAAGGCCTTCGATTGTTTAGAGCAGGTCTAGTTTAGACTCAGGTCTCTGATAAGTACAAATTTGCCACGTGATTTTCTACTTCGGTGTTGTGACTTCATTCGAAATCGCCGTCAAAGGGTAAAATTAAGAAAGGACTGTTTGAGCTCGATTGTACGCGTCACCTCTGGCGTCCCGCAAGGTGAAACACTTCAGGGCTGCCGTGGGTATGGGGATTCTTTGGGGATACCCATGGGTATGGGGTTGGTATGGGTATTGAGGCCATCCCCACAGCTCCCATAGTGCTACTTTGGGGATTCTATGGGGATTCTGAAAATTTTTGACATTCACTAGAAACAATCGCAACTGACATCATATCACACAATTAACTTCGATGTTGAATTACAAAGTATCACGCTGCCTACCCATCTCAACACTTATAATGCATGAAATATCAATCCTGATCGTTTTCACATTAGTAACACACGTTTAATAATTTTGAATAACTTGTAATGATAGTTCCACGTGTGTCATGGACGTCTGAAGTGGAAGAACTCTGCAAGTCTTCTTTACTGCAGATCCGAATGGAGACTTACAAATATCACCTGTAATAGTATAAATAACTCAGATAGAATTATTTTTGATATAATTAAGCTTGCGTGATAAATGCGATTAATCATTATTAACCTAGATTTCAAACTAATTACGATATAGAAGACCTGTTGTGTCCAACCCACAAAGCAAGACACATGAAAATGTTAAATGATTTTCGTCGGATGCATGAATATAGTGTGATAAAGATTTATCTTTTTTATTTTATACTTGTCCACAACTTGTCACAACTTTCATTTTGGTCTGATAGGCATCCTTAGCTGCACACTTAAGTGTACTTCCATAAATGGTTCATTGTGCTGCATTTCATCACCATACACAAATGGGTCAACATCCTCCCAATTTTTGTGCAATAATTCGGTGACATGAGTGGTCGAGAAAATCAGGATGATCTTCATCGAAGTCTTTATTCATAATAGTAGACTATATGTATATTGATTCAAAGCTTTTTCCTTCACCACGTGTATATAGTCGATTTCTACTGCAAAACAATTCTAGACTTGAGATGCATAAAGGCCAAACTCGCTTTGATATTTTACTTCTTTATCGGCATTGATGGAGATAGAATTATCAATGATTGCTACATTATATCAATTAACGAATATTAAACGGAAAAATTCACACATATGAACATGGCACGATCCACTGAGCAATAAGCGATAGCTATAACACACATTGGTAGACCGCAAACATATAGTGAAGGCCTACATAAGAATTTTTGACAGGTGACTTTTTTGTGACAGAGTGACCATTTTGAAATACTGCGAACTCTGCAACCATCGAACAATGATACTTTTATTTCCAAGTATACTGACGATGTCGTTATTGGAATTCCCATTCGCGCAAATGCAGCCTTAGAACTTTCTATCCGAGAGGAAATTCAACACGCAGAAAATTGGTGTAACACTCACGGGTTAGAACTGAACAAACGAAACTTATGAATATCAAGAAGCCTCATCATTCAAGGTTGAATTCGTGCGGGAACCTCAGATTCTTGGTGTGATTTACAAAGAAGCATTTTCTTGGGATAGCCATATACAGAATATCTGCAAAATCGCGTGTCAACGACTCTATGTGATCAAACGTTTGAAGACTTTCTTACAAATACCTGATCTCATTCGACTTTATAATGCAACGGTTTTGTCTATTATGGAATACAATGCACCGTTATTTATGGGCATGAATCAAAAAACTCGATAAAGTTTGATAGCGTAAGAAAGAGATCTATCTCATCGAATCATATGCGGACTCGACTGTCAATGCCAAAAGTTCACTCCATTGCACATAAGAAGGCAGGATGCAGCATTGAAGATCTCCGATCAAAGAAATCCTCTTCATGCACTCTTACCAGATATGTTGCCCCGATCTCGAACATATAGAGTTCCACTGTCTCGAACTGTTGCTCGTCAGTCCTCTTTCCCTCCTGTATGTATAACTTTGTGCAATCAAGTTTGCAAACATGTGTAAGATTTCACACAGATCGATGATTTGAATTTAATTATTTTTTGATTATTTTTGCGCCAACGATGACGCAATTTTTGTTATGTGATGCTTCTCATTACAAGAAATAAACATTTTACTTACTCTTCCATGGTCATTTTCAAGACAAACAAGAGGAATTCCTGAACACATTTCCGATAAATTCTAAATTACAACGACAGAGCTAAGATATCTTATCTGCGCATTCAAGACTGTTCAATGCTTAATACATATGCAAGATATCTCAAGTAATTTATATTTAAATAATAAACTCTGTACATGTATGATTCTAATTTGCAAACATTTCAAAATATGCCACATTGGGTTTGATTATAGAAGATTAACAAATAATGAGTACTCACATTGCCTCCTGCTGCTGCATGTTGGTTATCTAAATAATTAGCAATTGCGATTTTCAGCTGTGGTATGACTATTTGATTTCGATGTTAGATAGACACAATAACCACTTCTCATCTATATTTTGAGGTTTGACGTCAGACGATCAGAGATGGACGCACTCTTGCTTATCAATTCACGTAAAATCAGGATGCACACTATATACATTTGAAGTTTCACAAAAAAGCATTGTCATTGAAGGTCCTTTGAATGAAATGAAAAGACAGCAGTATGCTGTAAAGATAAGCTTTTCAGACATCGACGTTCAGAATTTCATTAAACCAGGTGGTATTATTTAACCAACGCAGAAATCAATTCATTTGTAACGAAACAAACATGTCGCATGAATAACACATTAATGATCGGTATATTCTCAAATAACTATCAATACAAAACTCAACGTAATGAAACAGTTTTCAGGAAGTGGCATTTGAAAAGTTTATATTAAAAAAAATTCACTTTGCAACTGTAATGATTGAATTCACATTAGGATAACATTCCAGTAGAAAGGAGCTCACATGAAAATTATAATGTTCGTGAAGAATTTGTGAGCTTCTATCTGTCATTATATCACCATCAGTCAATCATGAGCCGACAATACAAAAGGGCTTGCCATACTTAATAGTTGCGAAACATTAACCCTTGACCCACTGGGTTGTCTCGACAAACGTGCCCTGCTGGAGGAGGGGGAAGCGCTCAAAGCAAAATACAGCAAACTCATGATGACGAGTCAGAAGATCATCATTGTTTTGATATTCAAGGCCACTGTACAGGTCAAATGTAAGGTCAAAAAGATGACTTTCTTACAATGATTATTATTTCTTGCCCTACAGGCATCTCAGAAACCATTTGACCAAAATCAAAACAAAATACAGCAAATGAAAGCTCTTATGATGACGAGTCAGAATATAATGATGAAAAGATGTAAGAGGTAAAACGTTGAGATTAGAAATACCAATAAATATTAATAAATTTGTATTTTGCAATCCGGTCCAGTTATGAAAATTTCACAATTTTAGTTTTTGAATTTTGAATTAAAAACGTCGAAGTCTGTATAGAATCTACAAGAGAATTATCATTTTCTGTTCGAATTGAGACGAGAACACTTTCCTTTACAAATTGGAATAATTTTAATATCAAAAAGGACACCTGAAAACATTCAAAGCAAAAATAGCGCAAAATTCGACAAATCTGTCGTCCATTCAAATTTTTGAAATGTCATTGTGACCAAGGCATTGATGCGATGTCACTCAAAGTGGAGTTCTTATCTACCTTCTTTCAGGAAGAGCCGGTGGGGCGAAGACTAATACAGGCAAAATGATTATAAAAAACATCAATATACGGTACTGGTTGACGGGGGGGACAAATGAAGGGGATAGAGAGAAGAATTCATTGAGAAGAACTCCGTGTCCACTAAGCAGCCACCTAGCCCAACTACCGAGAAGAAGACTGTGTGGTTCAGCCTTCCCTACCTTGGTAACGCTTCCATTCAAGAAGCTCGTTCAGTAACCAAGATGGTGGAGATCGCCTACATGCACATCCAACTCAATGTTTGGTACCGCAGCCGCACCATAGCCCGAAGCGCATCCAAGGATACCGTTCCTCCGTCCCACCGCAAGAACGTCGTTTACTCATACAACTGCACCTGCGGTTATGTCGGACGAACGGAGCGACCATTGCGGAAGCGCATCGACCAGTATCTTCCGAAGTGGTGTCTGTCCAGAAAGCCCCATCCAAGATCTTTAGCTTCACCTTCAGGTGTGACTCGACATGCCGTTGCTTGCAAGTACTTACAAGGCAAGGCTTTCTTCAGGATCGTCAGGTGTTGTCGTTCCTCTTGTAAGCTCCGTATAGCAGAGGTCGTGCAGATTCCACTCACTTCTCCAGTATTATGTATTCAGAAAAAATGTTTTTATTTGATCGCTTGCCAGTTTGAGGTATAACACTTCTGGTATTTCATTTGGAGTATTATTTCCTTTTGTGCATACTTTTAGCTGTAATTTTATTGTTCTAGGTCTTCGCTATTCATGCATACGTATTATCTTATTGTTCACATCTGTGTCAAAGAGTTTAGCTACATGTACAATGACGTCACACTACTGCGGCCGCTATCGATGATTTGCCAGTGAGCACCAGCTACCCATGAGTATGTCTCTGTGAGACGAAACGTCGGTTTTTATCCGTCATTTACTTGTTTTTATGTTAACTACATTACTTCATCCTGCAATAAAAGTACAGGGAGCAGAATAACTTGTTTTAACATGGCTGTGAATAATTACCTCCCTTCAAGAGCAGTTAACCTCATATCAATAGTATGCACCATACATTAGGATCCAAGTTAGCAAGGTTATAACAGATTTAGATAGTATTATAGTGGTTAGACATGAAGATGGATAACTTCCCTCAATTGACAAACAGGGTTGGTGATCACTAAAGTAGAATATCTAGTACAGTCCGTTTCATAAAAAGTGGATCATCCTAAAATTTGACTAAATAAAACATATATTTCATGTCCCTAATATATTTAAATGTCCTTATATAATCTGATAAGCTATGATACAGCAACGGTTCTTAAGAAGCTAATATTTTGTGGCCCTACCCTTATTGTCAATGACATTACCAATTCGTCTAGGCATTGATTCGATGATATCGTTGATTTTTGACTGATCTAACTTTCTCCACTCTCTTTTTAACAGTGACGTAAGTTGTGATACGCCATCTGTAGGTAGCAGTGAACGACGAACGTTACGTTTTAGAATACTCCATACATTTTCTATGGGATTCAGATCAGGAGAACGAGCTGGCCAAGATAATGTCCTAAGCCCTAATTGAGACTTTCATAAGTTGACTCTACTACTCCTGTGACACATAGCATTATCATCCATAAATAACCAAGTCGATGGATCACCAAGTTGATCTGACATTTGGCCAATGTTCATTCGTAAAACATTCACATAGCGTTCAGAATTCATGGTTCCTGGCTGTATGTGAAGTTCAGAGCGGCCATTGGTCCAAATGCCAGCCCAAATCAGTAGAGTCGCACCACCTTGTACCTGGGGACGATGTAAATGTCTCGGAATTTCCTGATCAGATTTTATCCATAATCTCAATCGACCATCACAATCCTTCAGACGGACTGATGCCTCATCAGACCAGTTAACCCGATCCCATTGATTTCGCCAGTGACAATGACTCATTTGCCCATCTGAGACGTCATTTTGTATGCTGATCTGATAATTCGATCTGAGAGGGCCTCTCACAGCTCTTGAAATTCGACTCAAAAATTGAAGTCTTCTACGAATAGTGGACTTAGAAATAGACGAGTCTAGTGCAGCCATTTCAGTTAACGAGTGACTTGGATCAACTTTAACAAATCTCAAAATTAGGCGGTCTCTACATTTGGATGTTTTGCGTGGACGGCCAGAGCCCTCTTTGCGACAGAGTCGAAAATCATCATTATGCCATCGATGCACATTTGTGTAAGGGACATTTAGTCGCTTGCTTGTAGCTCGCAAAGAAAAGCCTAGTTCTAGCAAGGCTGACACTTTGCCTTTTGTGAATGCGATCTCGTTATTGTTCATTTGTGCTTTGTATTGTTTTCAACTGGTAGGAGATAGATTTCTAGCTGAAAGCAATCAGGAGTGCTGCCAACACCACCGCAACGAAGTCAGGAAGCTATGGGACATGAAGTCCAGTTAATCACATGTAGCAGTTACATTATTGTTGATGAATAATGGTGCTATACTGGCTCCACTACTACTACTTTTTTATCTATAACAGGAAAGCAACTCAATATTCATGCTTGAATTTTCCAACAATGATATTAGTAAGCACAACTGACATATCTTCCAAATTTCAGAGAAATTCGTTCAAGTTTGGCGGAGTTAGACAAAGTTGAAGTTCAGGCGATGTTTAAGGGTGATCCATTTTTTATGAAACAATCTGTAGCTGTATGGATAAGTTTAATGACAATTATAATAATTATATTTGTCAATCACAAAGATACTACATGCACAGAACTGCAGGAACCAGGGTGACAAATATGTTGACCAAAACTAGAGTTATTCGTTACAAAAATCAGGTGAGTCGTGGGAAGAATTTTAAAATCATCACCACACTCTACCAAAGTTTTATACGTGAAAAATAACAGTCAACACTATTTTTAGATTGAGGCAACGAAGTGACTGAAGCTTCTTCGAGAGTCAAACTGTTCCAGTGTGATATGACGTCGATGAGAAAGAAGTTGGATCGGTACTTGTGGATGCAGGATGGCATTAGAATCATTTTTGGATTTCCCCTTTGAGACATGGCAGAAAACTTGAAATGTTCATTCGGGTTCACATTTACTAAATTATTCACGATCTTAAAAAGAAAAATATGTCTATATATAAGTCGGCGAGCTGATAGTGACAATAATTGAAGTTTCAATAGACGATGTTGATAGTTACGATGATGGATATCAGGAAACATTCTTGTGAAACGTCTTTGTACTCATTCGATGTTATCAATCAATTCCTTCTTCCATGGGGACCAAATAACATTGCCATATTCTAAAACTGAACCGACAAATGACTTGTAAATTGGCAGTAGAATAGATGGAGATCTTGTTTTGAATGACTTTGATAATAATCCATGCATACGATTGGCTCTCAATACTGTATTCAAAACATGTCCATCAAAGGAGAACGGTAGAGTTATGATCATACCCAAATCTTTGAATTGGTTCACTTGCTCAATATCCTTTTTAAACATTGCTTGTGCCCAATTAATTTGCTGATTGAAAATAGTACTATTGACATTGATGTTGTTATATTCTCTCGAGATCTTTCGCGGCCTCTCGTCAGGAAAGTACGGCCGTAATGACAGGATTGCACGTTGAATCACACAGGAGAGTACACTTCACGATGGACAACACTGGTTTTGATTTACACAATCGACAAGACAATATGATGACACTATGAAATGACAAAAGTGATACTACTTGTAATGTACAGGAGTGATGAGCAATTAGATAAGAAGGATCCTCCGGTGAGACCGCTCAAGGATCAAATACCTCTTACCGACCGCGCCTGCCTCGTCTACCAATTCTCGTGTGATTGCGGAAGCAATTACGTAGGGCGCACGGAGAGATGTCTTCGTATCAGGATTGCGGAACACGTTCCAAAGTGGAAGGCAAGTCGTGGAACTCGACCACGATCAACAGCACCACCGTCCAGCAGCATTGCCAGACATATCCTTTCATGTGATTCATTTGTAAATAGCTGTGTGACTTCTCATTTTACTATATCAAGTTTTTGTAACTCACCATTTTCCTTACCAGTATTAGAATGATTGCACATATCATATCATCGTCCAGATTTCTGCATTCAAAAAGAACTGAAACACGTTCTACGCCTTCCATGGACCTAATTGTTCGTCTTCCATAACGCATTATTATCTAATTGCTCATTACTCCTGTACATTACAAGTAGTATCACTTTTGTCATTTCATAGTGTCATCGTATTGTCTTGTCGTTTGTGTAAATCAAAACCAGTGTTGTACATCGTGAAGTGTACTCTCCTGTGTGATTCAACGTGCAATCCTGTCATTACGGCCGTACTTTCCTGACGAGAGGCCGCGAAAGATATCGAGAGAATATAACAACATCAATGTGAATATCCTTTTCAGAACACTTGTACTGAAAATTTATATTGTGGCGACCAAAGTGGATCGATTTACATTTCGAGGCATTCAGACCAAGACCACTCTTGTATGACCAGGATACTATGGATTTTATTACCCTCTGAAGTTCCAGCACTTGTGTGTTGGCCATCTCTTGATGATTAGAATTATACGAAATTGCCAGTTTTACGTCGTCCGCGTACTTCACTATCATAACATCTTCAGTACATTGATCAATATCATTTATGAATAAGGTAAACAAAAGGGGGCCGAGCCCTGATCCTTGAATTACTCCACTCAAAATTTTTCTGTGTTCAGAATAATTCTTATTTATTTTCAACATTTAAACGCGGTTAGTAAGATACACCGAAATCCAACGATGCAATTTTCCACGAATACCTTGAACAAGCAATTTCTCAAGCAAAAGATCATGAAGCACAGAATCAAATGCTCTACTGAAGTCGAGATACATGGCGGCAACACAAGATCCAGCATCAAAAAATTTGAAACATAGTCATAAAATACCAGGTTTGCAGTCTCAACTGAACCTCTTCGAACAAATCCATGCTGAGTTGCGTTTATTATTTCATGTTTTTGTACAAATTTGTGAATTTCATCAGCAATAATACTCTACATCACTCTGAGTATACAGCTCGCCACACCAATCGGTCTATAGTTTTTAAAATCATGTTTATCGCCAGATTTATAGACAGGTATTATGACGACCGGGCACAGAGATTTAGGGATGGAGCCAGCATTGAAAGATAATTCAAAAACGTAGGCAAGACCAGATGTAAGAATCAGATGACCGTGATTCAGGATTGTGTAACAAATATTATCAAAACCAGATGAAATTTACATAGGCAGTCTACGAATACAATTCAAAACATTCATGGGTAAAAATTCAATGTGCTCTAGACATGGAAAAACTGTGGCAGCATTAGGAAGCATGTCAGCAATATACGCCGTCTTATGAAAATACGAGCAGAACACATCATTGAATTTTTCAGCAATTAAACAAAAATCAAAAATGGGGTCACCAAGAAAATCACATATGACAGAGAATGGGCATGAATTCTTAAAGGTATGACTGGCATAGCCCCAAAAAATGCCTTTGCTTCGTTTTTAGCGTGAATGGAAAGTTCGGATTCATGCAACCGAACAATGTCATCAATGCAAATATCAAGCATGCTCTGTGATTTTAGACAATTCAATTTATTAAACAGTGACGGTGTTTCCAAAAACATTTCAAAATTGCAATGATGCTGTCGAACTCTTGATTGAATCAATGAATTGTCAAAAAGATTCCACTCTTAGGAATATGCTTGTCAACTGCTGTAGAAATGTTGGAGTAATATTCGTTCCGGAACTTATCAATACTAAGATCACTCGCAGCCGACCATCTCGAAATAAGAATGGCCCTACAAAACTTAGACCAGTTAGCCTTGGAAAAGCACAAGTTGTGAACAATCCATTTCTATGGCGGAAATCCCAACGAGAATTACCAGACTTTTCAATGAGAAACTGTGCACTTGGTGATATGAATTCACTGGCACTAATCCGAAGCGCACAAAAAGCTCGATATTTCCCAAATAATAACCTTAGGGATAATAATCCAACACGATGAATTACAATAAGTAATAACACACCAGAGAGTATAAAAAATTACTGACAAACTCCACCGAACAGGGGTATTACGTCAAAGGCTAGCAACAATTGGAAGAGCGAGCGTGACACACAACCGCACGGCTTGGTGACAGATTTGGTCAATTAGTACAAATTAATTAGATGACAATTAGTCGACATCATGCCATATTTTGCACTTATGAACTCATGTACCTCCTGATTTATGGTAGGAGGATTATTCGGTTTCTATTAGCCATCGACCAAATCTCAACAGAAAAAATCTAGTCAGCGAGCGAAAAACAACTCAATAGTTAAAATTTGACAAATTTTCATTGTTTGTTGAAGCGGTAATCGACATTTACCGGTAGTGTGTTGACAATACTCATCCTGCCGAAATTCTGTCCATGGTCGAGATGAAGTGATCATCTTACCTAGAAGCAACGATTTAGTCAGTCGAGTGTTTTGGTTCAAAAGTTGCAAGGTGCTTAGTGTGATTGACATACATGTCAGGTGTGACCACTGAATTTAATAAAGCCCATGGGCTTGCATCGATCAGTGTTGATGATGAGATTAACGGAGACCTACAACTCATTAGATTTGGAAATAAGTCAATCATATGACTGCATATCGCACAAAACATGTCATAAAAGTGCGAATAATTGCATTGGATCATATCGCACTGTAAGAAGTAACTCTCACTTTTCAAGATGGCCTACCATTCATGCATTTCATGTCTGCTTTGTGAAAATTGAATAGTGGTTTGGTTTTCTAGAGAATATTTTGGTTTTCCAGGGAACCATTTGGATTTTTAGAAATACATGTGATTTTCTGGAAAACCAATTTAGAACCAAATTTTTTTAGAGTTTGCACATTTCCATCAGAATTCATGTCCTTTGTTATATGGAGCTCAGCTCTTTCGTTTAGCGGCTCGTCGGGGTGAAAGACTTAAAAAACACTTTCACAAGCTTCTCTTCTTTCATCAAGACATACGATAAATTGCATAACAAAAACTTCGGTTTCAACCTATCCTTGCCAACACTTTGATCTAAATGTGCAGAACATGCGCATTGTCACAATAGATATTGAAAGCGCGAAAATGACCTCATTAGCTTCAAAAGATATGAACACTTTTTCAACAATCAACAGAAAATTGTGCAATGAAGTTTGGGCATCACACATCTTCTCGAACAAGTGAAGGATTTCGACGAGCAATACGCCAAAGAATGTTCAGAGAAACCCCGTTCATCTTGTGTTTGATTCATTATCATGACATGATGTTTTCATATTGAAAATGTGCAATCTCCATTGAGGTGATTTCAGCATTGTGAAATCTGTCCACTTTTAACAATGATGGATAAGAATAGATGACAACAGATTGAAAAAGCTGAGAGTACGAGCTGAGTCATGGTGCATGACTTAGTAGCAATGTAAGAGGAGATTGAAGCTAGAAGAATCGCTTGAAGTTTGACAGTATTCAAGTGGTCCATTTTTGTTATCAACTCTGACGCACGTTGAAGCACGTTCTTGTAAGCGTTCATATCCGGATTTCTTCCAATTGTTATTGTTTGCAAATGAAATGACTGACGTCAATACTCAACAATCAAAGATAGCCTATGATGCTATTTGAACAGCGACTGGAATGAATCATCAGATTCATTGTGTCTGATTACAAACAAGCTTATTTTACAACATTTGCAGATCCTGATTATCTTCAACCAGGATATGATGGATTCTTATCAGAACAATGCAGATGACGAGTAAGTTATTCATTTTGATTGAATCTTTGGGATTTTGTTACATGTATGTTATTTCCCTCACGTTTTCAAACTTTTGTTGAACCTGTCAAGCTTTGTCGATAGCCGCAAAATTTCATAAAATGTATGCCACCGGTGTTTTCCATCTACCTACAAAAATTACACGGATTGAATCAGTGCCTTTAGAGCAAGTGGAGATAGGGTGATTAAATTCTGCAAATGGTCAGTTGTAGCCAGAATTAGGTGTGCGAATATTCCCTCCAACGTTTTATTTGCAACAACACATTAAGGGCAATGAGAGTAAAAATCGTGGGATCATTTGACAGCTTACGAGATGAAGGTGATTATACAAGTTGGAAACCATACTTCTGATCTATATGCATCTACTTCCACTTACATGCATCACTGACGCTTCACATCAGCACCTGTAATTCAAAAAGAACAAATTTATTTGGTGCCTTACTCAAGGAATAGAAGCCATTATCAATCATAAGAAAGGGAGTACAAAGGGAAACCTATCACTTTCGACGTCATGAAACTGGCCGTGTAAATAACACCGAAAAATACCACTGTTTGTGCCCACCGATTAACACAATTTGGATCATTTTCTTCAGCATCACAAGAAAAATGTCCTGCTTTGAATAGATTGATTTTTCTAAATTACAAGGAGTTCGTGGATAGAATAAATAAATATTGAGTTAATACAAGGAAGTTGCATACATTACCGAAGCTGCTAAGGTTTTACTTTAAAAATTTTCACATGGAAAAGTAATTTTTCATTTTTTCATGATAACGATGGAAACTTTTGAAGTAAAATCTCAGCAGTTTGACTTCTAAAACTGGCTATATAAAACTCTCTTCGCTCATAAATTTGCTCCCTGCTTCTTAAATCAAATCATAACTTAATTCAGCAAAAATAAATCTGAACAAATTGTTTGCAGCAAAACGTTCGATTCATAGCTGACTCTAAATCACGCTAAAATGTGTATTCATTGCCTATTCAATCGAAATATATCCTAGTTTGAAGAATGAAATTCTAACTCTGAAACATTCACATGTGCATGAAGTTTCGATATTCTGCATTGAGTTGTTATGCAACACAGCAGTATCAATTGATGGACATTTAACAACTTGAACATGATTTTTTGTCATAAATCTTGATGGCGCTTCATAGCCACACGGGGTTGACTTTGCAGCAGGTTTGAGCAAGAATGAAGGAAAAACACTCTCATCTTTCCGAGTTAATTTCAGGAAAGGTTTGGTCTAATGCGGTCATAATTATCATATCTCTGATCGGGTAGGGCTCTCTAACTCCACTGATCCAATTCAGACATCAATCAAGCATCTTCATCACATTTTAGATGATTCGACCAATTATTTCAGTTAAATGTAGACGGGAAAGTGTTCTATAGTGAGATGACGAGGCGTTTGACTTAGCTGCTTCTCGCCAACATTTTTGCCGATTCGAACATTGAGAAAGCTGGTGTCCCAGGTTTCCCTGGTTGTTTGGAACATGTCTCAAATGGAATCGGTTGAGACAACCAAAGATTGTAGGTGAAAATGTCTGTGTCGTCTGCTGGCTGCATTTGACCAACGCCTATGAATCTGTGCCTCATAGAATCATTCATTTCGCCACGTCCCTCAAAAGCCAAACGAATGTATCACCAGTTGTTTCGATACAGTCATTTTCCGATTCAATACCAGCAATAGTGTGACTAACCAATGTCGGCTCTGAAAGGGAATTGCTATACATGTGGGATGTGCTCCTTTTCCAATCATGTTTGTCCTAGTCATGGAAATGATTTTGAAAACACTGATTTTGTTGCATGGATGAACTGAATGACAGCACTGATTTCAGATCTGATGTCCGTTTTGGCCCAATGCTCTGGTATTTTTGCAATAGAGGCATTAATGTTGCAAATTCCTTACATGCTACTGATATATTCGCTTGTATGACTGCTAATTATCAAACTTTAAATGTTAATACTGTGCTTTGCACTGATTTCAGTTCCAGCGTCCGTTTTTGCCTCATTGCTCCACTTATTTCAATTGAGGAATTCAAGTTTTGAAATTTTCTTTTATTTATGCTACTTTTTTTACTACTGATATATGGGCCAAACCTTGCAACAGCTTACTCCGTGCTACAATATTCCACGAAGCAAACAATATAACGTGAAAATGATATGATATATAAGTATCAAAAAATGACAAAAGAACCATAATATAGAACATAATAACCAAAATGAAGACGGATTGAAACGATGATAAAATATCAGTTAATTTTCATGATAAGAAACTAAGTAAAGTCTTTTGAGTCCAAATAGTCACGAAAGTTCTCTTATAGTTTCTTCGTTTATGAGGCGTTTCAGATGAATCTCGTTTAATGCTCCAGCAGCAGTCTGTCATCATCTACTTGTCCCAAGGATCTGCTGGAACCGCTCGCATTGCTCATCACTTGCTTACTGCATATCCTAGACCATCGGGACTTATCTCAAAATGACTGTGAAGGTAATGCAGTTTCACACTCATTTTACAGCAGAGATCGCGAAAAGCTGATACCATATTAATTAGGAAAGTTTCATAGTTGTCAGCTTGTTGGTTATCAAGAAAGTTTTTAATAACTGCAACAAATGACAGCCATGCAGATCTTTCCTTCTCATGAATCTTTGAAGAAAATTCTGGATCACGCATAAGTTAGCAAATCTGTGGTCCATTTAAGACACCTACCTTAATCTTCTCAAAGGGCAAACCCGGGATAGAAGAAATAATGTGTTGCAAGTATTCACTTTCAATGCTCAATGATTTCAGAAATTGTTTCATCAAGCCAAGTTTGATATGGAGTGGTCGGAAAATGATCTTATCGCGATTTACAATGGGATGTTTGGCAGCCGTCTCTCCAGTGTCTCATGCACAGCTGACAACTCCTCTGGTTTCAGTGTTTCTCTCGAGCACGACTGTCCCACATATGTAGGAAGCAAAGGTATTTTGTGAATCCAGCCTGTTGACCGAGAAGGAGATTAATAATTTTGAGGTCTACGTATATTATCCAATTATGTTCATTGTAATCACAGTTTTGATATCATTGTGGTTTTCTTTCAAAACATCAAAATGGCCGATTGGAACTGCTGCATAAAGATTGCCATTATTGAGAAGTGCGCACTTAAGACTGCGCCTAGAAATTGCTAAAAATAATCTCCTACCATTTGGATCGTAAACTGGCATCCCCAGCTCCTGTTCCCTATTTCGAAAGTAAAAAATTTTAGTTCTAAGAGTCATCTGACTTTTTTCGTGCAGTTTGGAGACTGGCAATTCAGCTGCAGATTCTGAAAGACCTAGCAGTATATTGCTATGAAGCACCAACAAATAAATCATTTACATTGTCATTGTTAACCGTCAGAGACCTAAGGAGGGTCCAGTGGATCCCCTAGGCCTATCTACAATATCGTTAATAGCCTTGTACGGGAGGAAATTCCTTTTTGTTGGCATTGAAATTGAAAATTGAAAATACTCCATTGTAAGGGCGATGTTTCTAATTTTTAAGATAAATAAAATTACAAAGTGTAAACCGCCCGACGTTTCGTCCCCCGCCGACTTATTCATGGACAAACTGGCATTGGTAAGCGATGGTTTAAATATCAAAATAAATCATCTGTAATGATAGATTGGCTCTACGGATCGACCCTTCGGTATCCGTTTTGCTGAACATCGTAAAAGCATTGATAATCTAGACAGTGCGAGTGCCATATCAGATCATATTGTCCTACGTCATTCTGATCGTTCTTTTTCTATAGACGACTTTGATGTCGATATCATCGATCGCCTCAGCAACCCTATTCATACTAGGGTGGCTGAAGCGAATTACATCAGGATCCATTGTCCATCCATGAATAGGAAACACGAACTGATGAGAAGTCAATTTGATACTGAAACCATCGCTTACCAATGCCAGTATGTCCATGAATAAGTCGGCGGCGGACGAAGCGTCGGGCGGTTTACACTTTGTAATTTTATTTATCTTAAACAATTAGAAACATCGCCATTACAAGGGAGTGTTTTCAATTTTCAATTTCAATATCTACAATTTTTCTACTGACTGAATAGCACATGCAGACTCACTGTCAGAAATGATGATTTTGCATGTGCATGAACGGTTGATATATCTTCAACACAAAAAGTAAAAGAGAAAAACATGGCTCCTGGGTCCACTGGCCCCCCTCAGGTCTCTGAGGGATAATGTATACTGAATGCACTGTATTTTTCATGCAATATTCCATGAAGCTACTTAGTATTTCAATTAATAAGCATTAAGAAAATATACTTTTGAAATTCAACATTTGAATTATAAATCATGCAACAACTTCGAACAGAGTCGCTTGTAATTTTAAAACATGACAAAAATTCTGAAAAAAGGCACAAATGTGCGAAAAGTGCAAAAAATCATCATTGCGAAAGAGGTGGAGCGTTGGGAAGAAAACGACCATCAGATTTGATTTCAGGAGGTCGGAATTATTATTAATTCGTGGAAAGATCTCAAGCAACACAGACTTTCCAAAAAATTGTTGACCAGTGTTATCAGGAGTAGTGGAAATAGTAACAATATGAAGGCTTAACAGTAATTATCATATAAATGTTGTAGAAGCTTTAATGATAAAAGAGTATCAACCAAAGATCAATCCCACTGCAGATTACAACGGTATGTCATACCTCCTAAAGGTTTTTAGATAAATATTTGTTTTTCCTACTAGCTTAAATTCTTGCAAATTCGTGTAATGTGTTTTGTTTTGTCATTGCTTCAGAACGCTAATCAGTCAATAGTTCTGCTTTGTATGGCAAGAGGAACAAATTGCGATTGCCACTAACATCTATTGTGGAGGAATATAAGATTTTCTCGTGATGAGGCTGTCAAATCCACCTCACTTGAAAGTAGGCCGAAAGTGGGATGTGGCGCAATTAATGTCTTCTATCAACTTCATGGCAAAGTCAATAATATCACCTCGACTGATCGCAGAGGCCTTTTATCAAATTTGAATGCCTGGCACTTTTCCATATAATTCATGGTCTCTCTCAAGCATGTAATGAACTAAGAAGGAACCATGTTTCAATTTAAGGTCCTAAAAACAGTACATTGAATGATAATGTACTGCTACGGCATTTAAATCATGATATATCACAGATATCAGTCTTTACACTTAGAAAGTCCTCGTTCATAGACTTATTGTACTCGTCTCCTTCCTAGACTCGTACATTAAATATATGACTCGGACCTTCTACAACGCATCAAGCCCGATATCAGTGCTGTATCATAATACTTCCAATAACACTTGAGGTACATAGCTTCCTCTATATTAATTAACAACTATAAATTTGTCTATAAAGTTCTATGCTCCATCTGACTTTTGTTCCATAGTTCCGAGTTATTCCTTCATAGGACATAAAAGAATGAATTTCCACAATTTCATAGTTTTGCTATGAAAGTGTGAAAATAATTGAAAACAGTGAAAATAACTGAAATGCTCATTTGTAAGAATAGTGCAGTTATTTTCACACTTGATGACAGAGTATGCTCTATAGCAATATCATTGTTGGTTCGATTCAGTTACTGGAAAAAAGGTGATGTATACACCATATTAGAATAGTTAATATTGCGCAGCGTTGATTACGTAGTTAATATTAGCGTAGCTTTCCGGATTTGAACAAAGAAATTGTCCAGCTAGTTCAACTTCACTTGCTAATTTGTGTTACTGTTTTGGTTATCTTTGATAACTTATTACTAATGACTGTTCGTTTGAGAAGCATATTACATTTCTTTGAATTGTTGGGAATGACCATAAAATCAACCACAAGGATGCCCTACATAAGCAAAGTTTGCAAGAATCAATTTTAGAAAACAATTAAACAAATTTGTGGTAGTTTTATTGCTAAATATGGCTCCATTAGTTTACCATTATTACATTTGAAGGTCATTAATTGCTTCATCCCTGTTTCCTGTAAATTCGAAAACGATTTTCGTACTGTCTTCTTAATTGAAATTTCTACTGTTCTAAACCTTCATTATTCATCGCACATGTTGAGATACAAAATTTAAATTGGTGCTGGCGCATCACCCAACAACATTCCTCGACCTCTTTTACAATCTCCCTGGTGTGTGGTTAAGTCTTGATTAGGACTAGTGTTTTATCATGCTTTGGCTTTGTTAATTCCTGTCATTCATGCGTCAATGGCACAATCATCAAATTGAACAAGGCGGACTTGTATCTTGAACTAACTGCTTCCACAGCTGAATCAAAAACTGTGAAAGTAACTGACTTTTTAATAACAAGGTCAAAATCATAGAATTAGGCTATGATTTATCATTGCCTTGTGCTGATAACTATGGTACAAAATAGTTATACCATACACAAATGTGATACATGGAGATTTTTAATGCACACCATGGAGATGTGCCACTGGGGATACCGCAGAAGGAGAGGACAACCAGCCAACAACATATCAGCGGTCCCTGACATGATGGTCAACGCCGAGGCAAGATAAGACTTTTTGAATTCTTTGACTTTCAGTTGTGACATTTTTATCATAATTTTTAGAGCCTGTTTTAAGCGACGTCATTATATTTGTCATGCACTCAATTTAAATAAATTGGTTGAAAGAATTCTCTTGTTAGTATTCTATGATTCTACTAATCATAGATCTATGATTCTACTAGATCAACGATGTGCTATGCGTGCTACGATATGTGCTATGCTATTCCACGGAATGCTGTCTATCTTTTAGTCACTGAACATTAAGTACAAATTTCCAAAATTTCAAGTTCGGCATATCAGCTGGAACCATCCGGTATATAGGCTGTAGCAGGAATCAAGGAATTTATGGTTTTAATGTCAATGCCCTGACAGTAAGTAAAGTTATGGGGATCTTCAAATATAAGAAAGACAGCATCTTCACCGTTCTTAAGGAAGAAACAAGCCTGTACAAAAATGCAAATGTGCTCTTTCGTCTACATTGAAGGACTGAGTCGCAATCCTGACAACACGCCTCCATCAAAAAGTCGCACATTCCGGTACATGTAGGCAGGCAGTGACCAAAATCGGACAGGACAGGGGAATATAGGCCCAAAGCTCGTAATGTAATGCGGTCTGCGGCAATTTCATTCTGAAAATTTCAATAATTTCGCAACATTCTTATATAAGTTTGCCTTTATACTTTAGCACCATCATATTTTCCTGTAGCTTTAAATAAAAGTATCTACTTTATAAATTTCAATTTTGAAAACAATGCAGTGTTAAATATGGAGAATTCTCAAAATTGGATGAGATAACAAAGTGTGAATTAAACGATTGACACAGATGGCTGCAGCGCATCAGACCTTTGTTCATGAGGTTTGCATTAGGCGAAAATTGCACATGCATGGTCACACTTTAGATGGCACAGGGCAGAAATTTAGCGCTGCTTTAGAAATCATTTCAGACGACTTGTCACTAATAAATAGCACGCGTCCATAAGCCTTCTTGCACATTTTCGGAACATTTCACAAATTCTTTGCTCACATCCGTTCGTCTTATCAGTCTTTATGTGACGAATCAATGTGAAACGAACTTTCCAGAGGAAGTAGACGCCTTGCATCTCTCAACATTGTCTGACAATCCTTTTGTGGACAACTTTACATGGAGCTTTGACAACACTTCTTTTCATAATGCGTAAACACCTTGCTACACTGTAAATCGCTGGATACGAAAATTACATACAAGCATATACCAAATTCACATACAATTTGAAACTAACATCTGATACGAGATTCTCGTGTGCTTGCAGAGATCTGGTATGTTTTTGATACGAAATCTCACTTACTTTCGCATGTGATTGGTATATAGCAATACGATCTCTTCTATCTGTGATTGGTTGTTTTACAATGAAATATTATTTTATGATGAAATACTTACAATGAAATACTCTATTTAATGAACCACGTTGATATATAATGCGTAACATTGTGCTGGTCTGGCTTAGTATGTAAAGCATACCACATTAGAAATAACATGCGAAAGGCGTACAGATGAATGCAGAAATATACCAAAAAATACTTTGACATGCATCCTTCGTATGTGATTGGTATTGAGCGATTTACAGTGTACACAGGAAGGACTCAATGAGCTTCAGACAAACATCTTTCCGGTTGATACTTTGTTTGTTCATAACTGTTTGGTTATATGCATTTTTTCATTAAAAATTATCTTGCATTTTTGTAATGATACCAATGCACGATAATGACAATCTCTGTATGCACTGTAAACCGTACGCCACCAAACCGATGAAATGCCTGTTTTTCATTTGGCATCGTTCTTTGCTGTTTGGTAGTAGCTACCAAACCTGTTTGGTGCTTATGAGACACAATATTGAAGTCGACTATATTACACAAAAGTCTAAAAAATCGATCCGGAAATATGATGCCATGGAGTAAGTATAAATAGGTACAGTGTCGACTCAAAAAAGTGTCTGCACACAGTGACATTTTTATATGAAAAGATTCAGTTCTTTGCCGAGATTGCGTTCCTGCTGTCCAAAAAATGATTTGAGCAGTTTTTAAAAAATTAAAATTTTTCAAATTATTCCTGTATTTATATACTACCGAGATGACGTCCCCTTTATAAGTAGTGTGAAACAAGCTGGATATCAAACGGACTGAATTTTCGCTAACAAGCATCATAATTAAGCGGAAATTCAGCTGATGATAAAGAAATTCCATGAGCTGCATTATAATGCAAGTCCCTGAAAGTCTTCAAGGAAAAGTTGAGATCTTATTGAAAGCCTCTTGTCATGTTTTTAATTCAGTTTTCAGCGGCATGATTTTATGATTCACAAGGCGTGTGTTCTTGAATCTGAAAAGTGCTCTGAATAGTAATGTCGACCCATTTACACTTTTTAAAGATATTTTCTTTGTAATGATGCTTTTGCTCTTTCAGTGGCAGGTAGTTTGTGATATGATCACGCTTAAGAAAGTAATCTTATTATAGTAAGCATGATATTTAAAGCAATGGTAAGCCATCGAACTGCTAATTTCACAAACTATATTACCTCTCCCAGTTGTCAGGACATGGATGATTTGTGGAATACTATTCCTAAAGCCATTCCTTATTATGTGTTGCTGTCATAATAAGTCAAATTCGTGTACATTTCACCAAAAGTGCGAAAATTCGTATATCTGACATGTGGTGCTGGGTTCCATGTCAAGTTCATTTAATAAAATCGAAAGTGCATACACAATGGGGATTTAATAAATGCTGAGTTACCACTCTACCTAATGTACTTTCTCTACGGATTATACATTCTAATTCATAAAATAGTAAATGCGATTATGATTGAGATATATACATGAATGTGGTTAAAGTGAAGTTATCGTTCAATCCAAATGAATTTAATCATTTGAGTAAATGGTGTCAGCATTCACGGAGTTGGGCAGAACGAAGTGATAGGATTTGAATTCTATTCCACACGGCTTCAGAAACGTTATTCTCCTATCATGTCAAATAGAATACAAAGTATGACTGCCGCTCAAAGATACATAGTAAATCTAGTAATGATTTAGTAGATCATAATTTTAGTGATTTAGCTACCTGAATTTATAGGTAGTCAACATGAGCTAAATATGAGAAGTTCCCGTAAAATTTGAAACTATGGCTTCCAGATGATCTGGCAGCGAATCATCATTGCTGCGAAATGAAGACAATAGAAATTAGATAGCAACCAAACAATTCTAGGTGATTTGGCAGCCGCATTAAGGTTTGGTAGCAAATTACCTACCAGACCGTCAGATTTTACGCTGGTGGCCGCTACCAGATGAACACGGCCTGGTAGCCGAGAATGCCAAACCGTCCTCATTTGGGTAGAAATGTTATTTCTTTTCATCAGTTGGCTTCGCAGCGAAATTTATTTTATTTTAGAGCTGACGGTTTACATTGTGCAATAGATGTGTCTTTCCATGCAATATTGTTGTTCATTTGCAACTATTGCATAGAAATTAGGAACGTTAAAATGTAGAATACTAACAATCATTAATAGATATCATATAAAGTCACAAACTTAAATAGATAGCCATAGATTTCCAGAATTCAATGTGCAAAGGCTATAACTAAACAAGAGAAATCTATTAACAAATACATGGAACTACGACTTTTTGCGCATCAGAAACATCACAATCACAGCAGTGACCACATACCTTCCAACCTTCTAGGCGCCTTCTAACATCGATCTCAGAAGGCGCAGGACGCCGAAGACCTGTCGCGGTGTTCAGAATAAAAAATATTTTACATGTAGAGAGCGAAAATTTTCTGTTTTCCCTGAAGCTTCCAGTCAAAATGACTTTCATCGGAAAGAGACTTTCATTCACCACTCTGGCAGGCTGTCGTGCGGTTGACACGCCGTTGAGGCTCCTGCCTGATGCAACAAGCTTTCTGCTTGTTTTGCTTTGACTTTATCCGCTTTCTGCCTTTTGCCAGCTGCTTAGCATCTTGCCATTACCTTTATTGCATCAGCTTGTAGACAGCGACGCGTTTTCCATCACGATGCCTTATTTCAACGACTTTAACCGGATTTATCGAGCTATTTTACTGGATTCTCACTCTTCCACATCTATCCCTGATTGTTTAACGTGCTTAACGCCTTGCTCCTCAATCATCGCACTCTCAGTCCTTCTCCTTTGTGCGCATATTTTCCCATGCCGCTATCGAACATTATGGCCACGCTCGCCTCTCCTCCTGAACATCAACGGCCCGCGCATTGCCTTGTGAAGCTGTGTGACGTGTTTTCCCTGCCAACTCCTGATGATTATTATGACCAACAGCCTGCATCGCGCTTTTTCTCTCTGTAAATGCACTCATCGAATTGTACTAGTACTTTGTGAGTCATTAATGAAGATATTATTATTATTATTAAAAACGTTCTTCGTGGGAGACGAGCTTCCTCTCCCATTGAAAGGATGGAAAGTTTGATGAAGGTGATTTAACAACGTGCTCCAAAACTTTCACACATTGTTGCTGTCACAAGAATGATTCATTTATGTACGTACTTGCAGCAAATTTCCATCTTTCAGAGGTCCCAGTAGACGAATAAGAGATGAAGATGCACAGCGCGTAATCAAAGCAGGCTTACAACAGTAAGTATTAATGATCAATGCCAGGTATTGTCGTTAGTTAAATGACATCTATTTTCTTCCAGACAATGCGCTGCGGCTAGACAAGTGAGTCTTGAATGAACAGTTTTCACTGTATAATTGCATATTAAGAATTACACAGTTTTGCATATTAGTAATTTTGATACTTAAGTATGACAAGTTGACATGCCGCACAGTTGCTAAACTTCTTCATGGCCTTTGTCAACTGTCATAGAAATTGTAGCAAATAATGTGATAGCAGACATCGAGCCATTTGTGTGCCTGAACGATTTGAGGCCTACATGTAACTGCCAGGAACACTGAATCTCAATCTGCCAAGCTGAAACGAGTGGAATTGTTATATGTAGGGCCTACAAAAGCCAAATTTAAAGTTTGAGTGCGACCAACAGCAAGAAGATCGCTATTTTGTTCCAATAAAAATCAAAGAAAATCAATTGTCAGCTCTTGATTAAATAGTGTCAGACATTATCAAATAAGCAAGAGCTAACCTTAGGCGAGACACAATTAATAATGCATTAAATCACAAATCGAACTATTCAGTAAGTAAAACCAATGTAAAAAATAAGAATAAAACACAAATGTAGATGTTGATAATATTCAAATGGAAGGTAATGAAAAAAAGGCCTGTGTAAATATAAGTAGAGTGAGAAAAAATTTGATAACTTACTCGAGAACTCCTGCCTGTCTGCCACACTGTGTGTTGGGCAGTGTAGTAATTGCGGAAATTGCTGATATTGACAAAATTTAATCTGCAGGTCTGGTCGCCCAGATGCTTGCATATGTCAATTGCGTCAGAATGAAATTTAATGCTTTGATTGAGGGGCAGATGAAGTAGAAGATAACGATAAGTGAAAAGAATTTGATCCCTAAAAAAGGACCCATGTGGCGTTCCCTACAGGTTAAAGGAAATAACAACTACAACAGATTACCTAATTGAAAAAATGTGCAACTGAGGTCATCAGCAGGAACTTGGGTAAGGATTCGCGTTTCGGCCCCTACTCCTGAGCGCTCAAACTCACCCAAGCGTGGCCCTGCTATATGAAAGCAGCCTCGAAATTAATTAAATCAATGAAAGCACGCACAATTATTAAGAAGCTTCTTAGCACAAAAATATCCGTATTTCAATAAATTTTTCACTATGCTTATGCAGCTGCTTCTCAGCACTTTGCTATATGGTCATTAGAAGCGACCAAAAAAAGTAAGAAATATATCATCCTGCGAGGAATCATTCAGCTTCTTGTCCATCAACGAACTGATTTTGATGTGTCTCGGCTAAATTAATGTCTCAGCAAGATTTCCACGAAACGACAAAGGAAGTAGAAGTTGTGTCAATCCTCGATTGCATCCTGCGGTTTTCTAGAGGTCATTTTGAGAGGAAATAGACATCAATCGAAGATCTGCTTCAGTCTGTGGTCAGCAACCTGAATGTCAGAGTGAGCCAGCAGCAATGATCAGAAAAAGTTGACCACCTAGATTTTGCATCATTTTAATGACATCTCGTCAATCACATGATAAACAGATAAGTGAAAATATAGGAAGAAAAAACTTTTCTTGTTTCCATTGAGAACGGCATTTGCAATATTGCATCGCCCAGTTCAGCCACAAGTTCTTGTGCTTGGCGGTCAATTCGATCCCTGATAGACTCTTAAGGCTTTTAAACGTACTCACTTTTCAGGCGACGTCTCACCTTTTTGCCAGAAACTCAACTCATCTGAAGACAAAGAGAAACCGTTTCCTGTCAGGCAAATAGTCATCCGGTCTGTTCGTAAACTTTACTTTCTTTTCCTGCGGAATTCAAACCTGTCTGGCAAGGAGAGAAAATTGTTTTGCAGCTGAGAACGGCGGTTTATGGAACGACCTGCGCTTCCGCTAACAAGCCGCTCGACTGTCCTCTCGACGAAGGAGCAAATACCTTGCCCTTTCATCTGAATGTGCCAGGGTTTCGGAGCCGAAGTCTTGAAGTTTTGTATGTATCAAGAATTCAGTCACTTTGCGAGATAAAGTGTAGCTGAAAAGAATACAAACTTGTCATCATTGTAGGTCATCGTTGCAGACATCACAAAACCTGCCGGCCTTCATCTCCTCTGAATACATACATGTAGCCTACTGCAAATCATTTATTTGGATTTTAAAGGTGATCGCTGACTTCCTTAAGATTGTGTTTCACCCGAAAACACAGCTGTCGGGCGAAAGGTTCTCACCTCATATTTAATGCACTTATCATTAAAGCACATCATTATCATTAATTCATCATTAATATTCATTATTTATTATTATTCCCTTAAAAATGTATGGCTATTTTATAGTGTCTCATTCTCAATAAAATACCTAGATGATGTATTAAAATACTTTTGCAAAGGTACTCTTGACATAAAAAGAATTTTAGTTCAATGTAGAAATATGTTTCACTTGAGTGATATCAACCATATTCATATGAATATTAGAGCCCTGACAGCTAAGTGGTTGAATCATCTCGTCCGACCGGCTGCACCTACTTCTGCAGGGAATGAGGCTGAAGATTGGACTTTCAGAGAATGCAGTACACCATATCCATGGCTGCTACGAATCTGCGTATGTTCTTATCCGAAGCGATAAAAAAAATCCAAGTGCACATACATGTCCAATAGCGGGCAGATAGAAACACTTGAAAGTCCTTTCACTGACTAAAATACTCCGATGTGTCTATTAAAATACCTCTTTTTAATCCATAATGCCTAACTCTCGAAGATTGAAACATTTGATCTCGCCTCTGAGACTTCTATCTGATATATATATAGTATGTTCTCGAGTGTTTGATAGGCAAGCACGTAGGGTTTTGAGAAGGTCAAAATCGATGCATCGGCTTCATTCAAAATACCTTCATAAATGTGTAGCCTAGGGTCCCAGAAGTTATAAAAACTAGATTTCAAAAAACATCGGTCAGCGGCTTTTTTGTTGGACCATTTTTTCAAAATGGCGGCCAATTTTTCAGCTTTTTGCCGCTTATTCGAATTATTGACCATTTTTGGCCGATCATTGCACACAAGTTCTACTACAAATCTAATATAAATTGATCAAGGAATATGTGTGACATATGATAGGTATGCTGTCATGTTATTGGTTCATGGCGATGTCAAATTTTCAAAATGGCGGTCGTTTTGTGTTTTTTGCATTTTTGAATATTTTTACAAACTTACAAGTTTCTTCATATCATGACCTCTCAAAACCCACCGTGCAAGAGAATCGAGTTGAGCTTGTTATAATTGTAGCAGGGAATTCGAACGATGAGATTTTGCTCGATCGATCGATATTTCGATCAAACTGTCCGATCACCAATCGATCATATTGATCAACAGAATTTGCAGGGGTGCATTAAAGTTTATCGCTGTTCTTGGATACCGGTATAATGCAAATAAGCATCTGAGTAGCTCTATTTTGCTACTTTCAGTCCCACTCGCAGAGATAAATTGCTGTGTGTTGATGATGATCTCTGTGGTCCAACTGCATTAAAATCTGTAGCATATCTGTAAAATGTCCATGCTGAAGGAGCTGGAATTCTCGTTAGACCTTAGAAGTCATTGAAGTGTGAAAATGGAAATAAATTGCTTAGCAGTTTGATCGCTAACAGATCAGTTTGATCACTGGATAAATACGGCGCATGTTCTCCTCGACTACACCATGGATCACGAGATTGCAAGGTCTATAGATAATTATTTGTGTACCATACATCTTAATGTATTGATATCTAAAGTACATATAATTCTTGATCTCCCAGTACGACAGAAAGAATGCATTAAAGAATTTTATGACATATTTTGAATGTACGTCACTTTAGGATTGAGGCCGGCGTACAGACGAGAACAAAAAATTCAGCTTTATCCGCATCGATAGAATAAAACCGATCGATCACAAATCTGCTATTTTTCACAACAAAGAGGACCGATCGCTCGACCGATCACCAGATAAAATACCGTTCGATTGATCATCTAGCACGATGCTGCAGCTGTGTCTCGATCGATCATCCGATCAGGCAAAAAACAGCAGTCGATCAAATCAATCGTTCGAATACCCTGATCTGACCACATTTTTCAACTTAGGATGCAAATATTTGATTATTCTACCTAGAAGCTGTTTTGAAATTACAGAATGCTGAAGTACAGCATCCGCAGACTTTGTTGCAATTGCAAGTGAAATAACAATTACTGTAATTAGCAATTGAAATCAATTACAATTTTAGCAATGTAATTGAAAAGTAGTTGGAATTACCTTGCATAAGTTTACTTGTGAAACCAAGTATAGAAGATGGAAAGTTATTGCAGAGAATTGATACCTGAAATTTGGACATTATTCATAATATATTTTCGCAAGTTGAATCAGCGAAACTATAATTTAAAGTCAATAAAGCAAAACACTCCAGACGGCACTCCGACGTCCTGCGCCTTCCATCGGTCGATGGTGCCGATGGCCCGTCTGGAGTGTTTTACTTTATTGACTTTTAATTATAATCTCGACCAAACTTATAAATATATGTTACATTATTTGTATGATTCTTGAGTAGACTGAAAGTGTGTGCTATCGTAGAGAGATAAACACTAGTAGACATTGTGGCATGTCTGAATATGTATAAAGATTGGCGGTAGAGTGACATAAAGTGAAATGGAAAAATAATCATTTAAAATGTAGAATATATATAAAAAATTTTCAGTATTAAATATTTCCATGATTAAATATGTATTTCAAACGATTTATATGCGACATTGGAGTGTTACTCATGAAGTCCCAAAAGAAAGAGTATTGAGCCTGAGTGCCAACTTCGACTAAGAAATGACTACTAAATTGAATGACTCTGAGTGCGAAAATATCAGTACTTACTTTAGAACTCATTTAGTGAGTTGCATAGGACAAGCAGCTCAACTACTAGAAGAATGCCGTACAGCATATCTAACCCGCTATATCAAATATGGCTCAAAACACGCTAACGGACGTTACAAACGATAGATTTACACTTTTTTGAGAGGAAAGAAAAGTGATTTATTCAGTTTCTATCGGGCTTTAAACTATGATGATATTTCATTCATACGCATAAGTTCATTGTACAAAAATCCTGTTCACTACTATTGGCTATATACGCTGAAATTTTAGAGTGAGTCTATGGTAACGGACGTTGCATTGATTATTCAGTTCGAAAAACTTTTCATCATCAATTGCAGATATTATCTAAGATAATCATCATATGAAGACGGCATCAGACATTCATATAATCATAAATATAATGGTAGAAATTCATGTAGTATGATACGTTTTGCATCTATTTAAGTCCATATAATCCCGACTTTCTAGGGTAACGGACGCTACACATCTCAATCAGTCTGCAAAAATGAAAACTACAAGTTCCATGAAGCTGACATAGATTGCATTCATACATAACATTACCACACATAACATTCAGATATAGCAACTCGACAATCTCATATAAATGATAAGGTCACATGTACAATATGCATATACATGTCAAAATAATATGATATCATACCAATTCCAAAAAATTGCGTTATGCGACGAATTCTTAGAAACCATTCTATCAAAGAAATTAACATTGTACCAAAATTCAATGAAATCCATGTAAATGCTTCAAAACAAATCATGCTATCTAATCGACATGTTGCGGATACAATGTCCAGGAATCATATAACTGGGTCAAAGAAAGATTAAGAGAAGCACTATGAGGCTTATGTACAAGATTGCCTTTCGATACTCCAGCCTTAACCCAATGGAGTTTTTGAGTTCCAACAATTGGCTTGACCCTCGCAAATCGGTCTTCCACCTCTCTCTTTCGCGCAGTGACTAATTCGGATGGAACGAATTTCACGATGATATTACTCGTTTCATCCTTCAATAAAGAAGATCATCACACAAATTTAATGGCTTTCAAACCACCTGATATGTCTGTAAAATTTTTTATATATATGAACATCTTCATCAAAAGGTGTCATGTTAACTCTTACGCGTTATATGCACACCCATCAAAGAATTGTTTTTTGGCAGTAAAAATGAGTCAAATCAAATTAGAATGACGCAGTGAGTCAAATTACATACAATGCATTATGTGTAATGGAAAAGTGCTGAGACGATTTTCGCTGTTGAATGTATAACAGAAATTTTACAGTGAATGATGACTCATGATTGCTGGCTCTAAATGTCAAAACTTGAGAAATCGAGAATAAGCTTTTGCAAAGGGCGGTGATTCAATTATTGCGCCTTCAAAAATTGTAAGGAATTTAGTATTCCAAGTGAATCACACAAATTTCTAGCATTTTCAAGAACATCAATTATAATCTGCGCAGACTAAAGCCAATGACAAGATCTCTGGATCCTGACAAATTGAAATCAGTGATGCATTCCATCATAACTGCAACATTGGACTACTGTAATTAATTCCTTTCAAATGCACCACAGAATGAACTGCAGACATCACAGATTTTGCAAAATAGAGCGGCGAGATTCAACCTCCACTGACTGGGTTGTTTTTCCGAAATCGCCCCTTGATGTCCTCCCAAACTATTGCACCAATGTGATCCCTTGATGTCCTCCCAAACTATTGCACCAATGTGACCCCTTGATGACCTCTCAAACTATTGCACCAATGTGATCCCTTGATGACCTCCCAAACTATTGCACCAATGTGACCCCTTGATGACCTCCCAAACTATTGCACCAATGTGATCCCTTGATGACCTCCCAAACTATTGCACCAATGTGACCCCTTGATGACCTCCCAAACTATTGCACCAATGTGACCCCTTGATGTCCTCCCAAACTATTGCACCAATGTGACCCCTTGATGACCTCCCAAACTATTGCACCAATGTGATCCCTTGATGACCTCCCAAACTATTGCACCAATGTGACCCCTTGATGACCTCCCAAACTATTGCACCAATGTGACCCCTTGATGTCCTCCCAAACTATTGCACCAATGTGACCCCTTGATGACCTCCCAAACTATTGCACCAATGTGAACCCTTGATGTCCTCCCAAACTATTGCACCAATGTGACCCCTTGATGACTTCCCAAACTATTGCACCAACGTGACCCCTTGATGTCCTCCCAAACTATTGCACCAATGTGACCCCTTGATGTCCTCCCAAACTATTGCACCAATGTGACCCCTTGATGACCTCCCAAACTATTGCACCAATGTGATCCCTTGATGACCTCCCAAACTATTGCACCAATGTGACCCCTTGATGACCTCCCAAACTATTGCACCAATGTGACCCCTTGATGTCCTCCCAAACTATTGCACCAATGTGACCCCTTGATGACCTCCCAAACTATTGCACCAATGTGACCCCTTGATGTCCTCCCAAACTATTGCACCAATGTGACCCCTTGATGACTTCCAAACTATTGCACCAACGTGACCCCTTGATGTCCTCCCAAACTATTGCACCAATGTGACCCCTTGATGACTTCCCAAACTATTGCACCAACGTGACCCCTTGATGTCCTCCCAAACTATTGCACCAATGTGACCCCTTGATGTCCTCCCAAACTATTGCACCAATGTGACCCCTTGATGTCCTCCCAAACTATTGCACCAATGTGACCCCTTGATGACCTCCCAAACTATTGCACCAATGTGACCCCTTGATGTCCTCCCAAACTATTGCACCGATTCGACCCCTTGATGTCCTCCCAAACTATTGCACATTTTAGTATTTAGTTTTTTGTAGGTGAAGAAACACCCCGATTCGGTGACTTCTATTGAGACATTGAGTCTAAAAGCAATATGATTCCATAATTTCTGATCAAATGTAAAACTAAAAAGTACAAAATCACATCGGCTATTGGACATTTGTCATAGATTTAGATCACAAGCTATTCAATGAGTCTTCAGAATCTTGTAAATCTGAATTTACCTATGATGCAATGTGGAAAAAGAAGGCAACAATGTATCCCGTAATGATGATGTCTGCATCTATACATACGAAATATATTTTAGAAATTTCAGTTAGCGTATATCTGCATATGTATTCATGGTAGGAATTCAATCGTAAAAATCATGAAATATTTTTGGATTGGGAAGCACTTGGCAATTTTCGTATACTTTCTTTTGCAGAAAAGAAACTATTTATCAGAATGCCATGAAATTTGAAACATAATTCAGTTCAATAATATGATATAATTCTGATAAATAGTTTCTTTTCTGCAAAAGGGTAATTCCATCTCGTAACGGACGCTCCTTCACAAGACTTTTAAGCTCTGTAGGCAGTTTAAAGTATCCTACACTGTAAATCGCTTAATACCAATCACATACGAAGGATGCATACCAAAATATTTTTTGGTATATTTCTGCATCCATTTGTATGCTTTTCGTATGTTAATTCAAATGTGGTATGCTTTACATACTAAAGACATACCAGCACAATGTTAAAGGAAAGCATCAGTCATGTCTAAAGTATGTTGATTTAAGACCTTTTGTCAATAAAGATCACACTCATGTTACTACTGTTTTGTTCGTAGTGGGATAATGACATTCAAGAGTCATACTTTCAATCCTGAATTCGATTTTAATACATATACTGTACGTCTAAAGCATTTCATAAATAATCAATAAGTATTCAACTATCAACAATTATGTATTGTGTAATTTTGAAATTAAGCTTATTATCAATCCGAAATAAAAACACATTATAATTTATGAACGCACAAATAGTCATGCTTCAGAATTGTGATCAGAATTGTGGACTCTTTCTAAAAGAATTTGGATAATCTATTTCTCTTGCTCATAACAGTCATGGAATAAGTGATTACTAAATCAGTGATTTGCTAAAATCATTGCAACATTGTCCATGCGTGATTTACATGTATATGCAAGTGAAGGCCAAGATTAAAGACTATAGAAAATCCACAGATGTTTTCAGAAATGTATAGAGGATAAAGCACTAAAACCCCTCGTGATAAGAGTTGCACGTAAAGTTGAGGCCTTCAAATTATTTTCAAAATTTCGACGAACAAGTAAACATGGATGCAAAGAACTATATTAAGAAATATATGCAGATTACAAAAGATGCATCAACACTTCAAATATGATTATGGTGTCAGTAATTTCAAAAAATGCGAAGATCATATTGAATAACAAGCAAGCGAAGCGGTGATGATTACTGTGATGACAATCCACGATTTTTAGGTCCTATTCAGCAACAATATTGAAACAGGTTATAGCTGATTACTAAATCCGCATAAATATATTCGGTGAATGTGAAAACATTCGTGTATCAGTGTGACAAAACTTTTCGTTCTGAAAGTTGGAATGTCTCAAAACCGGAAATAAACCATACATCTTATATCTCTTAAATGCTCTTGAATTCGTGAACAAAGGCAAATGGTTCAAATGACTTGTATTGAGGGAGGTTTTAGATCACATAATGGGAAAATAAATCGATGAGTATACACTCTAAACCAGCACCTCCTAAATCACACACTGAAGCGAGACACTATTCGTAACTAATAAAAAAAAATAATAAATAATAAAAGCAAAGCGTTTTAGGAGGCTAGCGCACTAGTGTTATTGTTCTCTTTAGTATGTCAGCATTCTATTTCACGTAACCTCCTAAAATTCTAGTGTGTCGCGCTTTAGGATGCAAATTTCTTCGATTTTAGGAGGTGACAGTTTACAGTGTAGAAAGTCACAATTTATTTGAAGCTTGACATCAATGATATACATGTAGGTGCTCTCTGCAAAGATTCCTTCCCACAATTCCTCTGCAAGACTGGATGGGATGTACAGCAATCTATCCAGCTGGATTCTGATGTATTTCACGATAATGAAGTGAACTGTTTACAACTTGTTACATGGTTTTATCTAGATACACGCACCGCAACGTCCCAAGCCTTCCAAAGTCACCGGCCTCCAGTCCAGCGCATGCTATGACAGTTGAACGTGCCTTAGATATTATATATTACTCATAGATGTTCCTGATGTTATAGAAGAAATACTGTTGCTGTACATAACATTGATTCTAGGTCTTTTGGTTTTGATAAAATATCTTTCAAAATATCAAATGAAGTCAATCGATGTTTTGATATAAAATGTTGGCGAACAAGGATGCAAGGATGCAAGGATGCAAGGATGCAAGGAACAAGGAAGAAATGGTGATGGGCTCCATTCGCATGGATGCTTGATGTGACATTACAAAACTCTTAGATACTTTGTCGCATCAATAAGTCAAGTGACAGTGCTCAACTACGTTTACTGACTTCCGACATGATATCGTGAATCCTTCTGAAATAGTCCGGCAGCCAGCACGAGTTTCTGCAGGGAACGAGACCGACAATGACACTTTCACAGAATGATGTACACCTCATAGTCCGGCAGCCAGCACGAGTTTGTGCACGGAACGAGGCCGACAATGAGACTTTCACAGAATGATGTACACCTCATAGTCCGGCAGCCAGCACGAGTTTCTGCAGGGAACGAGGCCGACAATGAGACTTTCACAGAATGATGTACACCTCATAGTCCGGCAGCCAGCACGAGTTTCTGCAGGGAACGAGGCCGACAATGAGACTTTCACAGAATGATGTACACCTCATAGTCCGGCAGCCAGCACGAGTTTGTGCAAGGAACGACGCCGACAATGAGACTTTCACAGAATGATGTACACCTCATAGTCCGGCAGCCAGCACGAGTTTCTGCAGGGAACGAGGCCGACAATGAGACTTTCACAGAATGATGTACACCTCATAGTCCGGCAGCCAGCACGAGTTTGTGCAGGGAACGACGCCGACAATGAGACTTTCACAGAATGATGTACACCTCATAGTCCGACAGCCAGCACGAGTTTCTGCAGGGAACGAGGCCGACAATGAGACTTTCACAGAATGATGTACACCTCATAGTCCGGCAGCCAGAACGAGTTTGTGCAGGGAACGAGGCCGACAATGAGTCTTTCACAGAATGATGTACACCTCATAGTCCGTCAGCCAGAACGAGTTTGTGCAGGGAACGAGGCCGAAAATGAGACTTTCGCAGAATGATGTACACCTCATAGTCCGACAACCAGCACGAGTTTCTGCAGGGAACGAGGCCGAAAATGAGACTTTCACAGAATGATGTGCACCTCATAGTCCGACAACCAGCACGAGTTTCTGCACGGAACGAGGCCGAAAATGAGACTTTCACAGAATGTTGTACACCCTATGCCTACTACGAATCGGCACGTCTGCCGAGTTCTAGTGAGTTCCTCTTCTTGTCAGACACGATCAAAGAAAAGCACATGTAAATCCAATGGGACGCAGATTGCAGTTTTTGGCTAAAACGAAATTTTGTATGTTTTCTCTGATTAAACGAAGAGTACTAAGCCCAGAGTCATAATTTTTGGCATGGAATGTCTTCAGGTCATTTCCTATGATGGGCATGTGCTTTTGCCATGCATCTAATAGGCAATGTATGTGAGAATGTGGTTGAATGTGGATAAAGTTGCTCAAAATGTTTGTGCTTGCCGACAGGCTCTCAAATCTAAATGTGTTTAGCTTTATAGACAGCGGTGCATGAAAAAGAATGGAAATGACCTGAAGACACTCCATGTCAAAACTCTAAATGTCATTTTAGCCAAAAACTGCGATCTGCATCCCATTCCTGTCTGTCGAAAAATTTTGTAAAACCATTTAAAACTGCAGTAATTATAATAACATCGTAAACTACTCCTGACTCTTTCCAACTATAAGCTTAAAAATGACTAGTCAGGGCCTCTTTCAAACAAAGTAAAATCTGTGTTGTGGGTTCCGAGATAGCTCAATAATTGTTGATGAATTTTGGTTGCAATTGGACAGAAATTGGATTTTGGCCAAACTAGAAAATCTTTGAAATTTCAATTGAAGTCACTATTTATTTTTGGAAATACTTTACTATTGACCCTGATATTTTTTATTCATCATCATGATTATATAGGCACTGTGTAAGTGCAGTGCAATCAAAATCGCACTAATAATTCACAAGATATGTTCTCGAATAGTAGCTCACGATTTTTAGTGTGCACACATACACGGACTCCTTCGTTCCTTATTCATGTTTGATTGCTATAACTATATTTCTTAGTGCATGAATGTGATACTTTATGTTCGTTTTTTACGTTGTTCTTGTACGTCATGTATGAATATTATGATTCTCAATTATTCTGAATAAACACTTAACCACCACCACCATCATGAGTTAGATACTTTCTTATGAGATTATTATGAGGCTCATGAGAAACTAATGAGCTCTCATAAAAGTCTAGTGAATCCGCATTATAATTCATGAGGAAGTTCATTCAAAATTAACTTCTTTTCCTTTTTCTTGATTATCATATAATTCATGAGTTCTCATAAAAAAATTTCGCTAGGGCAAGACTCCAGCCTCAGAGCAGAAATTCCTCTTCTGCTCTAAGCAGAACCCTGTAGAGACGGCTTCTTTAAAAGCCGCCTTCGCCTTTCTGCAAAAAAGACCGCCTCAGTCTCAACAGCACTGTCATAAACACGCCGTCTCGTAGAGCAAAGGGAAAATAACTGGGTGAAATGACTTTTTTGTGAACTGTACGGTTTGGTGCAAATAAACGACGAATTGAGTGAACTGAAAAAAAATCTCTCGTTCGAATGGACTCGATGGAAGATTTCGATAGGAATTATATGTGACAGTCTAGGTACATCGAAACAAATCAGATTATGTACTTGCTAGGACATTTTTCTAGAACTTCACGACTTTTCTCAAGGTCATTAAACTGTTCATATAGGATACTTATACATAGATAGCAAGGTAGCATCTTTTTATTCAAAAGTATACGATCGCGAACATCTTATGCATAATAAGCAAATATTTGTAGCTACCCACATAAAAGTGCTAATTTTCATATACGTTGATTTTATCAGTAAAATTGACTGCAAATCCAGTGTAATATTTGTACACTTTGTTATATGCTAGGCTATGAATTTTCAGACCCAAGTTGACATACAAACAGGAAAGGAAAAGCGAACGGTTGTAAATACGCTCGTGGTGGAATCAGAAAATAGGACATTTAGATCCCAGATCAAACAATATCCCGCACAGCAACCTCATATTGATAATCGAGAAACTGGACCTAGCCAGATGGCGATTTCCTCACAACCACAAGCTGCAGAAATCAAGCCAACTCCTTCTTCACTTCAAGACCAGGATGACAACGATTGCAGTTGCTGCTGCTGTTGCTGTCGCTGTATTGTCGGTGTCTGCAACTGGATTGAACACACGTGCACAGCTATATGTCAATGCCGCTGTTGTGTAAGTATGTATACTTCAATATATTTACATTTTTTTGAAAAAAGCTAGCTGTGAATAGTCAAAATAAAGAAGTTTCGACCGTAGAGCCATATATGAATTAAGCTGCCCTTGAAGTTGTTCCATGAAAGACTTGGATTTATCATGATAAATTTAGTTGGGAAACAAAGTATGGAAGATGGTAGCTATTTTATTACGTTTTATTAATGTAGGCCTCCTCCTAGGCCATCATCAGAAGCAGAGAACATATACATGTATGTTGGAAATTACTCAAAATTGATGTTGTATTATTTCTATGATTCCTGAGCAAACTGAAGATATGCATTAACCTAGAGAGATCAAATATAATAAACACTGTGGCCTGTGAATATCTACAAAAATGGAGCATGGGCCTAATGGTAGAGTGACTTAAAGTTACAATGGAAAAATAATGAAAAATGTTGATAACTATCTTCAAGCTTATAGCTTACTGTATACATACAGAAATTCAGAAAAGTCACTTTGTTCATCAGACGGATTGACAGATACATGGTATCTAGACAGCAACACAATAATCTACACTGCAAACTGTTCAATAAATACCAAAGCCACTCGTACACACTTTCACAGAGCGTACACACTTCAAATGTTGAGAGCTGATATCTCTACGGATAAATTTTGAACTAGGCTAGTAGTCGGCAATCTAAGAAAATCTATTTGAGAATGCATGATTTCGAAGAAAAAATGAGAAAAATGACAGCAGCAGCAAAAAAAATGAAATAAAATGATATGTTACCAAAAAAATGAAGAAAATGAAATAAAATGATATGTTACCAAAAAAATGAAGAAAATGAAAAAAATGATATGTTACCAAAAAAATGAAGAAAATGAAAAAAATTACGCACTAGACAGCCTGATTTCATCATTATCGAATATGTTGGGATCGGACATTTTCTTTAAAAGTCTAGGAGAATTTAGTGTTTGACAAGCCAATTCAAAGGATTTGTTCTCCTCTTCCCTGTTTCATCTGCACTTCAGATCGGTTCTCATAAGAGAGCTCATCTAGCATCTCTAAAATTTTGATAGGCGTATAACATGGTCATTTACAAATTTATTACCCTATACCGGCTAAAAATTTGTAGATCGCATTATTCTGGATGATGTGCATTTTTTGTAACAGAAGCATGTGTTTTAAATGGTGCTGCGAATGTTCCTGACATTCGAATATCGCTTCCAGTCCTTCCCTTAGACAGAGTTTCGGGACCATTTTTGATTCCAACCTCAGAAAAAAATATGTATGCGCATATCTTCAGGCAATTAAAAGTAAGCTTTCGTAGTGTATGAGCACGAACAATAGTACTTTCGTACATTTTGTTATTCTTGTTTTGTACATCGTTTTCGTAAGCATCTTTGGTATTGCACAGTTTACAGTGTACATTAGGGATATGACTTTTTGACTTTTTTTCGAAATTTAAATTTCCTGTATTACAGCTCCATGAGTTTTGTTTAAAACTGATCAGTAGTAAGCAAGTGACAAACACTCGACCGGCGCCCCCCCCCCTCTGGAACGGCAGAGTGTCGTGGTCGGCCGCCGTGGTGCTTCGGGTCTGAGTCCCCCCCCACCCTCTGGAACGACAGAGGTTGTGGTCTGTCGTGGTGTGCCGGCCAGGTTGGTTCACGTTCACAACATGTTCGCTGACTCCCCCCCCCTCTGCAACGACAGAGTGTGAGACTCGGGTGAGTTGGTCCGACCGCCTGGTTGACGTGGGCGACCGTCCAGGTTGACGTGGGCGACCGTCTAGGTTGACGTGGGCGACCGTCTAGGTTGTCGTGGATGGTGAAATGGCTGCCAGATTCGGATTCAGCGTAAAATTCTGCATCTGTGGTGTGATTTCCAGCTCAATCGGCGAGAAAAAATTTTTCTTCAAAATTTTAACAGAGTTAAAATTTGGGACGTTTTGGTGTGTAGCGCCCAAACGAAGCATCGGATGGGAAAACGGAGGCCAGATTCGGATTCAGCGTGCAATTCTGCATCTGTATGGTGAATTTGAAAGCAATCGGAGAGAAAAAAGTTTCGCTGATGTCCCCCCCCTCTGGACAGCTTGCTTCGATTTTGGCTTCCAGTGGACGGATTTTGTCGTGCGATAGCTCGTTTGAAAGCTAAGAGTGAGACAAATTCAGTGAAAGAATCGGCTTGTTCCTATCTGTCTTCGTTTAGATGTGAGACGCCATTTAAGATTTTGGGACATTGGCGAAAAACGACAGAGTTAGAATTTGGGACGTTTTGGGCTGTAGCTTCAAAACGAAGCATCGGATTGGAAAACGGATTTCAGATTTGGAATCAGCGTGAAACTCTCTATCTGTATGGTGAGTTTCAAGTCAATCGGAGAGAAAAAATTTTCAACATTTTTCGAAAAAACGACAGAGTTAGAATTTTTGCGATGGCTGTCAACTGTGGAGACAAAACGAAGCATCGGATGGGAAAACGGAGGCCAGATTCGGATTCAGCGTGAAATTCTGCATCGGTATGGTGAGTTTCAAGTCAATCGGAGAGAAAAATTTTCGCTGACGTCCCCCCCCCTCTGGACAGCTAGCTTCGATCTTGGCTTCTAGTGGACGGATTTTGTCGTGCCATAGCTCGTTTGAAAGCTAAGAGTGAGACAAATTCAGTGAAAGAATCGGCTTGTTCCTATCTGTCTGCGTTCAAAAGTTAGAGCGGTTACAAGATTTTAGGTCGGAGCTCGCTCACCTGAAAAAATCCTAAGTGTCAGTGTGGCTTTGTATGGGTAAAAATTTGAAAATTTTCCAAAGTGTGGAATTTCGACCTGGGACCGTCACCAAAACATTTTTCATCAAATTTTGAAATTTCACTGACGTCCCCCCCCTCTGGACAGCTTGCTTCGATTTTGGCTTCTAGTGGACGGATTTTGTCGTGCGATAGCTCGTTTGAAAGCTAAGAGTGAGACAAATTCAGTGAAAGAATCGGCTTGTTCCTATCTGTCTTCATTTAGATGTGAGACGCCATTTAAGATTTTGGGACATTGGCGAAAAACGACAGAGTTAGAATTTGGGACGTTTTGGGCTGTAGTACCAAAACGAAGGCTCGGATGGGTAAACGGAGGCCAGATTTGGAATCAGCTTGATGCTATTGTCCAATGAGGATCATCATCCAATGAGAATCAAGCATTTCTTTATAAATAGCGAGCCTTCCACAGTGAGAATCATTCCATCGTTGAATCACACGAGTGACGGACGCACATTTTCTCTCTCTCTCTAGTTCCCTGTTCTATTATCCAACTAAAATGGTAAGTCGCTACTTCCCTCCCTCTCCTCCCTGGAACGTAAACTTAATACAATCTTTTTTCATTTTCAGGCATCTACTCCATCTGCTGCACTAGTAGGACAAAATGGCGGTCAAACGTTACAAGGTTCGCTACGGTTAGATCATCTACAACTGAGGCCAGTGGAAGAAACATCCAAGGTACATAATCCTACACCGCTACAGCGTAAATTTAAACAAGCCTTGCGTTATGATGATCATAGCGTAGTACTCCAAACGGGAATGCTCCCTTCCACGGATGTCAAGATAATGCACAATCAGTATGGGGACTACATACTGATCCCCGTGAGTCCGTACATTCGCCACCAACTTGATATTATTGAGGAGTACGTGACATTAAATATGGACATTCCTACTCCTCTTGCTCAAGAGTGGAAGGCGAGAGATGACAAGGATACTCCCTATAGAAAGATTTGGGATGGTAATCACATTTGCCTACCGGTATCACATTGGTGTACTTACTATAGGAAGGATGGAGATCATTCAATACCCATCAGATGTGATGAGCTCGGAGAAGGTACTTGGGATATCCTTTTCAAAGTGAATGGGCTATATTATGGTCGACACAAGGATAATAAAATAGCCTCTCTCTCCATGCATATGGAATCCATCCTATATATTCCGAAACCACCCAACGTGGACGACATAATTGATCAAATCCTTAACAGCAGTGGTACGAAGCGCAAGCCGGAGAAGAATGCTACATCAAAACGCAAATCAAAGAAGGAGAATTGCTAGTCCTTTCCTAACTCTACCCTATGACAATTCGCTTATGTGCTTTGAGTGTCGTAGACGTGGTCTTATTAGATACATTTTACTTCTTCGTTGCCATCATATCATTTGTGTATTTTGTCGTGAAAAGCATCGATGTAATTCTTCATTTTGTAATATGTTATAGAACGCTTCCTTAGATGTGTAAATTTCCGTTTTAGGCTTCTATCATCATTTTTATGGATTGTGAGGGTGAACCTGTACAGGAGCTCAGTGCTATTGCTATGAACAATTGGACATATCAGATTGTTAGTGTCTATCATCAACATGCCAACTGCGATCCCAATGTTGATCAATGGGCGAGAAAACACATTCATGGACTTAATCTGAAATATTTGCAAGACTATGGCTTTTCTTGTGAGAGTGCTCTTCTTATTAACTTTAAACGATGGTTAGCTGCTTTCAATGTTATACGCATCTTTTGTAATAATCCTGGTAAGGAGAGGAAAGTATTTCCCAATCTAATCATTGATGATATTTTGCTCCCGCCTTGGGATAGTAGAGTGAATCAACATTATCATGAAGTCACGAAACGTTTTAAGGATTTGTGTGTTCCTATTTTGTCTGTTCGTTGTAGTAGCTACGTTCATAACCAATGCTTCTTTCCTCCTTACCTCAACACTGCCAAAGTCCTGTATGGTTATCATTGCTCGCTGTATGATAGTTACCAGCTGTATCTATTTTATCTCTTTCAAACCATTGATTTATAATGCATGCTTGTTACCGTTATTCAATAAATGTTACTATGAGAAGAGTTGTTGTTTTCATGCAATGGATGGCTTAGATAAAGGGCGATCATGTCTTTCTCAAACGACTGCGGAACATTACATTTTCATAGGCAAAGTTTAATAGGAGCTGTTCAAGATTATGTGATAAATTTTCATAAAGATGAGACCGACATCGAAGCAGTGGTCAATGATGCTAGCACTCTATTTCTAGAGTTAATGAATACATTCTCTGATAGCATTATCATGGCGCGATTAGTTGCGAAAATTAAGTTTAGTCATTTTGGAAAGGAAGAGGTGGAAAGTCGCTCTTTCCATTTTGCTTCTTATTCAATGGAAGTGGTAGATCACCCCGAAGAATTTTTTAAAAGACATATGATAAAAATTGCTGAACGCCTTAACGCATTTAACCATCATGGTAGCAGTCTAGTAATTGAAGCGATTTCAGATATTCACATTCAACTTTCCATAAAGAAAAATTGATAATGCAGTGGTACTTGATTGTAGCACAACTGGTTTTCGAGCTATGTCTGCTCACTCTCGAAGTATATTCCTTCTGTACATGCGTCTATTATTTAGAAAAGGCTAGCAAATTCATATCTTCAAAAAGACTTGCTATAGACATCAGTAACGGTGAAACTATGTGTTGCGATGTATGTAAGCGAAAGGATGGAAATGAAAAGCGCATCTTCAAGAGATGTAAGCATGCTTTTTGTCAACGCTGTTTCATACGTAATTGCATTCAACTTTGCCAATGTAACCACTGTGATATTGCTCATTTCGAGTGTCACTTATGTCGCAATAGTTAGTACCTATGCAAATGTGGTAAAGATAGGTTTTAGCAAGGACTAACACGGAAAATGGCGAAACGTAAAATGACGAAACGTAAAAGTCAAAAGTTTTCTTCAGCCATTCAAGCTCTCCGACGAATGAAAGCAAATCAGCGATACAATGCTATACGACATGCTAACGATAAATTCATTTGTGAAATTATTTCTCATGTGAGGAAGTTGAGGACAAAGAAATTAGCGCCAAAACAACGAAAGTTACTTAAGCGATATGCTACAAAATTGCGTTTCATCTCCAATCCTAAAGTCGCCCTTCAAAGAAAGAGGAAAACTCTAACACAAAAGGGCGGTTTCCTTTCAGCAATACTTCCAATGATAGCTCCTGCCGTGGGCAACCTATTGGGAAATATCTTTGGCTCTAAGCGTTAATTATGCAAATGTTGAGTCTCAAAGTAATAAAATGGATTTCAGACTTCAATGTGATAAAGTTCTGACTGTATCAGGTCCATCTCATGCAGGTAAAACTGTTTTCACGCTGAATTTATTGGATAAAAGAAGGGAGTTGTTTAAGGAACCTATCAATCGAGTGATTTGGTGTTATGGTATTTATCAACCGTCGCTGTTTCAGGAATTGCAAAGTCGCAACTTTATTCGACATGAAGGAATTATTCCAGTGGATAAACTTCAGTCTAATGATGTTGTTGTATTGGATGATTTATTAAAAGAAAGTAAGAATTCAAAAGATGTTACAGATATGTTCACTCGCGCAGCACACCATAAAAGGTGTTTTATCATCTATATTACACAAAATTTGTTTCCTGATGGAAAAGAAGCTCGTACACGAAACCTGAATACACACTATTATGCTATTTTCAAGAATCCGCGAGATAAAAGTCAATTTGAAATTTTAGCGCGACAAGTTGCACCCAGAGGATTAAAAGCCTTAATTGAAATTTTTCAAGCAGCTACTGAAAAACCATACGGTTACTTATTCATTGACTTTACGCAAGAGTGTCCGGAAGAATTTAGATTTCGAAGTGATATTTTGAAAACTCCCATGATTATCTACAAACTATGAGTTCTTATTCTCGCATGATTGTTATTCCTCAGGATGAATATGTAAAATTGACTGCCATGCAGCAAGTAAAGCAACCTCTTGCAAATCAAATGTATAGGAAAGAAATAGATTATCAGCAAAATGTTCACATCAAAGATCCACATCGTGCTGTATTATTACAATCGGAAACTGTTGAGCAATTGAAAAACTTGAAGAATAAGATGCGTGACTCTGTATCGACTGCTACACCTTTAGCATCTCGCGCACATGCCATATCTCTTTTCAACAGTATTGAGCCCCATCTCAATGTAAATGATAGAGGAGAAATCATTACAGATGAAAATAAAGTGATTGATGCTTCACGTTATGAAGACTTGATTCAGTATGCGACACGTAGAAAGCGCCGTCAGGGCTATGTTCCACCTGGTTGGTCATACTTTCTTAAACTATTGAAAAAGCATAATGTGCCAAAATTTGCTTTGAATAATGAGACATTGAAAGAACTTGATTCAACAGTGGCTACTACTCCAATGCTTCAGGCGATGAAAATGCCAACAAATTGGTTTAAGGCGTCACCTGCTACATCCCCTCCCACACTCACTAAGCAAATAAGAGGAAGAACTCGACGTAGATCTACATCGCCACTAAAACTTGTAAAAGGAAAACGTAAAACAGCTCCTCCCAAGACATACATGTTCTCAGACTATTAATATGAAGCAGATGTGTTGCTTGCCATGTAATGAGCCGCCAGAGGTGAATGTCGTTGTCACTTGCACTTGCTGCGCCAGCTCTAATAATGAAACCCCTAAGCAATGTGAACACGATCGCAAAACCGCTAAAGCTAAATGCTGCAGTTGTTGTAAATGTAGAAAGGCAAGAAAACAAAAAAATGAGAAGGAGGAAAAAGAGTCAGTCGTCATCGACTGAACGTTTGAAGTCAATCTATTATGATGTAAAACATCCGGCAGGATTTGCATCTATCAAGAAATTATCAAAAGCGAGTGGTCTTCCACAATCACAAGTGAAACGATGGTTAAAGGGTCAGGCTACCTATACACTCCACAAACAAGCGAAAAAGAAGTACCGCACCCGCCATTATATTGTTCATGACATCGATGAACAGTGGCAAGCAGATTTGTGCGATGTTGCCTCCATTTCAAAACATAACTCGGGTAATAATTTTATTTTAACCGTCATTGATATTTTCTCGCATTATGCGTGGGCTCAACCTTTAAAAACTAAAGAAGGGAAAGGAGTAGTAAAAGCATTCCAAACAATTTTTCGAGAAGGTCGCATTCCAAAAAGAATTCAGAGTGATCAAGGAAAAGAGTTTGAAAATAAGCATGTGCGAAGATTATTTGAGAGGCATGACATTGAGTTGTTTAGTGAAAAGAGTGCTTATAAAGCTGCACTCGTTGAACGTTTTAATCGCACATTAAAAAATCGCTTGTGGCGACATTTTACTGCCAACTTGACACAAAATTGGACAAAGGTTCTACAAGATACACTCCATGCCTACAATCACTCTATCCATCGTTCTATTGGACTCAGACCAGTAGATGCAAATGCTGACAATGTAGATAAAGTGCGCGAATCATTCCAACGTAAACGCACTCATGTGAAAAGTGATGTGAAAATTGGTGATAAAGTTCGCATCTCAAAAGTGAAAAGTGTTTTTGCTAAAGGGTACCTCCCGAATTGGACAGAGGAGGTATTTACAGTATCAAGGATTAATCAAAAAGACTCTCCGACCACCTACAAGTTGAAAGATTACGATAATGAAGAAATTGAGGGTAGCTTTTACCGCGATGAGATTGAGGTAGTCACTGAAAGTGAAACATATTTGGTAGAGAAAATCATTCGATGTAAAAAACGGCAAGGTGAAGAATGGTGTCTTGTTAAATGGAGTGGTTATCCTTCAAGTATGAACTATTGGATGCGTCGTGCCGACATCTTTCATCTAAGTGATCGACAGTGATTCATGCAAAGTTGTAACTAATAATGTTTAGGGTTTGAGCTATGAATCCAACTGCCTCATTTTATTCACGACCCTCCTATGTAAGTGGTGGAGGACAAATTTACATCGGCGCTCGCCGCCAACGTGGAGGTAGCATACTTGGTGCACTGAAATCTGTTGTAGCACCTCTCATATCCAATGTCGGTAGATCTTTAAAACGAAATGTTTTAAGTAATGCCGTTGGCTTTGCTGGTGATGTTGCTAGTGATCTTTCCAGAGGTAGAAGTTTTAAGAGCAGTTTGTTGAATCGTGGAAAGGAACGCGGTTTAAAAACATTGAAGCAGACCTTTGCTGGTGTTACTCAAGGAAAGAAATCACCTAAACGAACGAATAAAGGAAGGAGGAAACATCGCGGAGCTGGTAGGGTGCGATCTTCAGTCAAAAGGCATTCACGCAAACGTCGCAGAGGCTCTAATCATTCATCAGGCGCTAAACGACGACGCTGCTATAACTTCTAATCATGGAGTGTAAAACTTCCGGTTTTTGTTTGTTCGATCAACAAGCCATACAGACAGATATTCTTAGTTCAAGTATTGTAGATTATCATCCTCGAACAGCTGAGAATGCTGGCCCCATTGAATTTGTTATTCCTGGTGGTAGTGATGACTACATAGATTTGAGTTATGCGATGATTGATTTGAGGTTTAGAATTCAGCAAGCAGATGGAACTGCTATTGACGATGCACATAAAGTTGGACTGAACAATTTACCATTGACTACATTACTTCGTGATGTTTCTCTAACGATTGGAGAGCAGCAGGTGGAAGGTGGTCAAAGCGATTATCCCTATAAATCCTATTTCAATCATGTATCACAGTTTCATCCAGCAGCACAAAAAAGTCATATGGAACCCATGGGATGGTACAGAGATGAAGCAGGAAAATTTGATGTTGAAACAAAAAGTGGCTTTGTAAAGCGATCTGCTATGATTAAAGATAGTAGAGTATGTCAGCTATATGGTCCGCTGAATTTAGACTTCTTTAGACAGTCAAAGTTTTTACTCTGTAATACCAGCATGCGACTCAAGCTGACATTGAATAAGCCTGAATTTGCGCTGAATGCATTTGCTAAAGTTGACAATTTTAGAATTCATGTGGAAGATATTGCACTTTACATTCGTCGAGTAGTACCGAATCCAAGTGTCATTAGAGGGCATGCTGAAGGCCTTAACCGCCAAAATGCCATTTACCCCGTTCAGCATACAAAGCTTCTCACCTTTACAATTCCGAAAGATCAAAAGAGTTTCATGAAAGATGGCCTCTTTCCATCGGAAGCACCGAAGCTCCTCATGGTGGCAATGGTTGAAAATGATGCATTTAATGGTAATATAAAGAAGAATCCTTTCAATTTTAAACACAATCAGTTAAGTGAAATTGCTTTACGTGTAAATGGTGTGAGTCATCCTGGTCCACCCTACAAACCAGATTTTGCTTCGGATCAATTTATGCGCAGTTATGTTGATTTTATGGATGTCTTTGGCTTTTACAATACGGATGATACCAACGGACTGACTATGAAAGAGTTTAAGAGTGGATATACTATTTATGCATTTGATTTGACTGCTGACAGCGATATTAGTGCACCCTATCGTCAAGCGAACGTGCCTCATAATATTCGCTTGGATTTGACGTTCAAAAGAACACTACCTGAGACGATCAATGTATTAATTTATGCAGTCTTCGATTCAAATATTGAAATTACAAAGTATCGTGACGTGATTCTTCAGTATAATCGTTAATGAGTTGGTTGACTGCTGACGATATTAAAACTAAAGTGCAGCGTAATGCAGACGAAGCGACGTTGAAAGCTTTCGATAATGTCTATTCACTCGATACCTTACCACCTGCAGTAAATCACTATCCCATCTTTATTGTGCTAAACACTCATTCACAGAATTTAGGCGGTGAGCATTGGAAAGCGATCTTTATTGGAGAAGACCGACGTGGTGAACTATTTGACTCTCTTGCTCAACCTCCAAATATACCAACACAGCAGTGGTTGAGAAAACATACGCGTCAATATCAGCGAAATGAACGCATACCACAACATCCACTTTCATCAACGTGTGGTGCTTTTGTACTGTACTTCATCTTAAGACGTTTACATGTATCTCGATTTGCATCTGTTATTCAAAACTTTTCATGTAATCCATCCTCTAATGAAAAAATGATTTGTAAGTTCTATCATGATTTGAAATAAAAACATCATGTTGGAAAAATTGTTTTTTATTTTACAATCCGCTGGGTACGTACATACTCAATGAGATAGTCTAGGATCATATTTGCTTGTACATGAGATTTTAGTCCAGTAATGATCACTTTACTATTATGAAAGATTGCCACATGCACAGGTAACCAACAACTAATGAGAGCTGCAGGAAAAAGTTCGGGTTCATAACACAAACTGTAACTGCTGGTACGAATCTTCAAAAATGATAGACTGTCACTCAATTGAGTAGAGATCACCATATTGTCCACAGTCAGATTCGACATCACACACCTCTCCCTCTTCCATATCCGACGTAGTAGTCTTTGTAGCTATAAGCGCATTGACTGCGCCGATGAATGAGAAAGGGCGCCGAGAATCTGTACAGTCCCATTTGGGAAGAGTTGAAGATTCCGTGAATTGTTCATCTTCACCACTAACATTTGAGGATGGCCCGGGTAATACTTGCTGTTTGGAAGCTGTTGGTGTAATGTTGTGAGATCGATTTTGGTGTAGAGTCTGAAGCGACGGAGAATGTTGACGATGGTGTAGCGATGGCGCTTCATGATGAAAGAATGAGTAAATTGAGCGATGTACCTTCCTTTTATACTTTTCCCAACTACCTTGATGAAATGTGAAGTTAGTATGAAGTTGGGAATGATAGAGTTGAATTCGCCGATTGTTGACGCGCAGCCAGATGCGATTTCCAATACGTGAATGTCTTTTCATATAGACGTATTTCAAGTCCTTCATGATATGATGTAGAGATTGAAAATGACGATAAGATAAAGCAAACTCTCTTCTCACATTTCCAGTTGAATCTTTGAAATAGACGTTTCGATCATGATCCGTTTCAATACGTTGTAGGGAATCTAATTTCCAACTCATGGTGCGTGATAGTCATGTCTGATTAAGATTTGCATAGTAGGGTGATGAACTCACGACGAATAAATGTCATGATGGAGCGATGTATGTATCTTCTATACTTCTCCCAATTGTATTTCCGAAATGAGAAACAGTTTGCGGAATGAGAATGGTAGATTTGAATTTCATTTCTGTAATGTTGAAGCCAAACTTGACCACCCAAGGAGATGAATCTTAATGTTTCAAAATATTCCAAATCCCTCATGATATCATTGAGGTTGACAAATTGTCGCCATGTTAATGTAATACCTCTTGATGTATGACCATGAGAATTTTTGAAGTGTACGTTTCCATCACGATCAACTCTGACATATTGTAGAGAGTCCAAAATCCAAGTCTTCATGATGTTATGCAAAGTCGCAGATCAGCAATATAAAAATGTCGTTTTATCATATTTTGCTTAGCAATGCGGCTACAAAGAGATTTGCTAGTAATCGAGCCGCACTCTTTTCTACTCCCATTGATCATGCACAACAGCTAAATGGAAATTGGGAAGTGGGCGTCACTCAAATTGTTTATAGCAACTGTGTCTATACTTTTGATCATGAGGTGATGACTATTAATATGAGACGTACAGCTGCTTACCAATGTGAAAAGGGCTGCCGAGTATACATTCCACAGTGGTCAAAGAAAGATCTCTTATCATGTAAAAAGTTTATATATGATTTCTTGAATAAAGCGTGTAAACATATTGCCCAATTTACTCCACACAATGATGATCATAATTATGTACATCATGTAGTTGAGAAAGATTGGATTGTTGGTTTAAGTCCAAGTTTAAGAAATGATTTAGGTTACCTCGCTAGCGCCTTAACAAGCTATGATAATTTTAACGTTAATTACCACATAAGTGGTCATAAACAGTTAATATATCGAGAGGAAGCTTATTATGTAGATCTTATTCCAAAAAATGAGAAGACGTTGGTGAAGAAGATTGTGATTAAGCCAAGAAAGACAAATATGACTCCTGAAACATTATTGAAGAAATTTAATTATCTCCTTCGAGTTGATGGTAAACAAGTGGCAACATTGACTTATATTAAATCATCTAATCATATTGCAATAAGTAAATTAAATGATGATGATCTAGTATTAGTTTGTTCAAAAGATTTTCATCAGTTCTTGCGACATCGTTCTGCAGCTGTTCATGGAAAATCTGATATGCAACATTTACCATGTGAAAGGCCAAATCAATTTGATACAGAATGGGCCGTATCTTTATACAGAAAGTGTGTAGAGCCTTTTGGTGGTATCTTACATGAAACAAGAGTGTTGATGCCTCGCATTATTACTTCGGTTAAATTGGTTGCAGATTATTTAAATGAAGTGATTAATGAGCAACATATTTCATTTTCTGAAAAAGAAGGTACTTTGTCTCTCACTATAAATGGAAAAGGCATTGAACTAATTATGGATAAAACTCTAATGGACATTTTGGGTTTTGATCAAAATATCTTTAAAAGTGGTACTGTAACCAAAGCTAGCGCAGACATGTCGCTATCGCGTCGTATTAACTATTTTCAGATATATTCCAATATTGGTGAAGATGTACGTGTGGGAGATGTTGAAGCTCCACTGCTAGCAATGATACCATACCAGCCAAAAAGCTGCAGTATTTTATCTGAGCATACTTTCAAGAAAGTGCATTATACAAGGCTGAAATCAAACTACATCCCACAAATTGATATTGCCATTTATGACGATGCTGGTGCGTTGATTCCTTTTCATAAAGATGCTGTGACAAGTATTACACTCCATTTCCGAATGAAGAGTTAATGCAAAAGTATGCTATTATATTTTTCCAATGTGAATAATATGGAAAGTGAAAATAAGGACTCGTTTCTAATCTACTTGCCCAGTAATGCTTCTATGAATAAATTTCCCAAAAATAAACCATCAGACTATCGAGTAGAATTAAATCGCCCACTGCATTTAGAAGGTGAATGGGAGGTTGGCGTTTCTAGTATTTGCTATGATAGCAATATTCAGAATGTGAATGATTTGGAAGAAATGATATTGACTCCTCGCACCCATGATGGAATAACGATGAATAATGCATTCCAGTTCCCATACAATTTAACATCAGATGGAAAGTGGAACTATGAATGGATTCAGATAAAATCAGATTCTTATGAACCATTTGGGAATGAGAAAATTATTAAGGCATTCAACAGTGGTAATACTTCCATCATGAAGAATAAAAATCAGAAAGCTTATGAGTTTACTATCTATCATTGGAGTGGGAGACAGTTCCTCCGCTTTCATTCTTTTACTAAAGGTCTTACGCTGAGGTTGGATAATGAATTCTATCCGCATCTCGGTTTTGGCCATGGACTACATCTAACGTCAATTGCTACTGCAAATGTTAGAAAAGTTTATTCAAATCGAATCAACAACTTTCATTATAGATTTAAAATATTTGATGAAGATGTTGTAGAATGTGAAGAACGCATCATTTTGAAAAAGCGTGGTGTTCAACCTCTATCACTTATTGAGTTAGTAAAACGATGGAATGAGACTGTGGGTAAGAAGTATGGAGAAAAAATTATGGCGGACAAAAATAAGTTGGTTATTCAGAAATATAATGACAAACTTACAGTTTATTTCTCTCCAACCTTGCGTCATTTTGTAAGACATTATACACCTATTATTGGAAGCGGTGTGGTGTATGCTTCTCATGAATATCACACTAAAGCTGATTCAGTTAATGATGAATGGTGGGTGGACATCTATGGCGATCGCATCAAGAAAATTTACCAGTCTTATGAAGAATCTAAAGTTGCTATCAATATAATGCCGCGTCTATATCATACAATTGAAAGCTTCATTCATGTAGTAAATCCTTATATACAACAGAAGTTGAAGCATGTGATGAAAAGTAAATATGATGTAAAGACACACCACATTTCGTTTTCAATTGAAAATCAACGCGTTGTTCTGAGACTGGGTGATGACATTCAATGTCAATTGAGTAAAAATTTGAGAAAACTCTTTGGTTTTTCAATGCTACAAACAGTGTTTGCTGCTGCGCATACGATTGGTATAGAAACACCAATGACACTTGATAAACATGAACAGCACCTTTACATTCAAAGTGATTTGATTCTACCTATTTCTGTTGGTGAGAAAAAGAATACATTTTACGTGATTTCATTCATGATAAAGACGCTTCATATGGAATAATCGAGAAGATGTTTGAATCTATTTTCTATCATCCCGTCATCAAACAAACTATACCCTCTATTGCTATCAAAATTACCAATGGTTTACAAGAGTGCATCCATGTGAAAGATACTAAATCCCTCATAACGTTAGTGTTTCGGAAAACAAAGTGAGGTCACTGTGATATGTTTATTGAAATATGTACATGAATGTGAAGCAATAGACTTTATACAACATCCACTGAAAATATATACATGAGCGCACTTCAATAAACATTGTTATATACAAAAAGTCTTTTTACTTCGTGAAGGGTGGAAATATACAGGGATAGGAAAAATGTCTTTCAGTGGAAAAGTCATCACATGGGGAATGTACAGATGTGGACACATATTCACAAGGAAAAAACAATCTCATGCGATACATAAAACAACAATGTTTATCTACAGAAATCAACATCAAAATACTAAGTTAAGGATGATTATGCTAAGACGTCTCCTGAATGTGGTAGTGTGAGTTTAATTCTTTTGGGTGGTGGTATGTTTGTGTCAGGATGTCCATGTGGAAGAGATATGTTGTGTTCTAACCAGCACCTCTTATCCTCCCATGCTGAAAGCGCCCGTTTCCTAAAAGTATGAGTTTTGATCTCATGCGACTTAGATTTTAAGATTGTCATATTGACAAACGTTATATTTTTATTTCTATAGGCTTTCCTGAAATTCTTATGTTTCATGTTAGAGACCAATGATCTTGATATGCCTTTAGCGCGCTTAATGCTATCATCACTATCCTTTAATTTCATAGAATACATTTTTGGACGGAGGAGAATCATTTCATCTATTTCCTTCCCTGCTGTCTCATCCTTAAAGCAGCCAAGTTTTGCCTTATTTTTGATGGAGTATAGTGGATGATCAGCAGGATAATTTGATGTATCAAAATATCTTTCTAAAGATTTTCCTACTTCATTGAAATTTAAATCTTTTTGAGTGGTAATACCTAAGAAGAAACTATCTGTATCACCACCCAACAAACGAACCTCTTTTACGAGAGGACATGGTTTTAGTATTTTATAAAAGAGTTGGTACATTTCAAGCTTAGAGTAATCTAGTACAGCTTGACCAATATAGATGGGTTTGCACAACTCAACTTCAGATTTTATCATTTTAACACCTATAAGGTCCTCATCGATAATGTCTCTATCGATGAATAGAGGTGATGAGGTCAATTTGTGATACTTTTGATCATCATTAACTAGTTTGTAGTTTACGCGCTTTCTAACATCCTCCATCGTCTTACCAAATAGACTGTTGTTCTTATATTTATAAAAATCTTTTTCAAAGTTATTTTGGGCTAGTGCACGTTTCTGGCTGTTGCTATCAATATATGGCTTGAGGAAGGCTTTCTGTCTAAATTTAATAATGCGGTGAACTCTTTTTAAAATCATACCCATTTCTAAATAAAATTTTAAGATGCTAAAGTGGACTAGATAGTTTTCTTTATCATACTGGGTGAGTAAAAGTTTGCGACAAGGCTTATAGTCGGGTTGTCCACATGATTCTAAATCTTTATGAAATTGTTTCATAAAGTCGGAAAACATATCTTTACTCACTTCACCTGATTCGGGTGCGAGTGGAAAATCTACGGTTTTATGTTTAATATTTTTTGGATAGATTAGATCTATCTCAAAATAATATCCCCAATCACCTTCATCTGGAATTGCTAGTATGTTAGAAGGGTTGGAGAAATGTTGAATATCACTATCATCTAACCAGCTAAACTCAGAGTGAGGTAGCGGTTTGGATAATGAACTGCCATACAAATTATTTTGGTCATAATACTTCAGATGGGTATGATCATTACCTACTGTTTCAGATTTTAACCTATGTTTATTTACAAATGTGAGACCACCGCGAATTCCTCGCTCAAATAAATTATACATCTCTGGATCTTGTAAGAGATGAATGGTCTCACCAGTCATTTTAAAAGCAGACTTAAATGACATGGCTGGTAGACTGACAAAGTGGACGGGATCTAACTTATCTTCTTCTAATTCCACTCGTCGAAACTCCTGAAATACATCAGCCAGCAAAAATACATCTAACTTAAGGTAGGCAATCATATATTCACCAAATGTATGGCAGTCAAATTTTATCCATGCATCTTGTGCATGATCATAATCTTCGGTCTTGCATTCTGCGCCGGTCAAATCATTTTTAAATTTATCTATGGGCGGAAGAGAAGTCTCGCCGAGTTTACTAATCGCATCAAAATATGCATATGGAAAGACTCCTTTCCGTGTGATGACTTCATCAGTTAGATTTGGGTATTGTTTCTTAAGATTTTGTGTTAGTGGAAGAGACTTTAGATTTTGCACGAGAGAGGCCAGTGATGCAGTCATAAATTGGTAGGAATCTAAAAATTTTATATCAAAATAGACCGTCTTATTTTCTTTAGTTTTATCGACAGGCACTTTTGCTGTCATGGCCATAAACTTCTCTCTCGTTTGCGCTATTACATCAAGCTTCCACTCTTTCATTTGACCTAAACCTCCTTTTAATTTCATATGGCTGTCGTAGCCCTTGAAATTGTGGAAAATGACGGGTAATGTACGCCGCTTCATCCTCAGCGAAAAATTACATTTTGAACAGAGTGCGTTTCTAAATTTACCAGTGATGTGATCATGGTCGCGCACTTTCTTAATCTTATCATCGTCAAATGTTTTCCTACATTTGGGGCAAACGTTGCAACTATCAAATTTTGCTTGATCATCTGCTGTCATATGCAATGATCTGCGATAGAGTTCACCATCATGTTTTTGTTGAAATTTTACAGCCTGTTCGAGGAATTGTAGGACTTGGTAAATACAATCCTCACCTTGCCAGACGCGCATTTTATTTTGCCTACTCCTAAAGTGATCATGCCATACTTCATAGCAGGAAATGGCTGCTGGTCGATGGATGTTATCATCGATATAACATTCGATGTCAGCATAGACGATACGAAGAGGACTTAGTTCATCACCATTCTCTCTATATGAAAACTCCTTATCTTTGGGCATGCGCTCCATTTGCAGTTTACCTCGCTTACACCATTCGTAATGAGTTTCAAATTTAGTTTTCCTCCTAAAGTGGCGAATACATCTGTCGCAGTAATATAACTCTCTACTAGAGTTTTCTAAGTGGTGGTATAAGCGAGAGATTTTGGGAATACCACAGTAGTGCCATTCCTCACTATCATCCTGTTTTGCTAATAACAGGTTTACTGTACGTTCATAACAACTCGAACGCGAGTTGTAGCGCACACCCTTCAATCCCTTTTCCCAAACATGGAGAACTATTTTGATGTTGTTCAATTTTTCAAATTTTTCTATATCTTTAATTTTCATATCGTCACTATTACAGTCATCGAAGTTTAATTCATTCTCCCACTGTTGATACTTACTCTTGCGGTATCGACTATTCTGCACATCATTATAGTGGAGAATGGAGAGGACGGCATACTTAAAACATTGCGATTCGCAATCTACAGAAATGACTGCTGCTTTATGTCTTAAATTTTTCGGAAGTTTAAAGGAGCCTCGACCACTATGATTTCCTAATAAACTGATTTTAATCATGGCGGTCTCAATACCATCAAAAACGAGTCCACTATCACGCTCGTTAAATTTATCTATATTTAATTTTAACCCTTGGATATGAAAATTTATCCAAGACTCACAGTCTACAACTTCGGTTGCAGGAGAGGAGGGTATGTGAAACTCCAACCTCTCTATTATTTGTCCAGTATGGTGGTCGATTTTTACATATTTTATTTTAAGATAGATGAGCGCCTTCATTCTAAAATTGTCTAAATTGTTGAAGAGCGCTTCTATCAATGATGAATTTTGATGAAACCATTCCTCAAAGTTAGCAATGGTTTCTGAGGAGTCCATCTGGTAGTTCCTCACTAAATTATTTATGGACACCTCAGTGAGTCGGATAGAGGAGGTACCGTTGGTGTAGGTATCGTTCGTGTGTGTATGTTGAAGTCTGTGCGAAGATAGTTCAAAACGTGTCTCGAAAGACTGAATGCATAAATCGCAAGAAAAGGAGACATCGTTAACAGAATCATCCCTACCTTCGGAGATTGATGCCGGCTTAGGTCTACAAACACCTCGCTTGATGTGTCGGATGAGATCACGCTTCCTCGTGAAGATGTGTCCACAGTCAGCACATTGCCGATCGTCGCATTCCCGCGACAATGTTGACATGGACTCGCACGAGATGGAACTGGTATCACCTGAAAGAGAAATCATTCTTTCATCTCTGTTCAAGTCTCAGTGTATTGTTACAACCTACCTTGACTCAACAACTCTAAACTTTCCTCGAGAAGGGAGGGTGTTGGTGATGAAGTTGATGCCTGAAATTGAGGAAGATGCTATTAGCCACACGTTTGAGGGAGATGAGTGAAGAAATTTTCAACTTACCATTTGAACGAAATTATGTTTAAGCTTGATACTTCAACAAGATAGAGACTTCACTCAAATTTGGAATTCACTAAAGAGCAGTTCACTTGTACGCCTCAAATACAGAATTCGTCAGAGAACAGTTCACTTATGCGTCTCAAAGACAGAGTGAAATGATACGGATGTCACTTTGCTTATATACTTTCATTCTCTTCATTCATTGGATGTTCATTCTGATTGGCTGCTTGTGTATACTTAAGAATTAGAAAACATTTCAAAGTCATTATTCACAGTCAACATGACGAGCCCTCCAACAACACCAAACACAAAATTCTCTTCTCCATGCTCAACACCAAAGGCGCTCGTTACACCAAATGCACCAAGAAAGGCGAAGGTGGAGAAGGTGTACCGACTGGACAATATACGAAAGTTATCATTACCAGCGGACGAGGAAGAGGAGAGTGTATGTGAGAAGGAGTGTCCCGACTTAACAGGCGTGAGGTGGAAGTATCTCCAGTACAATACTGACGATGTGATGGAGATCACCAGCACGAAATTCCTCCACCAATTATGGGAGTGGTACACCCCTAACTCCCAGCCACGAACTATGGCAGAGTGGGAGTATATTGATAAAGTGAGGCTCGCAGTGGAAGAACGATTAAAGCAACTGAACTGTTTTTGTTATCTATGTGAAGCCAGACTCTGGGACGATATTGACGATGAAGACCTTTTGAAATACATGCCATAATAAATTTTTACTTCATATCATCTTTGCTTTCATACTGACGTACTTGAATGGGGCTTCAGTGGATGATTTAACCATGTATACATTTTCATTTGGAAATAGTAGCACGCTTAGTCTAACTTGTAAATCTTAAAACATTTCATATGGACGATGATGATAGATGAAATAGTGTAAAATAAAATTAAGATAGCTTACACTTCTGATACAGGGATAGCAATCGACTGCGATCCATGTGTAAAGAGCTTGTTAGACTACGGAAGAGAGAAGTGTGTTATGTTGCGTGTGGCGCGTGAGTGTCCTCCCATTTCATTCCATTCATTATTTTTCTTCCCCTCTGCATTCCATATCCGAGGATATGTGGCGGGCTTGGGACCGCTTTAGCTGCATTAGAAGGTTGGCCCTTAAAAGAGCCCATGGGTCGTTCTCCGTCCACCGACACTCCTCTCACTTCTGCAAAAACTCTGAAAGAAAAAGAATAGGAGATTAGATGAGCTACAAAAATGATCATGTTGAGGAAGCTTACTGGGAACTTTCTTCCGAACTTTTCGGACGACGAAGTCTTCAAGCTGACCGGTAATGTCCATACTCATGTGGAGACATCGGACTCCGTCGCCCTCATAACATTGTTGGGTCACGTTGGGGTCATTGGTGATGGTTGGGGCGTCGCATACATTATTCTCAAAGAGGGGAAGATGGACGTCATACACTCTCCTTTTTCGACACTTCAAACGCTCATGCAGTCGCTCCACTTCACCCGTCAACCTCTTATTAATAACCTTCACCTCCTCCGTCTCCTTCACCACGCTTCGCATCCGCTCTATCTCTTCATCCTTCCTCGACACACTCGCCTGCAAACTCTCCACCAAACCTGCCTTCCTCATCAACTCGCTCCTTTCCGCCATCCATTCCTTCTCCTTCTTTCTCAAGCTCTCCAACTCTTCCCTCGTTGCCCTATACCCCTCAACCTTCACCTTCAGCTCTTCATTCTCCTTCAAAACTTTTCTATTATTACTTTCCAAAGCCATCACACGATCCTTCATTCTCACAAATACCTCCGTATCATGCGCCTCTTGCTGCCGTGGCGATGACGCTGCCATCGGCTTAGCCACTTCCTCCCCCTCCCACTCTTCCTTCAAATGTCCCCAAACAAATCTTCCATCACCGCATCCAAATCAACATCATCCTTCTTCTTCATTTTCGCTCTCAACTCAACTTCCTCACTCGAACTCCCATCACTCGAAATCACATCACTCGCATTCCTCACCACTTTCTCCCCAATCACGTCCTGAATCGTTGCCACCGCCTTTCTCACCTCTTCCCTTTCCAACAACTCTCCCTCAAACCATGCCTTGAACCCCTTCTCTCCGATGTTCCCACTCTCACACTGCAAATGCGCCTTCATAAATTCCTTCTCATCCCCCATCACAGATTTCCGACAAGACACACACAACCTCAACATCACTTTCCTCTCATGGCCCATCGTCCCCTCTTTTTCTTTTAAATGTTTCTTCAGTTCGCTACCTCTGGCAATCTTGCCACAACTACACTTCCCAACCAACATCTTTGCGTTATTCGGTTTTGTCATGATAATTCTGTAAAGATAGAGTAAAATTTGATAGCAAGTGTTTATAGCATACTACTTGCTGATATGCATTGAAAGACTAAGTCACCAAACATTTGATAGCAAGTCAGCAACCGTTTGGGTGTTAAGCTCTTGAATCCGTTACAGGCATTACTCAGAGGGGATCTTATCCCAGCTCCAAGGCCTCGACCCACAAATCCAACCTCGATCGGACAGAGCGTGCGTCATATCACTGTGTTGGTATCCGGGCCCCAGTTTTGACATGAAAACCGGTGGAGTTATTTACAAGAGGAAACGACCCAAGTCACACAGACTCATAAACGACTGCTTTTTATTCAAAAACTTTAATTATTATCATTAAATATGAATTTAAATTTTTCAGTATTTTGGCACTACTCATAAAACGTTTATAAGTAGTCTGTCACCTTCAGCATAGCAAACGCTGTCGAATGTTTTTTGAATCAAGTCTAAAGGACTTGTAGAAGCAAAGTTATAGCCGTTTGAAGATTTCGGCCTACTATCATCAAATTGTCAGTCATGCTATACTGACTAACCTATAAGTCTGACACCTTAGCTGATATCAGCAATGTAAAGTCAGAAGTCTGATATCGGACCTCAAGAGAAACGACTTACCTGTAGTCAGTTTCTCAACTTAGTGAAATTCCTCTCCCGATCCCGTTCTTTTATACCCTGTGAATATGCAATCGATAAGAGGGGGGGGGACGTCAGTGAAATTTCAAAATTTGATGAAAAATGTTTTGGTGACGGTCCCAGGTCGAAATTCCACACTTTGGAAAATTTTCAAATTTTTACCCATACAAAGCCACTCTGACACTTAGGATTTTTTCAGGTGAGCGAGCTCCGACCTAAAATCTTGTAACCGCTCTAACTTTTGAACGAAGACAGATAGGAACAAGCCGATTCTTTCACTGAATTTGTCTCACTCTTAGCTTTCAAACGAGCTATCGCACGACAAAATCCGTCCACTGGAAGCCAAAATCGAAGCAAGCTGTCCAGGGGTGGGGACGTCAGTGAAATTTCAAAATTTGATGAAAAATGTTTTGGTGACGGTCCCAGGTCGAAATTCCACACTTTGGAAAATTTTCAAATTTTTACCCATACAAAGCCACTCTGACACTTAGGATTTTTTCAGGTGAGCGAGCTCCGACCTAAAATCTTGTAACCGCTCTAACTTTTGAACGAAGACAGATAGGAACAAGCCGATTCTTTCACTGAATTTGTCTCACTCTTAGCTTTCAAACGAGCTATCGCACGACAAAATCCGTCCACTGGAAGCCAAAATCGAAGCAAGCTGTCCAGAGGGGGGGGACGTCAGTGAAATTTCAAAATTTGATGAAAAATGTTTTGGTGACGGTCCCAGGTCGAAATTCCACACTTTGGAAAATTTTCAAATTTTTACCCATACAAAGCCACTCTGACACTTAGGATTTTTTCAGGTGAGCGAGCTCCGACCTAAAATCTTGTAACCGCTCTAACTTTTGAACGAAGACAGATAGGAACAAGCCGATTCTTTCACTGAATTTGTCTCACTCTTAGCTTTCAAACGAGCTATCGCACGACAAAATCCGTCCACTGGAAGCCAAAATCGAAGCAAGCTGTCCAGAGGGGGGGGGACGTCAGCGAAAATTTTTCTCTCCGATTGACTTGAAACTCACCATACCGATGCAGAATTTCACGCTGAATCCGAATCTGGCCTCCGTTTTCTCATCCGATGCTTCGTTTTGGCTCTACAGTAGGCAGCCATCGCAAAAATTCTAACTCTGTCGTTTTTTCGAAAAATGTTGAAAATTTTTTCTCTCCGATTGACTTGAAACTCACCATACAGATAGAGAGTTTCACGCTGATTCCAAATCTGAAATCCGTTTTCCAATCCGATGCTTCGTTTTGAAGCTACAGCCCAAAACGTCCCAAATTCTAACTCTGTCGTTTTTCGCCAATGTCCCAAAATCTTAAATGGCGTCTCACATCTAAACGAAGACAGATAGGAACAAGCCGATTCTTTCACTGAATTTGTCTCACTCTTAGCTTTCAAACGAGCTATCGCACGACAAAATCCGTCCACTGGAAGCCAAAATCGAAGCGAGCTGTCCAGAGGGGGGGGGACATCAGCGAAACTTTTTTCTCTCCGATTGCTTTCAAATTCACCATACAGATGCAGAATTGCACGCTGAATCCGAATCTGGCCTCCGTTTTCCCATCCGATGCTTCGTTTGGGCGCTACACACCAAAACGTCCCAAATTTTAACTCTGTTAAAATTTTGAAGAAAAATTTTTTCTCGCCGATTGAGCTGGAAATCACACCACAGATGCAGAATTTTACGCTGAATCCGAATCTGGCAGCCATTTCACCATCCACGACAACCTAGACGGTCGCCCACGTCAACCTAGACGGTCGCCCACGTCAACCTAGACGGTCGCCCACGTCAACCAGGCGGTCGGACCAACTCACCCGAGTCTCACACTCTGTCGTTGCAGAGGGGGGGGAGTCAGCGAACATGTTGTGAACGTGAACCAACCTGGCCGGCACACCACGACAGACCACAACCTCTGTCGTTCCAGAGGGTGGGGGGGGGGGACTCAGACCCGAAGCACCACGGCGGCCGACCACGACACTCTGCCGTTCCAGAGGGGGGGGGGCGCCGGTCGAGTGTTTGTCACTTGCTTACTACTCTGATCAAAATGTGTTTTTTCTTAGTTATTGCAAAAGAGTTCGCCTCCAACCTGAAATCTCTAAAACGAATTTCACAAGAGATAGTGGGCCTACATTTTCATTTTCAGAGATTCAAAAATGTCTCATTACCAAAGATTGCTACCTCTAACTTAGTTTTATAATAGTTAGGAATGTATAATTATTCCCTGCAATTAGTTTGAGATATCATTTGATGCTAAAATCAGCAAAATTAGGGACCATGTAGAGGCTCTCAGACATTTCGATAACCATGACCTATGAACTTTATCTGTGTTTATCCACTTTTTTAATGATCTATCCATTGACAAAAGAAAGATGAGGAAACCGACTCAAATTGATGATGCAGCAATTTTCTTGCAATTGAATTATCATGGTGACGAAGCCAATACGGAGATTGTCATGATTATTTTGACAATAATGGCTCATAAGGACTTATGATAATTTGTAACCAGCTATCATGAACTTATTATAAATTCATGAATACAATTTCGTACAGGAGGGTGAAGGTTCAAACTACGATAATATCAACAACATTGGTGGGGGAACAAGTAAAAAGCCGTAATTGCTATTAACTTGGTGTAAATGACCTGTCTTCGCCTGATATTTGCGTGGAAAGAAACTTGCCACATATTTTGCTATACAATCCCAAGAACAATCTCTACAGAACAACAACAGGATACCGCTGAAATCCCAAATTGTTGGTCGTTATCTGTTCTTTGGCAAATCTGTCAGATTAATAAGAGAACGAATAGGCCTATGTGAAATTCGAATGGAGATGTCGCATTTATGGGAATGCAACTTGAATTTTCTTGTTTTATCTACTCAAACTGTGGAAGCTAAACTTGATCAATTATTGAAAACATATGACGATTGTGTGAAGCGACAGAAATATGATTGAAGTAATAAATCATTAAGTAAATATCATTGATATAATGAAAGAAAATGGTGTTTAGCTGTGCAGCGAGGATAAATGTCAACACCAAATTCGGAAAAATCGGGTATACTACGGAGAAGGCTACGAGTCATATTACAATCAATCCTTCCAAAAAGGACAAAGAAATTCATTCAACCAATGTCCTCGAATTTTGATTTAATATCATCTGAAGAATTGGAAACAGATATCGACAGCGAGTATCAAGAGTCATATCATCGAGGTGATCGGTCCACTGAAACTGGAAGAAAATATTATAAGACAAATGCAGCTATCAAATTAGTGGCATCTTCAAAGTTATCAACTCGCAAAGCAGCGTGTCTGTAATCAACTGTTTGAATCTGGAGTAGACATTCACACACCTACACAGTCCGGCATGTATAAGTCTACCATCAAGGAGACGAGAAAACTTAAAGATGAAATGAAAGAGACTTTGAGTGTGAAACATTGGTCGCTACATTTCGATGGTAAGCGAATTGACAATCGAGAATATCAAGTATTGGTTTTGAAAAAACGAACACAGAGAAACCAAGCTAGACAATTATACTTGAACTACCCAATGGAAAGGCTGATACGTTTGTCCAAGAAATAACAGCTTGATGAATATAAGCTATGGAGAAGCATAAAAATGATTGTTGCTGTCACAACTAATGTCAATACTGGAAGACGAAATGGAATTGTCATTCAATTGCGAAAGTTATTTGTTATATAACAACAAGAAATATCACAATTTGTTGGTTGTCAATACCATTATATTCTCGATCCAGTGCTTCGTTCGGTGATGGATGACAAACTCGGCGGCAACAATACTTCACCCAGTATAGAATATCAATTCGTCATTGAGGTTTTGAAGAACTACGAACTATTGACAGCAAATTTCAGTAATGGAAATGAAGATATAACAGAAACGGTATGATGGCGTGACGATATGAAACATTTATCTCATTTGACCAGAGGTTTCCTAAAAAAACAATTCCAGAGAATACCGAATTGAAGTATTACAAGATGGAACTCCCGGGCAATCCCCGCTCTCCTGGCTCACATTCTTTTATCCAGAGAGAAGAGCCTCATCGTATGAAATTTGCCTGCCCCTTTCTTCGAGTGTGTGGACTGATCTTTGATTTATCAACCAATTGTACAATGCAACTGAATATCAAACATTATGTAACAACAGTTTGCAGAATCAGCAAGAAGCTTTGACAACTCTTGGAATCAAGAACCTTCAAGACTGGAAATTCTAAGAACGAATCGGCATCGAACGCGCCATAAAGTGCTTTTAACATATCAATGACTTTTGCAGATAGAAGGAGAGCGTTCAGTCAAAGCTTCTATTGTGCAAGCAAGGAATGAAACGAGTGTCATTTTTACTTTTTAGTATTCAGGTAAGATAATTGTGAAATATCGAATTTTTGATCAATGGAATTAGATGATAGTAATGATTATAATAGAACTTTATTGGGCGAGCGCTTTCGAGTATTTCCACTCATCTACAGGCATCATTCAACGGTAAAAGCAAGCCTAAATACAATTTCAGGTGGCGCGAGTTAAAATCAAATCAATCCAATTAAAATAAGAACAATTCTTCTGATGTGCTGTGGTTGTTCAGTAGGCTTTTATTCTGTGATGTATTGTTTGATGAAAAGGGTTTCTGTTATTTTTGTGTCGTTTGTGCGCATGAGTATTCTGAAGCTGTTGTGTGTTGGTGGGTGAATGTGTGTCGAGACACACAGAAGAATTGTTCTCACTTTAATTGGATTGATTTTATTTTAACTCGAGCCACCTGAAATTGTATTTACGCTTGCTTTTACCGTTGAATGATGCCTGTAGATGAGTGGAAATACTCGAAAGCGCTCGCCCAATAAAGTGCTATCTTTGCGACTTTTGTGTTCTGGATTATAATGGAGTTTAGTAGGTAAATCATATTACTTCGTATATACCCCTTAATTATGTCAAAATAACTTTTTCTCATTAACTAAACAGCATCAAAAATTGATCAAATAATTATAATAATAGAATTAACTAGCAGAAATCCCCTTTTTGCTGAAAAAATGCAATTTTTAAGATATTAATTTTGAGTTGGGGGTGAATATTTTTCGATAAAATCAAAATAAAGCATATTTTTGTTAGTTTTGATGAAAAGTTCATCGATTCATGATACAGGAATATAGGGTTAGGAAAAATTCATACCCCTAGTGTACATACACTCGTTGTTTGGTGAAATGTTGTTTATTTTACATGTGTTGTTAAACTGTTAGTCGCTGATCAATTCGTTACATTTTTGTAAAGTTCTTTCTGCTTTTCTGAATATTTGCTTTACTTTGTGATGTAATACTTTAAAGGCGATGTTAGGATACTATTTGATTATATGAGTGTCATTGTTCGACAACGTTTCGGAACTGAGAACTTGGTCAATTTTCAAGTACAAATAAGTTATGAAAGTATTTAAAAATCATAAGTTACGACATACAAAAATATCACTGCTATCAAATGACGGTCAACTGTTTAGTTAATCCTATATATCTTTTTTTTATTCAGTGTGGGATTTCTTTCTTTGATTAGAATGGCTTCAGCGATCTGCAACTCATTGATTTCCGAGAACTTAGCTAGTACAGACATAGAGCCAATGATGCTTTTGGGTTTTGTGCGGCATGTGTTAAATGAAAATTAAAACAAAAGTTTATAATCGACTCAATCCTATAATTGAGCAGATCTTTTCCACCTAACTTCAGTGACTGACAATGAAAAATCAATATATTTTTCAATCTATTTTGGCATGACAACTACTGTATTTACTGGAGAATAATTCAATATCTGTCGTCAGATAGGTGCTGTACATGTGAAACGATGGAATCTGTCACAACTTCTGTCACATACAGTTCGTTTTATAAATAGTTAGAAATTAGTTAAAAACAGCAAAATTTTATAGAAAAAGAGTAAGTCTTCAACTGTAATTGAATGAATTTTTTTCCTATATCATATTAATTTTTTTTCTTTGTTAAATGCTGACTCAGTAAGGGCCTAGTCCTTAAAAAGAGTGATGGGTACGTACCCTAGTAGCCAGATTCGTGTCCTCTAAGTTCCGTCAATCGAAGTTAATCACCATCCGGATGCGATTAGGCATGCTGCTGATCAAATTTCTGATCATCTGTTGACCAATCTGATTCCACTCCTGCCTCACTACAGATTCCATCCGATTCAAAACATTGCCAGGACAAATTCGTCGACGAACTCGCCATTTCAAGATAGTCTAGACATGCTCGATTGGATTCAAGTAAGGAAACCATACCGGCCAGTCTAGGGTTCGTATTCCTGCATGTCGTCTATACAGCTGAGTTGCCCTGGCGCGATGGCATGGAGCATTGTCATCCATGAGAATCCAATCAGATGATGGATCACCTAAACTGAATGTTAAAGGATAAACGTGTTCTTTGAGCACTCGAACGTAGCGTTCAGAGTTCATGCTCTCCCTCATAACATGCAGTAAACTGCGACCATCACACCCAGATGGCTCCTTATATGAGCAATTTCCTGCAATCATCCTGACTCCTCGATGTAAAAAACGATCAGGAATGTCTTGTCCAGACTTCAGCCAAAGGCGTAGACGTCCATCTTTCAATTTTAATCGGACAGCTGCCTGATACGACCAAACAACACGTGACCACTTATTCCGTCAGTGGCAACGTTTCATTGACCACTGACGTCTCAGTTTCTTGTGTCGCTCGGACAGATTCAGCTTCGATGGTCTCCAGTAAGTAATGCTTTCAGGGACCTTTAATTGCTGCGACACAGCGGAAACTGGGCGGCCACTTCGGATCAAAGCCTCAGCTTGACATCTAAGGTAGCCTTTGTGGTAGGCTTTCAGTACAGCAGTTCACATGTTACTGAAAGAAACAAAACAAATGAAATGAATGAATTCGATGTCTTTCGATTACACAGCACTGTTCTCGTCTGCATAAGCAAGCAGTTTAGACAATGCAGACAGCCGCACAGTAAAGAAATCCATCTGTCTGAGGAAGTGTGTGATCTGTCAGTTATAGACGTGTGAGAGTGATGATTCACGCTTTCTGGTTAGCGATGAAAATGAGAAATGAATTCCAAACAATGTACAAAAGATTGAAACATTATTTAGTCGACTGAATGCTATATTTGGAGCATGGTCATGAAATTTTCACTGGAGCAATTTCAGAACATGAGCTTTCTAAACATATGAAGTTTGTTGAATTTGGAACCGACTTCTATACGTTACTTACGCATACCCATTTCAATTCTTTATGAAACAATTGATTAACACATTATGATTTATTTAAAATGCAGACATGAGTTCGGACATCACTGCGGTTTAACTACTGCGATTAGTATAAGTTGTTATACGACTGCTCAAGCCGTCACGTGTCACTATTCGTTTCATGTACTCACTCAAAACAATTAGCAACATGAGTGAACTTGAACAGTTTAGTGATTTCCTTTTCATTTGATTTTAGTTTTTCTTTGCGTGTGTTTCTAGTCAGGCTAGAGTTATTCCACCCTACTACTGGCAAATTGTGACCCAGTACTACCTGTTTCAATTGTTCTATGTCAGTCAGATCAAAGGTATCAAATTGCTCTAGCTACTGGTGCAAGGTAACCCAGTACTATCTGTCGCCTATACCTTTCATTTCTATGTTTATACATTACCATGTTTGAAATTTTTGAGTTACTTTGAATTATGCAGAATAGATTCACTTGTAGATGATCAGCAGGTGCTGATCGAAATATACTGCCTGACATAAAAAATTCTCCACTCAAATATATGAACTTTATTCTACTCACACTCATGTCAGTTATATATAATTATAAGATAGCATTTTATATAAAACATTATATTTGAATAAATGGGAGACATTAGTACCGAGTATGTCCTCCCTGCATTGAAATGCAGCTTTGAAGTCTCATCGGCATCGAGTCGCAAAGATGATCAAGCCGTTCTTGATCCAGCAATGACCATTGATCGATGAGTCTCTGTAAAAGAGCTGTCAGTGTTGATGACGGATGATCATATGCATCTCTCACTTTCCGACCAAGTTCATCCAAAACATGTTCGATCGGAGACTGGTCGGGGGAGCGTGAAGGCCAATGGAGGATGCGAATTCCAGATCTCACTATCGCTGTTGTTTCACAATGAGCTCTGTGTGGTCGAGCGTTGTCATCCTGGAATATGAGGTTGAGTTCATTTACCGTTGGGATGACGATTGGAGATATGATATTCGATAAATATCGCTCTCCGTTCAAGTTCCCATTCACAATGACTGCGACAGTTCGATATCCGTACCAGATAGCGGCCCAGATCATCACGCTACCACCACCATAGCGGTCATGCTCAGATATGCAGCAGGGTGAATACCTCTCACCAACCATTCGATGCACTCTAATGCGACCATCGTGAAAATCCAAAGTGAAACGGGATTCATTCGTCCATATCACTTGACGCCATTCCTCTGTGCTCCACGACAGATGCTTCTCACACCATTCCACACGCTTTCGCTTGTGTTCGAGACCTGCGGAGAAAAAAATTGGCAGTGAAACAATGTCATTGTGTGAAATTCTCGCATTACTTACTTAGACGAATTCTTACAGCAGGTCGGTATGATCTCAGGCCCGCTTCTGCTAGACGGCGATATGCTGTTCTTATACTGCATGCAATTCCTGCTGCAGCTTTCCAGCTGATGGCCAGTCGAGGAACACTGTTAAAGCGATTGCGCTTTGCTGAGATAACCAACTTCCTATCGGTAGCATTGTTTGTCAATCTCGGTCTCGCTGATCCTTTCCTTCTTTTAACATTTCCATCATTGTTCCATCGACTCCACCACCTGCTCACAGTGGAGTGTGACACACCCAACTTCCGTCCAACAAACCTACAACTCTTACCACATCGTAGCATTCCAACAGCCATTCCTTTTACAAACTCTGATTGCGACATTTTTGCTTCAAAATTTAGTCAGAAAGAATTGCTTGATAGTGATAAAAGGTCGAATTTGAAATGCATCAACTATGCCAAAGATATCGACAATGGACAGCTGATTTATATTAGCATGACAAATTTGATGCATAGACATCCTGGTCAGTGCAGCATGAAATAAAAGTCGTCCACTTTCATTGAGGTTTTCTATATCAAGTGGATCGTTTTTAATGTCATAGAGTATACGGTATATATCGCAAGTTATATATATAAAAGAAAGAGATTATCTTTTGAATATCGAACAAAACTTGGTTCTTCTCAACTGAGCATAATTATGTCAAACCAAGGCATCTTCGCAATATCATTCAAAACATTTTTACTTACATCCATCTGTGATGAATACCAACTGCAAACTGAAGCTTGAAATTTTGCAGATCGACTATGTAGTTGAAGAAATAAGTGTTCATCACATCCCGGGTAACCGAAGTGACCGATTATTTGAAAGAGTGATTCTTGTTGTAATACCAGAACAAGCTTTGCGTAAAAATTACAGATCCAATAATCGCATACCATCAGAATAGCAAAATATTGATCATAATGTGTCTGTGAATTTCTGCCGTACATTTTTAGCCGTCATCTGTCAGTTTTTCATTGACACCTCCATTTATTACATCGATTACTAATTGTCCATTGACACTGTAGGATATCAGTTTAGCTACAATCCATCAATGCGATGATGTTAAGTCAATGAGAGATAATCATATTGTCGCAAGTCGGTGGAAGTGGTGCATTCAGGTCTTACTGCATCGGCAATGATACAGATATTCATACTTCCTCATAAATAATGCTTCATTTAATATTTCATATTAAAGATACATAATATTTCATTATTTCAGGTTCGACTAATCTTTATCGTAAGACTAGTTTGTAGCAGTATCTATTACCATTCGTGGAAGCTCTTCAGTCTCACTTCATCCGTAGCATTCAAACTTGTCTCCCCCGTAATCACGTAAGTGTTTTCACATTTTTTCTTAGTTTATAGTTGCCGTGTTTCTGTCTTCACGAAGCTCTTAACTGTCAAGCAGATCAGGCTTTCTGTATAGTGCAGACGTCATCACTATTTATTTTTCAAAAAGTTAATCGATTTCATTTGTCGGCATTATATCAATAATCCACGCAATTCTTTTTATACTGTGAAACAGTCAATGAGGCATGTTTAATTACCAGTAATTGACTTCATAGATGAAGAAAGCCAATGGCGCTTTCATGCAAGCTTCTAGCGTGAGTCGTGTAGGACTACATTCTAATAATTGGTTTACTGGAGTAACAATCGGAGTCATCTTGAAGTATTAGAGCGCTAATTCTAGAAGATTTGAGACACAAAAATCAATAGTCAAAAGTGTATATTTCCAAGAAATATGGAAAGCAGGAGCATACATGTACGGTAACATAATGCACGAAAACGGAACTTGCTGAAAGAATATGTGTATATATATTTGGAGCATATTGCACCCAGAATTTTCACTGTAAATAAAAGCAAAATAATTCTGCCTCATTCCTTCTAAGGCAACATCAACATGTTCAGTGGAGAGAGAGACAATGCAGTTGCATCACAATCTCTATCTACGTAAAAGGGACTAATGGGCAAAGTAAATTTATTTCACAACGTCAATCAATGTCTTTGGCTATAAGTTCAGAAGTAACCGTTCCGTTCATTTACCAGTGCATAGCTATCTGCTTTTAATAAAATAGTTTCCAGAATGAAAGGACATTTGTACTGACCACAGAAGTAGATTGTTTAACTGCATCACTTTGCTAGAAGTGCAAACTGATTCAAACAGATGGCACATGCAGGAACTTAATAAGTGGGCAAAAAGAAATTTTTAATACCTTACAGAGATAGGAAAAATAGTCGTGCGTCGCTTGCGGATTGCTCTGAATTCCTTCAAAATGCTCCGATCGCCACGATTCCTTCAGATTCGAAGAATTTAGATCATTGCGCAAAAGTTTTCTCCATAATGTTGGGCCCTGCGATTATTATTAAAAAAAGTTAGCAGGCGCATGAAAAAACGTTCACAAACTTCTTTGTAGAACTTGACATCGTCTGTGTCTCTTTGCTGTGTGATCCGGTTGATAGCGGTCACTGAAACTTTGCACAACTTGGCGTGTTTAATGTTGAAGTGGCTGCTCATTGTTCGATTGCTATGGTATTTAGTCAGCAGATTGTGTCATTTCATTTACGTTACAGGTTCCAATGTTTCCTTTCTAGTCAAACGGAAGAAGTGACGACCTGTCTAATTCTGTGGTACTGACCGATGATTCTGAAATTTTCAGACTTAGGAAAATGGTCATGCATAGACATCTCAGTTTGTATTGGATAACCTTTCAGATACTCATTTACGTTTGCGTTTAGCACCACCAATGTACCGCATTTGACATCGTACACAACTGTATTCATGAATGACGTTAGATTTCAAACCACTCGCAATGGCTTCCATGGTTTGAAAATATGCTACTCATCTATTGATAAGGATCGCTTCAAAATTCATAGTGAATTCTGTATGTAAATGGTTTGAATGTTTAACTTAAGATGTATAAGATGAATTGCAAAATTACTGTTTGTGTATGTATATACATTAGGATATGAATTTTTTCTAACCCTATATTCCTGCATCATGATTCGATGAACTTTTCATCAAAACTAACAAAAATATGCCTTATTCTGATTTTATTAAAAAAAGTTCACACCACTTCAAGGAAAATCTTGAAAATTGCAAAAAATGCGATTTCTGCTAGTTTTTCTTCAAATTAATTATTTGATTATTTGCTAATGCCATTTAGTTAATGAGAAAAAGTTGGTTCGTCATAAATTAAAGGGCATATATGGAGTAATATGGCTTACCTACTATGATCTATCATAATTATTACTATCATCTAATTTCATTGATCAAAAATTCGATATTTCACAATTATCTTATCTGAATACTAAAAAGTAAAAATGACATTCGTTTCATTCCTTGCTTGCACAATAGAAGCTTTGATTGAACGCTCTCGTTCTATCTGCAAAAGTCATTGGTATCTTGAAGGCACTTTATGGCGCGTTCTGTACTGATTAGTTCTTAGAATTTCCAGTCTTGAAGGTTCTTGATTCCAAAAGTTATTATCAGAAGTCAAAGCTTTTTGCTGATTCTGCAAGCTGTTGCTGCATAATGTGTGATAGTCAGTTGCATTGTACAATTGGTTGATAAACCAAACATCAGACCACAACTCAAAATGAAGCGGGAAATTTCATACGATGAGGCTCTTCTCTCTGGATAAAAGAATGTGAGCCAGGGCAGCGGGGATAGACCGGGAGTTCCATCTTGTAATACTTAAATTCGGTATTCTCTGGAATTGTTTTTTTAGGAAACTCTGGTCAAATGAAATAAATATTTCAAATCGTCATGCCATCCTGCTGTTTCTTCAATGTCTTTATTTTCATTACTGAAATTCGCCGTCAGTAGTTGGCAGTTCTTCAAAACTGAAGGGCAAATTGATATTAATTATCATTTATTAATTAATCATTTGGGTGAAGTATTATTGCCGCCGAGTTTGTCATCCATCATCAAACGAAGCACTGGATCGAGAATATAATGGTATTGACAACCAACAAATTGTGATATTTCTTGTTGTTATATAGCAAATAACTTTCGCAATTGAATGACAATTCCATTTCGTCTTCCAGTATTGACATTAGTTGTGACAGCAACAATCATTTTTATGCTTCTCCATAGCTTATATTCATCAAGCTGTTATTTCTTGGACAAACGTATCAGCCTTTCCATTGGGTAGTTCAAGTATAATTGTCTAGCTTGGTTTCTCTGTGTTCGTTTTTTCAAAACCAATACTTGATATTCTCGATTGTCAATTCGCTTACCATCGAAATGTAGCGACCAATGTTTCACACTCAAAGTCTCTTTCATTTCATCTCTAAGTTTTCTCGTCTCCTTGATGGTAGACTTATACATGCCGGACTGTGTAGGTGTGTGAATGTCTACTCCAGATTCAAACAGTTGATTACAGACACGCTGCTTTGCGAGTTGATAACTTTGAAGATGCCACTAATTTGATAGCTGCATTTGTCTTATAATATTTTCTTCTAGTTCTACCGATCGCCTGAATGATCTGACTCTTGAGACTCGCTGTCGATATCTGTTTCCGATTCTTAAGATGATATTAAATCAAAATTCGAGGACATTGGTTGAATGAATTTCTTTCTCCTTTTCGAAGGATTGATTGTAATAGGGCATGACAGCCGCATACAGAAGACTTTTCATGTCGCAAGTGACTCAAAAGAACGGGATGTCTTCTTAGGTTTATTGGCTAAAAGAATTACTAAAAACAATATGTACAGGCCCAACGTTTCGCGTGTTCACACTTCCTCAGGGGCAAAACAGATAAGACTTACGGCTAAAAACGTCAGTACAGCACAGGAGAGCGCTCTATCTTAGAGCGTTGTCCTTTTATACGTTCTGGTGCGGGGTGTGAGAATCAGACATCAGAAATCGATCAATTCGTGTTTACGGTTTATCGTGGGCTTCAGGCAATTAATAAAACGAGCTTCACTCAACCGAGTGTCCACCGGACTCTTGCATTTTTCCAAGATATCGAATGTGAAGTCGTCAATAGAGGAAACCTGATAACAATTAATTCTGTGATCAGCCAAAGCACTGCTGATATTACTATTGAAAGACCGACTGTGTTCATTGAAGCGGAATTTAAAAGGGCGACTTGTCTGCCCGACGTACGTATTGTGGCAAAAATGACCAAGTAAACTTGTAAACTAAAAATTTGCTCAAACAAGTGTAATTGCTGGGTAGGCGATTACAGGCAATACAATTTTCGTGCTTTTCAATTCTAGGATTGCATTGAAGATTATTATATAAGTTAGAGTTAGGGACATCAACCAATGATACAGGTAAGTCATAATTTCTGATGAGGGTACGAATTTGACGGCTGGTGCTATCATTCACGTATTTAATTTTTAAGATATTGGTTTTATTTTTTGACTTGGATTTTTGCTTGTGCTTTTTTTAAATATGCTGTTGGCATTTAACTTCTTTAGCAAATTTTTAGTTTACAAGTTTACTTGCAATTTTTGCCACAACACGTACGTCGGGCAGACAAGTCGCCCTTTTAAATTCCGCTTCAATGAACACAGTCGGTCTTTCAATAGTAATATCAGCAGTGCTTTGGCTGATCACAGAATTAATTGTTATCAGGTTTCCTCTATTGACGACTTCACATTCGATATCTTGGAAAAATGCAAGAGTCCGGTGGACACTCGGTTGAGTGAAGCTCGTTTTATTAATTGCCTGAAGCCCACGATAAACCGTAAACACGAATTGATCGATTTCTGATGTCTGATTCTCACACCCCGCACCAGAACGTATAAAAGGACAACGCTCTAAGATAGAGCGCTCTCCTGTGCTGTACTGACGTTTTTAGCCGTAAGTCTTATCTGTTTTGCCCCTGAGGAAGTGTGAACACGCGAAACGTTGGGCCTGTACATATTGTTTTTAGTAATTCTTTTAGCCAATAAACCTAAGAAGACACCCCGTTCTTTTGAGATTGTAATAGGATTCACAACCTTCTCCGTCGTATACCCAATTTGTCCATTGCTTTCAATCTGAATTTGATGTAGATGTTTATCTTCGCTGCACAACATTTTCTTTCGCAATATCAAAAACTTCAATCATATTTCTGTCGCTTCACACGATCGTCATATTTCCAATAGTTTATCAAGTTTACCTTCCACAGTTTGAGTAGATAAAACAGGAAAATTCAGTTCCATTTCCCATAAATACAATATCTCTCTTCTAATATCACGTATATTCGTTCGTTTCCTCCTTTGGTAGATTTAGCAAGGAACAGATAACGACCAACAATTTGGAATTTTAGCGGTATTCTTTTGTTATTCTGTAGAGATTGTTCTTGTGGATTGTAGCAAAGCATGTGACAAGATTCTTTATATGTAAATATCAAGCGAAGACAAGTCATTTGCATCAAGTTAATAACAATTATGTTTTTATATCATTATTACCTCGCCAATATTGCTGATATTATCATAGTCTGAACCTTCACCTATCCCCTCCTGTACGAGAATGTATTCATGAATTCATGATAAGTTCATGATAACTGGTTTGAAATTGTCATAAGTGTGTCGGTTTCCTTATCTTTCTTTTGTCAATGGATAGATCATTAAATAAGGAATAAATACAAAGTTCATAGGTCATGGTTATCAAAATGTCTGAGAGCCTCTGCACAAATCACTGTTTGACTGCTGGAAACTCGAGTGTGAAGGCAAAGTTCAGACATGAAACTCTCGAAGGTCATGGGTATAGAGATTTCTGCAATGTCACCATCAAAGCACAATAATACACTCTGTAAATAGAAAAAAGAAATTAGACAAAATCAAATTAAAGTTCACAAATCTAACAATATTGGAAATGAACTATCTCTTTCATTCATGCAATTCTGAGCATCTTTCAGACAAATGGTTTCTAAAATTTTATGCCATTGTGACACAGCGATAACAGAAAAATTGTTTTCATCGATTTCATGTGAATGCATCGTGATTTCGGTTGGTACAGGATAGCCCTTTATGTGTTCATTCATTCTAGTAGCCAGATGCCGTGACGTCTCCCCGATATAGACCTGTTTGCAATCTTTGCATTCGTATTTATATACACATTCTGATTTCAATGTCGGGGGATTCTGTCTTTGTTGTGGAAGAACATACTGGTTTTATTCACTCGAAAAGCCGTTCGTATAACGATATTTTCCGGTAGGTTTCTGTTAATTTGATGAATCTTATCTTTGATTAGTTTTTCTTCACCTTGAATGTAAGGAAGCAGTCAATAGATAGTCTTTTTTACTTTGTTCGTTGTCATCTCCGTCTCTTTTTTCTCCTATATTTTTCTCAACTTGAGTTTCCACTCTCTTCTTTACTTGTAAGATAAAATTTTTATTGTACGCATTGTCAAGAAAAATGTCTATAATTCCTTGTCATGATTTCTCGTATGTCCACTAATTCACAACTGGTTGAAATACGTTTGGCTCTGTAAAATAAGGAACGAATGGCGGCTATCTTATAGTTCCATGGAGCATAAGCTTAATTGGGTATGTAGGTGCCTATGTTGCTATCTTGTATTCTCCAAGACACTGAAATTTTATTGCGATAATTTCTAGCAATATTGCAATCCAGAAAAGATAGTTTACAATCTCTCTCTACCTCCAGAGTAAACTTGATGTCACTATCAATAAGGTTTACAAATTTGAGAAAATAGTTCATATCAGACGTGTATTTGAACATCAAGAAACTATCGTCAACATATCTTTTATAAAACATTGGCAGCTGACCACTATAGTTTTTGAAGTTCGTCCCAATCGTTGGCATGGCAAAGGCGGTCATTGTTGGTCCTAAATTGGAACCCATATAGACATTCCATCAACTTGTAGGTACAATGCATCATTAAAAGAAAATACAATATCCGAACAAGGTAAAAATAATAGTTCTGTCAAACATGGCTTTGTTGCAGGTAAAGCATCGTTGTCCAAAAAAAGACAAAATAAATTTAATTGTCCGCTCGACAGGTATGCTCGTAAACAAATTACGAACGTCGAAACTACATGTACACATGACGAAATCCTCAGTGTTCATTACTGGAAATTGCATTAGTGAGTCAACAAATACAAATGTATCTTTTACATTACAATTCTTTGACAAATGCGATTTTAATCAGAGTTGGAAGTGGGTCAGGTGGGTCAAGTGGGTCATAAAATCGCGTGGGTCACGTGGGTCGTGGGTCATGTTTTTCCGAAAAGTTAGTGGGTATGGTGGGTCGTGGGTCAGACTTCGTTGACCCACTTCCAACCAGTTTGACCTATGATAGATTTGACAATCTCAAATACAGTAAACTTCATTTATTCGCATTCTCATCATTCATGAAAAATTATTGAATTAGTGTAACCGAAAGGGGTTGATGGATGCACGCACACAGTTAAAATATGCAACACTATTGACTTTCACACGCTTCATGTAGTTTCGAAAGGGGGCGGAATTCACACAACTTAAAGGCTCGAAAACAATTGCTGCTGTCCACTGACAGATGTTGGTTGGTGGAGAGAAGTTGTTTGAGTACAATTGTGTATTGTCGATTCTCGGTCGCTATGTCTGACGATACCCAATGATGTGTGACCTTGATTTCAGAGAAACAGCTACTAAAGAAGTCAGGTATTCAGAGACATTATTCATCTTGAACATTTTCTTACAATGCCAGCTGACCTTCGTTTTGCTTGTTTCGTTTGATTTTGTTGGTCTCTCGTAGAAAATATCCTCTGGTAGAGATTTGAATGGCAAATCTCCGGTAAAGATTGATCAGAGCCTAAGTATTTTCGAAATGCGTAATTGATAAAAATATCTTGATAATATACAGTACATGCTTCATGTCTAAAGTACTTAGCCGTTCAATCTACTTTCTCATCGTACATGTTCCATGCATCTCATTGCTTATTCGATACATGATAATCTGAAAAACGATAATTCATACGACGGTCATTGATATAGACTTATCTCTTTCAAACAGACTTATTACGGCAGAGCTCTATGAGGAGATATTTTTTGACACATCGTATCAATAAAAAGTTTGCATGATGTCGCTAGTGATTGTTATCACAACGTACTCGCACATGTAGCGCCACTCATATACATTATATCAGTTCATCTATATGTATTGTAAGCCTGAATTATAATCTTGTCATCGTGCAATTTTCTATTCACGCGTTACGCATGCTTGCTCCATTTGCTTTTCAATGAATGTTATTCTTACATCAAATATACAACCTTCTACTTAAATCTAACATTAGCGGAAGTAAATGAAATTTGAATCGATTGCTACCAGAAGCAACAAAATGTTTCACACATGTAGTATATATCATAATAAATGCATACAAAAAGGTTTTAGGCCTACTGCAATCTTTTTTTTAACTTCATTTGATTAAGAAATATAAAATTTAAAATTTAGTTTGCAAGGCCCTCAACTTAACTAATCATCTCTCCACGAGTTAAATGCGAGTAGGTAGCACTGAAAAGGATAGTCAAGAATTAAAACAAGAAACAGAATCGTTTAATTTTTTAGAACCTTGGGCATTTGTGGTGCATGAACTTTGATTACAAGATAATTTTGATGAGGTTGCATGTCTATTTGTCATGTGACAAGAGATCTGATACACTTGAATCTTCATAACAAATCTTAACAACAATTCTGATACTACGAGGCCTCTACCTAGATTGACCTAGAATATTGATTGAAAATGAAACTAAAGATGATACCAGAAAAGGAAACTGCACTCACATTATTCACTCTTGCAGCATGTGGGTTAGGTGGGTCAGGTGGGTCAAAGATATGGTGGGTCAGATGGGTTGTGGGTCATGTTTTCGCGAAAAGTTGGTGGGTCAGATGGATCATGGGTCAGCGTACCCTGTGGGTCCGGTGGGTCGTGGGTCATGTTTTCGAGAAAAGTCGGTGGGTCAGGTGGATCATGGGTGAGGGTAGCCTGTGGGTCCGGTGGGTCGTGGGTCATGTTTTCGCGAAAAGTCGGTGGGTCAGGTGGATCATGGGTCAGCGTACCCTGTGGGTCAGGTGGATCATGGGTCAGCGTACCCTGTGGGTCCGGTGGGTCGTGGGTCATGTTTTCGCGAAAAGTCGGTGGGTCAGGTGGATCATGGGTCACAGATGCCGTGGGTCATGGATCAAGTTTCCTTAACCCACTTCCAACTCTGGTTTTAATAGATTGTCCAACCATTTTGATAAATTTGACACGTATGAATTTCTCATGTTCAAAATTGGTCTATTTGGTGGATCGGAACTGTTTTTAGGCTGACTTTTCGGAACTGACTTTAAGCAAACCATATAATCGTGATGGCTGGGAGCCACTTGCCGTGATAGCTTAAAATACCGTATCGGATATCAATTTCTTTTTCTTTAGTTCAGTGAGTTTTGGATTGAATCTCTCTTCTTCTAGTATTTGTGGGTGCTTTACAAAGTGCTTGCAGGCCTTGCACTTTGTAAACTTTTTGTCATTTTCTTGATGTATGTCCTTCTGTCTTCTATAACGGGCACCTTTCCTTTATCAAATTTTGAGATATACAGATCTTGCTTTTGCTTAAATCTTTTAGAATTTTCATCTGCTTAGACTATAGTTTCGGAGTGCGATTTTCCGTGAAGTAAGACTTGAAAATCACTCTTAATCTATGAATCATGTCGTCAGTCAAGATATCTTGATGATCACTTTTGATTTTATGAGCAACTGCTTCAACCTCCGCCTTTTCTTTTTGCATCAACAATTTATCAAACGGCCAGCACATAGAGAAGCCGAGACTTAGTATATCCTCTTGCAAGTTAGATGATTTATAGGAGGACAGATTGATCACTGTGGCATTACGCCTGCTTTTAGTTCGCATAACATAAGCCTCTTTAGTTTTTTTCAAATTTTGCAGTTTTTTTTCTCGGAACTATAGAGATAGCATTTCTTACTGTTCTCACTTGGAAGTTTACAATCTCTCTCACAATGTGACGGCAATTCAAATTCAAGGAATTAATCTGAGTCTATAATCCAATTTGTTTCTGACTTTGAATAGAGTGTATTAGGTGACATTGTAGAAATCTCTATACCCATGACCTTCGAGAGTTTCATGTCTGAACTTTGCCTTCACTCTCGAGGTTCCAGCAGTCAAACAGTGATTTGTGTTAAAAGCGTCAATTTTGTGAATTTTTAATGATTTTATATAAAAGGCTTGTAACAGTGTTCTTTTAGCTTTCCGCTGGCGAAGGAGAATAAACTTGCTCTGAAACGCGTACGGAACTCAAATCTTTTGATTTTCACAAAATATTATGTGGGCATATATTTCTTAAATAAATAAATATATATCATGAAAATGCATAGTCTTCATGTCCACAATCTTTTCCCAAATATCCCTGTCAGTAAAACGATTGATCATGTGGTATCTTTGATTGATTTCAGTTCAACTTCCCTGTCAGTCAGAAAGCATTGAGGGAGCTTTGCATATGGCATGTAAAAATGTTTTATTTTCTTTTAATGTTTAAATGTTGGTCAAAGTTGACGGAATGTCAATGGGCTCGAATTTAGGTCCGACAATGACATCTTTTGCCATGGACTTAGTTGAACAGAAGTTCAAAGACTTTGATGGAGTTCCCTCACTCTACAACTCTCGTTATGTCGACGATTGTTTCGTAATTTTTGAAAGTGATTCGGATGCGGAGTCTTTCATCCACTTTGTTAATTCTATCGAAGATGAGATTCAGTTCACTTACGACAGGGGTGAGAACAACTCCATTATCTTTTTAGACGTTGAAGTAGCACTTGACTCTGGTCAGTTTGCAACAAACTTTCATTTTAACAAAACGAATGCAGTGTATCTACAGTGCGTTCAAAAATGAGTGAGCACATAATAAATCAATGCATACAGAGTATTTTGCCGTTTGGAAAATGATTGCCAGGGCATTATAAATAGTGAAAAATCTTTCACTATTTATTTTCTTTCTTGTAAAAACATCGACTTCTACGTGATCACAGGATATCTATTCACATCTTATAAAAACTGTTGAAAATGTCCACCTTGTTCACGAATGCAAATATCAATTCGACGACTCATATTCTCAATCACTTGGTGAATTTCCTCGTGTCTGATAGCGTCAATGTGCTGTCAATTCTTTCCTCTTTACTCCTGTAGATTTTGTGCCTTGTTTCGGTAAACCTCCTGCTTATCCGCTACTCACCGGCAAAAGTCAAAGATATTCAAGTCCGGGGATCTCGGATGCCAAGCTCCTTTAGAGATAACTCCTATTTAGAGTATTTACCTTAAATATCGAAGTGAGGATCTGGTGCTATGCGCAGTTGCTCCATTTTGCTGGAAATGAGCAGTCAAACTTTCATCGTCACTTAATTCATCAACGAGCGAAGCAAAAATAATCATTGAATATCGGCCCAAGCATTCGCATTTTTGACATAAGAGAATGTAAAGGCTTCCGTAACAAATTCGTGAAGGTTTCTTTCACTAGACCACAGGAACTGTGGGGGTTGTTTCAACTGCACTTACTAGTTGTCTACTAAGCGTTTTGTATACCAACTTGCCATGACTAACCAAGTTCTGAACTGAAAGCGTTTCGATTCAACTTACTGAATCTTCATACTTACCAAACACATGCTAACTTTAGTACACCATTTCATCAATACCAAGTTCTGTAATATGTCTGCGAGCGACGTAAAATAACATGCTCATGCTTACACTTAATACTGAAGATTCGACCTTCGTGTCTCTTCTGCGTATAGCAGTGCATATATCAGGATATGGCGTTTTCTTTTTTCGCAAGGGAAGTGTATCGACGAAGTCTGAAGCGTGAAAGATTATTTCGGGATCAGTCCAATCATTTGGATTGCTTGAGTGACGAAGTACAGGTATTGATGAAGATCTATCGATTACCAAAATGTGCGAAAGTCAATTGTTTTATTAGACTCTTGAGTTCGAATGTGATGAAAACAAAATATTATCCTTCCAGTTGTATTTACTTTACGAATGAAACATGCAAGTCTAGATACGTGGAACAAAATAGGAGTAATCAAATTTAGAGTCAATGCTTCTAAGAAGCAGTGTCATTTCCTTCTCGTTCTCCAATATTTCTCTCGACACTGCTAGCTTCTCTTTCGCAATCGCATTCTGTTCTTTCACGAGAGCTATTCTTTCTTTCTCCAACTCCAAAAAATCATTGCCCTCGTTGAAAATAAGTGAGATTACTTCGCATCAGTCGAGAAGCAGGTGATCGGTTTTCCTTAAACGAGTCCTTGCTCGTCTCAACAACTGATTCATAACCACACACAGAGCTTTGTGGCAGATCTTGATCAATGATATTCGTGATATCCACCGAATCAGAAATGCACGTACTTGTTTGATCTTGGGAGTTTTTGATGATTGCAGGTTTCAGCAATAATTGCCGACCTTCTATCATTTTTTGTCGAATTGAATCTGGCAAACTAGTGTCACATCCATCCGCAATGCCACATAAGTTCTCTTCTGGAATGACACTAAGGACCTTCCTCTCGACCTCTGCGAGTTCCTCCGACGAAGGGGGTCCACCACCAGTCTTGTTTCTATATCGCAAGATGCCAGGCGACTTGTCTTTCACATGGCTCTGCAACTTTCTCCATTTAATTTGCACTTCAGAAACAGATCTATTCACTGTAGAAATATCGTTTACAGCCTTTGTAATTTCTTCCCACTTGGATAATTTAAGCGCATTGGTTTGGATGTCGTTGTGCTTAGAAAATAGTGCAGCATAATAATAACAATAATAATAAGTGTATATATTTAAGGAATAGAAATCGATCATTACAAAATGTGTACAATTCATCGTTTCAAGAGCGCTGGTGATGCAAGTTGTAAAAAGAACAGATGAAAGGAATGAAAGACATGCTGCGTGTGAGAATATGTCTTCTCGGCAACAGAAACCGGCCAGATGATGATATGGAAGGCAATAAAACATGAAGAACGTGGTCCTCACACATGATCTTCTTCAAGAGTATGAGAGACTGTTCTTGTCTTCGATCGTCTAAAGATGGCAAAACGTTGCAACTACACTGTGAACCACACAAAAGTCGATGAAATCTGCTTTGTAGATGATCCAATCTACCCTTGTCACAAGCTAAAAGTCCAATAAATGCAGGGCAACAATATTCCATTATAGTTCTCACGAGACTGAAATACACAACTTTTAAATTCTCGTCATTGATCGGGGGACGTAAACTTCTCAAGATGTAAAATCGGCGTGATGCAGTTCGAATGATGTGGTCAACATGAGTAGTCCAAGTACATCTGTCATTCAAGTAGACACCAAGAATACACATACTCTGTACATTTTGAACATGTGGTACGCAAACAGGTGGTGTGTTGGAACGCTTTGAAATAGTCAGCGACTTACATTTGTTGGCATTGATGTCAAGGTTCATTGATCTAGACCATTCCAAAATACGCTCGTGAAAGCAAAAAATATGATCGTTACTCGCATTCTTGAATATTGGACAACATATAGTGGAGTCGTCTGCATATCTTACAAGATGACAATTAGGGTCAGAGATCTCAAGTGAATTGGTCGCAACACTGTATAGAAAGGGACCCAAAATTGACCCTTGTGGAACGCCAGAGGGATATGTAAGTTCGCTAGAGGACGCACCAATTCGGACAAATTGCTGTTGATTACTTAAGTAGTTCATGGTCCACAGAATAAAACCTGACGGGAAATGTAGCTCGATTAGTCTCTTGATGATATGATTGAACTTAAGGGTGTCGAATGCCTTCGAATAGTCATATGTTATGACGGAGACACCGTTAGTTTCAGGATCATCCATGCTTCTAGAGACATATTCAAGAAGTGATACCAGAGCACAGCACGTTGACGATTGAGGTCGAAAATCGAATTGACTTTGACCATAGTTATCAATCATTTGTCGTTTGACAGATTGCAAAACAATCTTCTCCAGGAACTTTCCTGGAATTCTTGTTAGCGATATAGGACGTATGTCATTCAGGTTGGGATTACGCACTTTTGTTACAGAGCAGATGGCTGAAATCTTGCACCACTGGGGAACTTTGCGAGTTGCAATAGATTCATTGATCAGCTTCGCTATTGGATCGGCAAGAAAAAAGTGCTCTTCTTTGTACAATATGGTTGGTAGATCTGGTGAAGATTTGTTTACTGAAAGATTTTCTGATAATTCATTTATAATTTCAGGGGTGACAGAAACAAACCAGTCATCAGAGTCATCTATACATAAATCCTCAAGCTGAGACTCCCTGAAGACTGAAGAAAGGTGGTCATTGATAGCATCCACTCCAGCTTGAACAGAAGCGAATCGACTCAATAAAGGAGACAGAGGATTCAATGAAGTTTTGGTAACACGCAAGCAATTGAAAACCTTCCAAGGCTCTTTAACTTGATTTTTTCGAAACCAAATCATCTTCGCCTTCTCAATTTCTTCCTTCACTTTCGATTTTAAGTGATTGTATAGCACGAAATTGCCCACTCTGTAAGCATGCCACCTCTGATTTATCAAATTTTTGACGAGCGGAGTAATCCAGGGCTTGTCTCTCGGCGTGCATTGAACAAATGATACAGGAATACATAAATGAACAACATAATCTAAGTACAAATGAAATATTTCACACTTCATGTCGATTGAAACAGAATTGCTCAAAAAAAGTCCAATCAGTCTGAGCCATAACAGAGACGAAAGACTCTACATTTGATGAATGCAAATCATAAACCTTTTTTTTTTGAATATATGAAGGACAATTCAACTTTGAAGATGGAACAGCAAGTAAAGATACATGTGGAGTTTTCGATTTGTCAAAAGGTGAACGTTTTTCAATATGATACAATTGGGATAGAGACAAGGACAACAATATATAATCCAATTCAGAATTGCCGCACGTAGCTGTACAATTCAAATTCAATAGATCGAAATTGTCACAGAGATCATTGATTCTAAAACGATTGAGATCCCCACATATCACTAATTCAAAGTCTGGATACATTCGAGAAGCTTTATCCAAATGAGCAGTAACATAATTATTTACAAATTGATGTTGACGAATGCTTGGAATGGGAGGAAGGTACATTGCAAATATTATTATGCGGTGGGATGCAAGAGAAAGAAGAACACTCTCAAATTCAGAGTGATACTCACAAGTAAGTCTACACACATGAATTGAAGACCGAATCCAAACAGCAACCCCACCACCAACTCTATCGCGTCTGTCAGCACGATGGCAAGAACATCCATCAATCGAGAATTGCGAGTCATGAACATCACTCTTGAGCCAAGATTCCGTCGCGACAAAGATATCAATATCCTTCAGATGCAATGAACTTTGTATTTCATCAATCTTAGGAACAACAGACCGACAGTTGGATAGTAGTATTGTTGGAAGATTTGTTTTCTGATAACGAGACACATTATCTGAAGACGTTGGCATGTCAGTACACTCATTTGATTTAAAATCAGAAATCAAAAATTTCTGGTTTGATAGTCAATATCAACCATGTCATTAGACGAGAAATGCCTACGTTTTTCATTTCTGCGAACATGAAATTGTTGCTGTTGCATTTTTGTGCGATCTATGTTGATATAAATGCGTTCAAATGAGTCTTCACTCCTCAGTTGTTTCGATCTACAAAGCAACTTTCCCCTCGTTTCATAGTCACACTTTACCTTTAGTAGTCGTGGCCGGCCATTTGTCATTTTACCAATTCTTTGAACATGCTTAATTTCAGGGTCTTCAACTTCAAAGGTTTGACAAATTCTATGTACAAAATCAGTGTCTTTCTTTAGGCGATCAGCAAGACTACCCTCATTAGTTTCAGGAACTCCGACAATCACAACATTCTTCCTTCTGGAAAATCGTTGATGCATTTCCTGGGCACTACTGCAGTTTAGTGCACCCTCTTTTACCCCTACTGCAGTTTAGTGCACCCTCTTTTACCCCTACTGCAGTTTAGTGCACCCTCTTTTACCCCTACTGCAGTTTAGTGCACCCTCTTTTACCCCTACTGCAGTTTAGTGCACCCTAAAATGCATGTGAGAACAACATGATTTAATCAACAGAATGAATGCCGTTCGTTCTTCCCTATAGTTATAAATGAGTGTCTTTGTGTCTTCGTGTGTCTTCGTCTTCGTCTTCGCACATTACACCGAGCGCGCGCTTCGGTGTAATGTGCGTAGTCATCGTTTGCGGGAGAATGCGCCGTTGTTTTAGGGTGCACTAAACTGCAGTAGGCGCGTTTCCGTCTCTTTCATAGAGGGTGCACTAAACTGCAGTAGTGCCCATTTCCTGAGCGACATTATCCATATACTTAGTGTCTAAAAACACAGACAAGTCTTCACGAAACTTTTTTGTGTCTTCCTTCAACTTGAAGCATTCAACTTTTACGGAGTGATAATTCTCCTCAAGACTGCCTACGCGTTTGGTTAAGGTAGTAATAGTGTCTTTAAGTTCTTAAAGTCTTTAAGTCTTTTAGTTTAAGTCTTTAAGTTTAAGTTAAGTTTGTTATTTCTGCTTTTAGAGAGCATACTATCTCATTCTTAAAGCTGTCAAGAAGAGGTTTAATGTCATCAATAGTTGCAGAACCTTGGCGAGTTGTTCCATTCATAGAATTCATTTTGGATTACCGTCGGTTGGGCTGTCTCTTCTTCATAGTTGCAACAATTCGATATGAAATACACACATGTAGGGTTTGTAATTCCTTGCTTCTCATCGCATTCCGTCTGTTAAATTGGCCTCGTGTGATTGGCTGCAATTGGAATGCACGCGCATTCAATGTGTGTCACTTGCCCACGATAGTATATTGAAAGCATGCAGATAGTATGTAAAGATGAAACACCTCCGAGTCGCATACTATCCTCGCACCATCAATCTACCAAATATTTTAGATAGTATGGATATAGTACAGAGATGTCTACTAAGTTAGTAGATGCAGTTGAAACGACCCCCTGGCTACTGACATGCCTTGATAGGTAGATGAAACCAAGCTTCGTCAGAAAAGAAAGTCTTATAGAGCACATTATTTTCAGTTTCCTTGAGCCAAAACCAGTTCTGAAGGCGCTTACCATGATCGGCATCATACAATTCATGTTGGCCAGAGATGCGGTACTGATATAGGCCTATGTTCTTTCTTACAGCAGGATACGCAGTCCCGTGAGATAGACCCACTTCTTGGGATAAGCGACACATCGACCTGTTTGGGCAATAAAGTCATTGCTTGAGAAATAACATTTTCAGGAATAATCTTATTATCAGTTAGAATTAGTGATTGATCTGTGCCTGATGGATCCTGCATCGAGCCAGCTTCTCTAAACTCACTGATTGGACTCCAATCAGCATTTCGATGAGGTAAATCAGTTGTAGGAAGTCTTCCTAAAAACTCCTTCATTTCATATATTCCCCATTGTCACGGTAGACATAACCGACCGAGAAGTTTCTCTCCCTCATTGACAGCACCATGTTTAGCTTCCAAATACAACGCACTGATCTTTTACGTACGAGCTAGTAGCTGACAGAAGCAAAGTTAAATTCAAATTCTAAATCATGTCAAGTGCCACAAGCTACTCAACTGCGCTTTTCAAACGAGCCAATGGATCTGTGCATGTGTTAAATATTCACAATTGTAAGATTATGACTGTTTTCTTTGGCAGAACATAGTTTAGAAGAGGTGCACAGTGACTTTATGAACATACTGTATATGCCACATAGTTGCTATGCTCCCAGAGCATACAAGTTAATAGTCATGCACTCTCTGTTTCAAATAAAATTTGCTCTACTAAAAGCTCTTACGATAATACAGTTGCAAAGATAAAAGCCATTTTTTATCGACAATGGGTTTCCTGTGAAACTTATTGAAGTGATAAGAAAGTCGGTTGAAGAGCGTATACCTGCTGGTCAGATTGAGAAAGAAAAATCAGAAACTCAAATAATTCATTGTACCACTCCGTTTATTGAAGACAGTTCCTCTGATCTACGCAAGAAGATTGGGTATTTCAACAAGAGTTTGAAAGGCACGGAAATCAAGCCGATTTTCAAAACCTCCAACCTTGGTAGTTATTTTCAAACCATGGAAGCCATTGCGAGTGGTTTGAAATCTAATGTCACTTATGAATACAGTTCTGAACGATGTTAAATGCGGTGCATTGGTGCTGCTAAACGTCACCTAAACACTCACGTAAATGAGTATCTGAAAGGTTATCCAGTTCAAACTGAGATATCTATGTATGACCATTTTCCCAAGTCTGAAAATTTCCGAATCATCGGTCAGTACAAATGTCCTTTCATTCTTGAAACTATTTTGTTAAAAGCAGATAGCTATGCACTGTCAAATGAACGGAATGGTTCTCACGAGTTACTTCTGAACTTGTAGCCTGAGACACGTGTTTGATTGACATTTGCGAAATCCATTTACTTTTGCCCACTGGTTCCTTTTACGTACATAAATATTGCAATGTAACCGTATTGCTTCTCTCCACTGAAGATGTTGCCTTGGAAGCAGTGAAACTAGTCTGGCAGAATTATTTTGTTTTAATTCTGAAATAATCTGGGTGTAGCATGCTTCAAATATATATATATACATAGTCGAGATTCAAAGTCAGAATAAGTGAAGTTTAATCTGTGACTTTAAGTTTCACGGACTGTATTGTTCACACAACTGCTCATTAGACAGCAATAAATTGATAATCAACGAAAGTACAGGATACTTTAATATTCAAAAGGCTCACATTCATTAACAACATACATCTAGGTCTTAAGATTGCATAGAATATATTTTCTGTGATGTCTGCATTTGGAAATGATCTAATTCTTTTTGTTGATCAAATTTCTAGGGTCAGCTGTTGCAGTGAAATATTTTTCTGTGAGACATAGATTGCAGTGTCTCATTCCACACGTGAATGGTGATGATTTTGAAACAACATCCCATTTGATTTGATGTTTCGATCATATACGAAAAGTTTGAGAACGATTTTTTGTGATTTCTGTATCTCGATTAAAAGTTTTTCTTGCACATACAGAAATAAATCATCTGTTCTTGACTCAACAGTAGCTTTGTATACAACACATTCCTGTAAGTAATCAACACTAATAGGACAATTTTCTTTCACTCTACCATTGCATTTCCGTTCAATTTGATTTTGCTCTTGATTTTGATGTCCATTTTTCAACACTTTTGTGTTGTGGCTTTTGATTATAGCCTTATTATTTCGCACACATCTATAGCTTAATTTCAGATTGTTTTATTGAATAACATATTAGTAGTATATGCATATATATATAAATACGAAATGTTCTCTCCTGCCCCACCGAGAATTGTACTCTCCTGCCCCACTTGTACATGAAGGGACCAGGGCCTACAACAATCGTCGGACCAGGCATTTGGAGGTGCTCTGACTGTCATATATCTTCATTCATATCAGTACATATCACAGCACAATCATATTCCGCAAAAGCTAACTCTAAATATGAAAATTGAGGGCCTACAGCAATCGATCGTCGGACCAGGCATTTGGAGGTTCTCTGACAGCCATAGAACTTCTTTCACAACAGTACATATCAATGCACAATCATATTCCGCAAAAGCTCATACGTGGGGCAGGAGAGTCAGTGGGGCAGGAGTGCACATGGGGGCAGGAGCGTACAGTTGTGGGGCAGGGGCGTACATTTCATATTCGTCCGTGGGGCAGGAGAGTACAAGTGGGGCAGGAGAGTACAATTCGGTGGGGCAGGAGCGCACATTTCGTATCTATATATATATATATATATATATATATATATATATATATATATATATATATATAGAGAAAACAGAATTACTGGCAAATGTACGTAATAATAAAATAAGTGAAAACCAGAAGAGAATCTCAAATTTGAGTATATATCAGCCAAACCTTTTCATCGGATCACCCGGCTTTTCAAGGCTACTAAAAGAATGTATACAAATAATATCATTACACAAGTGATTCAAAAGAACAGGGGTGTCTTCTTAGGTTTATTGGCTAAAAGAATTACTAAAAACAATATGTACAGGCTCAACGTTTCGCGTGTTCACGCTTCCTCAGGGGCAAAACAGATAAGACTTAAGGCTAATAACGTCAGTACAGCACAGGAGCACTCCCCTGTTCTTTTGAATCACTAGCGACATGAAAAGTCTTCTGTATGCAGCTATCATGCTCATCAATATCATTACAGAATAATTTATACTAAGATATCTTTAACATGAAAATATTGATACATAGATACTGAGATATATATTGCATGATGAAAATAAAGCATTGGAAATCATTGCATAGCTAACTTATTGCGAATTCAAAGAGGGAAGAAACAACTTAATAAACATAGCTTCCTTTCTTTCGCGGTCTAGCTTCGAAGCACATGGAGGCAACTGATAAAAGGGAGCCGCTTTGAATCTCCCACCACAGGCAGCTATATGACGGCTTACTCTCAACATGGCTGCATTTCCTTGGTTCACATGTTGACGGTGAACGGTCATCCGATGATGGAATGAATTTCCTGTCTGCCCAATATAGTATTCACCACAGGAGCATTCGAGCTTGTAGATAACATTCGAAGATTTGCAATTAATGTTTGATTTTATTTCGAATGTCTTGTTTACTATGCTAAAATGAATTGTTTTTCCAGTTTGAATGATTTCACAAGTTTTGCATCTTTTGTCGTTGCATTTTGAAATTCCATGTATCATTTTGCGGTTATTTTTACAAAATAATGAAAGCCATGATTTAGGTTGCTTGTATGATGATTTCAAAGTACAATTTTTAAAAGAATCATTTATGTTCAGATAGTTAAATGTAGGTTTTATGAGTTGACTAAAGATGTCAGGGTTGTTCTTATTGTAGGTATGAACAAATGTTATTGTTCTTTTATTGTTTTCTTGGTTTTGGTTATGTTCTGAAGTTGCACCACTTTTGGCTTTAGCTATAGCATTGTCAACGAGCGATGATGGATAATTTAATTGAATTAATTGATGCTTCAATTCTTCATATCTTAATTTTCTATTCTGTTGATCAGATACAATTCTTTTTATTCTATTAGCCAAGTTATATGGAATATTGTGGAGAACGTGCTTAGGGTGGGCGGAATGGAATGGCACATATGACATTGTGTCCGTTGATTTTCGATATAGATCTGTACTTATTGTATTATTCTCATTTTTATATACCAGTACATCCAAAAAGTTCAGCGCTTCATAACTTTTATCGCACGTAAAATTAATTGACGTATGAAGATTTTGTAGCATATTAGAAGAAACGTCAAAGTCACCGTAATTATCCTCCCAAATGATCCAGCAATCGTCCAAATATCGCTTCCATGATGTTACAATAGAATCAACGGAATTGGGGAAGCAAAGTTGGATACTATTGTGCATTTTGTCTTCCAAATACCCCATCACTAGTGTGGCATATGATGGTGCCATTTTGGTGCCCATCGCTGTCCCTCACACTTGTAGATAATAGTCGTCTTCAAACGAAAAGAAGTTGTTTTTTAGGACCGGCTCAATAGCTTTAATGATGAACATTTTTTCAAATCGATCGGGAATGAGATCTGCTGATTTTTCCAACCAAAATTCAATGGCTATTAAGCCAAGGTCATGGGGAATGCGGGTATATAATGAAACCACATCAAAGCTCACGAGTAAAGAAATATTATTAATTGTCGTAGGTAGACTGTCGATAAAGTGAAAGGTATCCTTGTAGAAACTTGGCAGTTTTGACACAATGGGTTTCAAGATTTCATCCAATAAAATCATATATATATATATAATGTTTTGAACACTTTCATAGCAAATATCGTTCGATGTTGTCAATGTTAATGTAATCTATGCATATCTGCAATTGAGCAATAGATATCTGCAGTATACGGACACTACAGCGCCTTGCGTATTGAATCAATTATTGAAGGTCCAGATATCTAAGACTGGTATATAATAAAGGGTTCTTGTCATAACTGATCTGACAAGTCATTCTGTGTTCGAAATGGAAATTATTGAGCTGCGAAGTTATGCGAGGTTTAGCTGTTGGGTGGTCGATGGTTAGGAAAAGTAAGATTGACATTGCAAGAATGTTGAAGGTTTCTCTGGGATCAGTCCGCAACTGGACAACCAATCATCGCAATAAGAAATTTCTGTTAGGAAGATCAAGTGTAAGAAGATTAAAGACGACCATCAGGAACGACAGAATGCTATTGCGATTGGCTGTAAAGCACAATTTTACATCTGCCAAACAATTACTACACATGTGGCGAGTCAGGGTTTCCGTCGGAACTGTTTACAAAACCGACTGAGAAGAGCCGTCTTCAGAAAGCGTCGCCCTTACGTCGCAATAGCTATAACCAAGGCACACAAGAAGTCAAGAGAATCTTGGTGTATGAAAAAATGTCTCTGGAGAAAGACTAGTGATAGAACTATTCTCACAGACGAATCCAGGTTTACAAGACTATCTAATGACCGAAGAATAATGGCATGGAGAAAGAAGTCCCAAAATTCCTGCAAAATAATATGAAATCTGCAATACAAGTAAATGGTGGATCTGTCCATGTTTGGGGCGCTATTTGTAAAGGCGGACGCAGTCCACTTGTCGACTTGAAAATGAACGTCACAGGAGAATTCTACTTCTCCATATTGCAAAGTCACGAATAATGAATATTATTATATATTATTGTTATTATATACATTAATTCACGAAGCAGGCGAAAAAAAACCATTATTCGTGAATTACATGTCAGCCCTTCCAATGAACAACAAGATAAAATTTGTACGTAACGAACAAAGAAGAATTACAGAACGCTGCAGTACTTCTCAAAAGTAGAAAACTCAAAGCGCTGCAATACTTCTCAAAAGTACTGGAACTGCATGACTATCCAAAAGATCTCAACTATGTGACAAGAAATAACATCAGACAAAAACGCAATGAATCCGTAGAATATTCATACTACAAGATCCCTTACATCTCAGATAACATCAACAACAAAATCAATGCAACATGTCAAGAATTCAAGCTTCCTGTTAGAATAACTCACGAATCTTTCACTCTCAGAAATGCACTGAACAAACGAAAGCAAAAACTTTAGCATTCTTTACTTGACATTTTCAATAGTTTTCATCCTCATATAAATTTTACTTATGAATGTGAAGAGCAGGGAAGTGAAGTTTGAGATTGTATGCTACGCTTACAATGACCGCATTTTACAAATCCTCGAGGCATTGTTTATTAGACGTGATAATCCCAACCTGTGCAAGCAAAAGGACCATGTGATTAATCTTCGCTTGCCATGGTAATCGGGTGACTCACAGTGTGCCGCTGCTATCGCGTGTTGACCTGTATCTCAACTTTCTCCTTCTTATAAAATGTCTATCTTTCAATGTAATTTCACATGCTGGGTTACCTTTGACAAGACCAGTCGAAACATGTCAGGTTTACATTTTTCTTCCAAATTTTAATAAACTTTATTATGACTTCGAAAGCATTCTGTGCGCTTTTTATTTATAAAATTACAAACAGGCACAATCATGCCTGAATCCTGAAAAAGAAATTTGTCTCAAAGAAATGGTAATATACGAAATAAAATGTAACAAATGCAAAGAACGCTACGTCGGAAGCACAATAAGAAAACTGCATACCAGAATCACTGAACATCTCAAATCAAAAGACTCATCAATGTTCAAACATCTCAAGATATGCCAAACCAACGACCAACAAATATCAGTGTCAATTATAGACCATGATAGAGATCTAACAAACCTAAGATTCCATGAGGCTATGCAAATCAAGATCTTGAAGCCATCTATCAACAACAAAGATGAGCTATCAGATTTTCATACTCTAATTTTCTAATGCATATGTACATAGTATTTCAAATTTTGTATCCTTTTTGTATTTAGCTAGCTTAGTCTTTTCTATCCTTGTAAAACTTGAGAATGGAGTCATAACCCCGAAATATTGTTTTAAAAACTAATAAAATAAAGTAATTCCATCAAATATTTTATTCAACTATCAGCAGCAAGGCTTACAACATAATCATATTTATCATGAGAATATCAGATCAAGTGAACATTTCTTCTGGATAAGAGATCACAATAAGTAGCCGTCGCTGTGACGACAAATTGTGATCACTTTTTTAGAGGAAAGATGGCCCTCTTCAAGAAAAATGATGCAATATCAATTATCAGTAGTTATGCGACTTTTGATCATCAATTAAGACCAGTTAAGAATTCTACACGTAAAGTTGCGTTTGAATTGATGCAGTCAATCAAAATTTGAAGACGTCGATGTGATGACGGGAAAAGTTGTGGACAGCAATATATGTCGACCTAGCTCTGATTTCAAATAGTTTGATCTCTCAACTCTTGATATTTCTTCGATTCAAGGGTGTTAGGGGTTACTTGAGCCAAAGTCTGGTTAAATATATGTTTTGTTTCTTTGTTGTACAGCAATAAAAATGTATTTTGTGTGGACATGCAAAAATGAGATGTTTTTGAATTTCAAATGAATTTTTATGTCAAAAATCCTGCATGAAACTTTAAATGAAAGACATTTCTGGTTAGACACTACCAAATGAAAAATAATAAAGCATTTGGTAGCAAGCACTTCATAGGTTGGGCAGGATACGGTTTACAGTACAATGTCAAAACAATCCCCTGAATTTAAATAGGATTAATAAAATTAATTAGACATAATTTGCCATTATAAGCAATCTCGCGTACATTCTTGAGCCGAAAATGTTAGAAGAAAATTGTACTTTTTAATTTGGGTGACTTGTCACATGCAAATTGTTTGATGTTGTATACCCTCTCAGCACATTGCTGTGTATAAATCACATTTACAATCTAGTAGATCCTAGCATTTGTAACAGTTCAATATTCGTTCTTTAAATTTTCAAATAAATGTGCAGTAAATGCACGAGCATATTTCACTAAGAGGCGGTCGCTCTTGAGTCAAAGCTTGGAGGTCATGCTCAAGATTCATCCCATGACCAATTTTATCCCCAACCTTGCCTATAGAATGACATCTTACTGCTTCCGGGTCTTGGATTTATGAATAAGTGCCATAACGTTCTTATGACATTATTTTATATTTAATCTTAGAATCATGATCATGCCTACATGATGTTTTCTCACTTTTTCTTAACATTCTTCATTTTTTCAGGATAATGAAGAAGAAAAGAGAAGAATAGTCACTCAAAGTGGGTGGCGGTAAACACATCAACAAGTGAAGGCTCATATTAATCACATCAATGGAGTTACTTTTCATTATCATCACTACAATATTTGAAAGGATATGTGATTACTTACAATGCTCCGACATGCAACTTCTCCCTTCATCAAATCAAATCCCTACCAAGCACTCTGAGAGTTTTGCACTACATCCGTTCGGTCAAGCATATTCTAAAACAATATTATTGATATTTATGGCATGTTAACGTTTCTTGGGTGAACGGGGTGCAAAATGCACCCACGGTACTTTGACGTACAGTATTTCTGTTGCTACAATACGGATACAATAAAGCCATCATTACATGAATTTTCCAAGTCAAGAAATGGGATTTCTAGATAGTTTCAAGCTAGTGGGTGTCTATTTGGGGCGCATTCTGCACCCCAATATGCCGAAACAGTTAATTCACTAATTTCGCCCAAACTTATGATTCGAATGCAAATCATACTGATGACTAAAAGTGCTTTTGTGCTAGACAAAATTTTCTGCAATTCGACCATAAGCTGAGATGAAGTTTGGAGAGAATTGTTGGACAGCTCACTAGTTCACCGTGATCAGCTCTTTGTCTGACAAATGACTGTCAATGGTCAGTTGATGGTCAGTTGATATATTTATCCCGTTTTATCTACTGCAATCACTTACAACTCGCATATATGATATCGCTAAGTTTCACATGAGAATTGCAACTGAATATCAGTTTGATTATTCAATCTGTCCACTTATAGAACTCTGGTATTCAGTTATGAAGCTAAAAGTCTCTTCTAGTAAGGAGTTAGGCCTATAATTCGGATCGGCTCGTCCATGTAAATACATCATCTGTAGCTCCCATCGCAACATACAAGCGTCTCTCATTTGTCCTTTCATTTAACGAACAGATTTCCTCACAGCCGCTGCTAGCAATTAATAAAGCACGTCACTTCTAACACGCCCATCGACAGATAGATTGCGTGAGGAGCAGGTCACCTGATATTCGAAGGTGAGGCAATGCTGAACAGTGTCAATACTTTATTTTTAGCAACAGCAAATGGACATATTATTTATTGAATCAGCTCTTTCCATGTACAGAATATTCTTGTCGTGAAAAAGTCATCACATCTTTGGATATAATTGATCCTGCAGTGATCTGTGTGACTGTAACAAATACAATGGCAAAGTGTTCTTGATTTCATTGAATTATATATAACAACTTTGAATAATTCATTAGTGAATAAAAATGAAAATGAAGTAATCCAATCACAATTTGGAACCAATTAGACTAATTAAAAAGTACAACGCTGTCAAGAGATTGAATTGTTCTTATTTAACCCTTTCATGCATATTGCGGCTTACAGACAACATTTTGACCTACATCCTCAGCAAAACATCTTTAATTTTGAAAATAATTCGTGCAGCAAAAGGCTAATAGGTAGGCCTAGACACACCCGGCGGGAACGAGGATCAAACGAAAAAAATACGAGCCCTTAGGCACTTGTATTTTTGGAAAATATACATGTCACAGATGTCATGTATGTCAGTCGCCAAAGTCATCTATCAGCTATTGCCAAATTATGACGTCATCTTTCAAAATGGCCGCCATGATTATAAAAATGGGCTACATCTCGAAAACGAGTGATTTTAAGGCCCAATAATGTATTACGAACAGATATAAAGTCGACCATTTTCTTTCATTTGAGACTAGTTTTATACCCATAAGTTGGTTAGATGTCAAATAATGACGCTATAGGCCTAATTCAACATGGCCGCAAATTGCGAAAATCTGCTGCAACCCAAAAATGAATAATTTTAAGCCCTGAGTATTTACGTAGAGTCAACATATGTAGTCGCTATTTCTCCTAACATAATTAACGCATCTTAAATTATCCAAGACATGGATAGAAAATCCTAGAGATCTATGTCCTAGTAAACCCTAGTAGTATATAGTGTGACATCCGGCGCGACGCTTCGCTTCGCTTTGCTTCGCTTCGCTTGCGCCGGATGTCACACTTTTGCGGGTTTTTTCAAAAAATCAAAATTTCAAAAATTTAGCCGGTCTCAAAATATCACGTAATCTCAAATTTGAGATTATGACATTTTACCCACCCTTAAAATCATGACCGTTCCAGGACACCGAAAAAATCATAAAGTTAGTATTTTTAAAAACGTCTTTTAAATCCGTTTTTCAGGTTTTTAAAATATATCATGTGACTAATAATATTTCTTTAAAAGTGGAAGAAACAAAAGTGGAAGAAACCGCAGGGATGTATCCTTCAATATCATATGAACGTAGTTCTACTACCCCCTCCCTTCTAATTTCTAGGGGTCCCTTCTGACTTCTAGGGGTCCCTTAAGAAATTTTTTATTATAAAATGAGCAACATAAATGAGTTTTTTAAATTATATGGAACGCAAACAACTACAAATTTTGATCTAAAGAAAATTGCAAATCAATTAGGAATAAAGAATTTTCATGTTCTAATGAGAGACGAATTACAATTGATCAAAAATAAGCCAACAGGAACCTTCAGTTCCCGGAACAAAGTTCCATCAATAACTATAAATTTCATAACAAATCTTCACACAACAGATGAAAAAGGAGTACATTGGTCTGCAGGTATCTTTAATAAAAATCGAGATAATTACTATTTTGACCGCCCGGAGGCTGAGAACTATTGGTTCGACTCTTATGGACTTCCACCTACAAATGAAGTCAAAAAATTACTTGGCAATGGAATTTATAATACATTTCAAATTCAAAAACCGGGAACTACTTATTGTGGTCAATTATGTCTTTATGTTTCATTTAAATAACAAAAAGGAGTACCATTTCTAGATATTATGTTAGAATTGAACGAACCGTAGGTTCTATGGCTACGCCTAACAAGGGAATTTCATTCCCGAAACGTTAGTTCCAATAATAATGATAATGATAATTAAAAATCAGTTCGTTGTAATTCATTTTGATAAAATCGGCCTCTGATATCTTCATCATCTAAATCTTTGATTTCGTAAGTAATCGGATAAGTTTGATTTATTTTACAAACTTCAAATATTTCTTTAGTCCAATAGCCAACGAAGCCTTTTTCAAATTTATTCTTATATTTAAATATTCTAACTCTATCTCCAATTTTAAATTTCGGCTTACGTTTCTGTAAATTCGGATTACTCTCATTCAAATTATTATTTTCGTTCGAATAATTATACTCGAATATTTTCTTTCGTATTAAATCAGGGTCGTCAGAAGCATTCTTTGGAGTTTCTTCAATACCAGAATGAACTTTATTATTGTACTCTTCTACAACTCCTGGTAATATCTTCAACCATTTCTGATTTCTTTGCTCAGTAAATTTCTTGAATAATTTATTTTTTAACGACCGATTGAATCTTTCTATCACTACGGCCTTCCCTGCATTTTCAGTTGAATAAACAGTTTCAAATAGTGGCTGAACGTTTCGGTTATAAAATTCCGACCCTTTATCAGCAAACAATTTCCTTGGCTTTCTCTTACTTTCTTTAAAGATTTCTTCAAACGCATATTTAACTGACAGACCACTTTTATTTTTTAAAGGCTTTACCCAAGCATATCGTGTATATAAATCTATAACGGTCAATGCGTATTTATAATCTTTTTCATTCGGCATATGAATAAGATCAGCACTCCAAATATCATCTTTATTAAATACTTTTACTTTCAATAAATATTTAGGCCTTCTGTATTCCTTGTGGATTTCGGACGCGTAGGTTCGAGCGTTGCTCTCAGACAGCTTTGCTGTCGTTTCATTTAAACCCTGACCGAATAATATTTTAGCTTGTAAAGCTTTCTTAACAAACATTCTTTCAATTTTTTCTCTAAATGTAGGATTTTGAATACTGTCTAATTCTTGAATCATCTTCTTATCAGCTGCATGTCGAGAACTTAGATCATGATTTCGATAAGCCAAATCATGTCTATAAGCTGCGGCATCTACTCTATTTATTGGTTCTTCACCTGGTTTCGGATTATTATTCTCATCTAGTCTTATATCTAATCGAGTTCCTGGACCAGTATATGAATGACCGGGAAGATGTTTTTCTTTCGAATATTTACTCCAAATAAATCCAGGAAAGTTTTCTAATGTTTTTTGTATGTCACCTCCAATATGCTGACAGTTTGAGTTTTTATTTTTGTTTAATAGATAATTCAATAAATCTAAATTAGCAATTTTTAATTTAATTAAATTTTCGGAATTTGTAGAATTCATTTTAAAAGATAAAATAAATGTTTTACCGGATAGAACCTTGTTCAGAGGCTTTAGCCGATCGAACCAAAGGTCCTGAGGTTATTACCGAATCATACTAGGACTTAGATATATTCCAGAACCATCTTTTGTTTCTTTAATTTCAATTAAATCATCAACATTGTGGAGAATATTTTTAAGAACTCGTTTTCCTTCATCAACTAATTTTAATTTACTAATAAAATTATCTACTATTCCGTCACCCCTAGCAACTTTCTCTAACTCTCTATTATGACGTTTTTGTTCTTCTAATGCTGCCTTCTCTGATTTATTTTTATTTACTGCTTGGACAATACCAGCTGTCCCGCCTGCAACACTTCCTGCAGCTGCTATGCCACCTATTATTAGTGGAATTAATGGGAGAATCCCGCCATTCTTTTCTTCTTGTAATTGAATATTCTCTATCATTGGTTTACTTATGTAATACTTTTTTTTATTAATCGTAATAGTTTTAGGGGTATTTTTGTCAACAATATTACGTAATTTTAATTCAACAGTTTTATTATTATTACTTTTCGCTTGCGACATTTTTAATAAAAAAAATTTTAAATTAGGAATTTTTAATCTATTCTAGTTATGAATAAATTTTAAATTAGGAATTTTTAATCTATTCTAGTTACAAAAGAAATTTATTACTAATTACTAAAAAAAATTTAAGCTAACAAAAATTTTAATTAACTTATCGGAGCGAAGCTCCTCTGGCTTTAGCCTATCGGACCAAAGGTCCTAAGGTTACTAACCGATCGGAGCGAAGCTCCTCTGGCTTTAACCTATCCTAGCCATCTTTCCATTAAGAATTTCAATAGAATATTTTACATTTTCTAGCAATAAACCATAAGCCATCAATGAAGTTGTAGAATCTTTTTTTTCAATATTAATTGTTACATCACAACCAGTCTTGATAATATCTTCAGATTGTGCACTTAAATCGAAACAGAAAACAGGATATAAATGTCTCCAATCTCCAGGAGTTAATTGTGGTTCAACTCCAAATTCTATACAAAGATTTCGATAAGAATCATATCCTTCCATAAATTGATTATTGGTATCATCGAATCTTAATGGATCAATTGGATATTGGGTTTGATTTAATGAAACTTGTAAACTTCGAATTGTATTAATATGAAAAAGATTGTTGTTCTTATCAAAACTTGGAGAATTATTTCTTTGAAAAGTTAGTAATAAATATCTTGGAGTATTCGAACTTCTAGTAAAATGCCAGTTAAATCTTTGTTCGGAAAAAGTTACTGAACTAGCAGTACGCTTCATAAAACTTACTGGAATTGGTTTGTTAGTATTTAATCTTTTTGCAATAGCTGTTTCAATCTCTAAACTAGGAGTAATATGCTTAATCCACCATTCAAGTCTATCAATTTTTAAATATGCTTTTTTTCCAGTCTTACCAAAAAAGATTAATTCATTATTTGCTGTACGATGAATTATTAATTTAAATTCTAATTGATATGATATTTTGTCATAATCTAAATATCCGAATAATGGAGACAATGACCAATTAACTGTCTGTTTACTTTTCTTGTTAAATTCACGTCTTTCTTTATATGCACTATTGTTTGTTTTATTTAAATGTTTTGCAATATTTTCTACATCTTTCGCAATTCCTGCTGCATCTGTTCCAGCGTGAGTTAAATCATCAACAATTATACCATCATTAGTATCAGGAAACCAACCTTCGATTTCATACTTTTTATTATTTTCACCAATTGTTATAAATCTAAGCATTGTATCAATTACACCTGGAGAATCACTTATTGTTTCTATATTTTGAGTTGCAACATCTAAACGCATTTGTGTAAATAATCTTGGAAAAAAATTATTCTCTAGTGCAATATTATCGGTTTCTGGTAATGGTGTTGTAAAATTGGCATCACTATACAAAGAATATTCACAGTGTAAAAATGAATCAGGTAGATATATATAACTCTGCTGATTATCAACTTCAAAAATTAAATCACCTCCAGCATTTACTCTACTGGAAGATCCGGGATTCATAGCAATTCTTATATAGTCATTCTTTTTTTGATTATTACTGACGAACAGAGGATCGTCTAATCTAAATTTATTTTCGATAAGCCAAGACATTTTTATAAAAAATAATTTGACTTTTTTTTCTCACACACAGAAAAAATTCTGCTAAAATAATTTACTAAAAAAATTTTACTAAAATATAATTTTAGAATTTTGCTAGACCAGCTCCGCTACAGCTTTGCTGGTTAGACCGAAGGTTGCTACTCACGCCATTTCCTCTTATTTCTTCAATTGAACGAACCGTAGGTTCAATTGAACGTTTTATGGCTACGCCAGATTTCTTCTTATGTTTACTATCAGACGGAGCTCCGCTCCTCAAGGTTTCCCCAACAGCTATGTTAGCAATTTTATTTTTTGTTTCCTCTGAAAGTTTTTTTAAATTTTTTAGTTCTTCGGAATCATTCCTAAGTTTACGAATAGCTTCTAGTTGTTTTAATTCGTTTTGAGACTTGACAGCATTTGATATTGCACTAGCTGTACTACCTATAGCAGCTGCTCCTTTTGCAGCAGATGAAATCAAATCTTTATTATTTTTAATTAAGTTAACGATACTTCCAATACCAGAGAAGATGCCAGCTCCTTCCGTGTGAACAGTTTCTCTATTATCATAATGATAAACAGGATTCATACGTGGTTCATGAGCAATTTTTTTATTTGAAGCAAAATGTTTAAGATTGTGTTTATAAATTATAGGCATTTTTTAGGATTAAATTTGACTTTTGGGAAAAAATATTTACGTTAATATTTACGCTAAGATTTATGTTTGTGAATGGACAACAACTTCGAGATAACTTTATTAATTGCCTGTTGCACTTTATCTATTGCGTCAAGCAGCGTGTGATGTACTTTAATTTCTCTTCTATTAACTTGCATTTTCTGCTGATTAATCTTCAACGCCGTTTTAAGAGCATTTAACTTAACTTTAAGAACATCTAATTGTCTTTTAACAGCATCTAACTGTTATTTATTTTCTTTAGAGTTTTCTTGTAAATTTTTCTTTAATTCATTTTCTAAATTGATTTTAAGAGTTTTCATTTTATCAACTTTTTCATTAAATGAGTTTACTTCATTTATTATTCTATTCATCTTTTTCATTTGTTGAGTAATTTTAGAACTCAATTCATCAACACTTTTTTGGAATGTAGTTTGTAACTGCTTTAAATTTTTTTTAATTCTTTCAGGTAGTTTTTCTATTTCATCTTCCAATTGTTCTTTTAACATTTTTATCTGATGTTTATTTTTAATTACAGCAGATTTTGAATTTAAAGAAAGTAATATTAAAATTTTTGATTGTTCAGAAATCTTTTTAAAAAGTTTTGCTATATCTGCTTCTAGCTCTCTATCCTTTTTATCAAGTTTTAATAATTTTTCGTTTAACGATTTGTCATTAAGTTTAAGCACTTTAATTCATTCATCAGTGGAACCAAAACATCGTTTATATATTTTTCTTTTAAGTCATTGATTTGTGTATCAACATATTGTTTATTTGTTAACTCTGTATTTTGTTGCGGAAGAATAGAAAGATGCAATGGACCAGATAAAACGTCTCCAGTTTTCATGATATAATTTTCTATTTCTATTTCTAATTCACGATTATTCGGGATATGCACCTCCACCAACATTTGGTAACATCATTTTTTAACAATAAAAAAATAAAATTTCTTCTAATAAAAATAAAAAAATAAAATTTTTTCTAATAAAAATAAAAAAATCAATTTTTTTCTAATAAAAATAAAAAAATGGATAAAGCAAATTTAAAAAAATTATATTCGCCCGCATCATCCTGTTCTTCTTATTCGACAAGATCAACGGGATTTGATAATAAATGTTTTGATAATAATAATAATAATAATACTATTACAAATCCATGTATAGATGTTAATATTTTATTTCAATTACAAGCCGAAATATTTAGAGAACAGACTAAAGGTTTACCTTCTATAGAAACTAATTATTGTTTATTTCCAGGTGATCCATTTATTAAATTTATGGAGATTGTTAGTAAATATAATGATGTAACTTATGTAGAATTAAATAAAGAAAATATGGTTATAATAGGACATAATAATGTTTACGGATTCATTAGAGCAGTTTTACCGATTAGTAATACTGAGTGGATAGAGAATAAAATTATCAATTATATCAATATTAAAGAATTAGTTAAAAAATTAAAATCTTTTTCGAAAGAAAAAATTAGATTATTTGTTGATGAACAAAATCAATATAACATTCATATCGAGAGTAAAAAACATAACGAAGAATTATTATGTCAAGTATATTATAGAGATACAATTTATAAACAAGAAACATTAGAAATGCCGCAAAGATATGATGATGATACTTATATAGGATTATATTCAAACTTAAATATTAATTTGTTAAAATCTTACATAAATGGCTTAGCTCAACAAGAGAAAATTTATATGTGGACTACACCTTATACTATTAACAATGTCCATAATCATAATCATAATAAACGAACCGAAGGTTCTAGGGCTTTGCCCGATCTTAAAGAATCTTATGATAATAATGATGATAATAATATAGATGATGATAATATAGATGATGATTCTGAAACATCTGAAAATGGTGTAAATGGTAAGAAAGATTATAAAAATATTAGTAATTATAAAAATTCAAGTGAAGAAAAATTTATATCTCATACTGATGTACATGATATTAATACTACATATAATCAAAATTTATCCAAATTTCATTTTCTTACAATTGAAAATAATAATGATGGAATAGTTGAAGATACTGTTCGACAACTATGTGTCGGGTCTACAAAATTTAAATTAGGATTTACATCTAATCAATTTAAAATTTTATCATCTTTAATAAAAACTAAAAGTGATTCAGATTATGGTGGTGTTATTAAATTTTCCAAAAGAGATCAAAGACCAATATTTTTCTCTATTATATTATTATCAGATAAAAAATGTAATTTAGAGTTAGATATTCCAATAAGAGAATGGTATCCTATCAGGGAATGGCATCCTTTACCAAAAAGTGTAATTTATGATGTTGAAGAAAAAATTTATGATGATGATGAAGAATCAATAGTTAGTGAAAATAAATTTAAATTATCTTTTGATAAAACGTTATATGATAAAACTTAATATGATAAAACTTAATATTATAGAACATTATATGCTAAAACTTAATAGAAAATACCAAAATATACGATAAATATATTTTCATATGTAATAAAATTTTTAGATTTAATAAGTTTTTAGATGTTATAAAATTTTTAGATGTAATAAGTTTTTAGATGTTATAAAATTTTTAGATGTAATAAAAAAATTATTATTCCCACGTGTCATCATCATCACTTAAATTCCTCTCACAGACGATTGTTTGAAATATTTCAGCTTGAATACCTTCTCCGTTATAAGGTAACATAATTTCATTTTCATCAGGTGCTTGACGTTTAAGAATATTTATTTGACCAGAAAATTTTTTTTCTTCAGTATTATTATTTTTATCAGGAATACTAATTCCAGTTTCTAAAGATCTTTTCCATGGTTTATTAACTGTAGTCGATAATGTTTTCCCCGAATATAATTTTAGAAAATCTTCTACTTTTACTTTATCTTGTGAATATCCTTTAAATGTTTTCTTTTCACTAAGTCTCCCTTGTTCATCTACAGTAATACAATATTTTATTTTAGGAGCAATAAACATTGCAAAAATAATTCCACCATTTCCATAATCATTTTTTCCTTGACACAATTCCCCACCAACATATCCAGCAGCATCTAATTTATTGAAGAGCTCATTAGAAATGTATATTGAATCAGTATCTGCATAATGAATGTATTTTTCGTTGAAACCATTAATTTCTAAAATAAAGTTATTCATGATTCTTCTAGAGTGAGAAAGAATAAAAGAACCTAAGTGTGATGGCATGAATGACGTCTTCCCATCTTTTACAATATTAGTTTTGAGAAATTCATCATCTTCCATTTCTACTTTCGCTAAATATTGTTCATCATTTAATTTTTCATAATCTTTTACTTCTTGAGTGAAATTTTTTCTCAATGTATTCTCATTCCATAAATGATATTTACTGGTTATATCTTTCTGCACAGTTTTGCCATATAGCGAATTCATCAATAATTTAATTAACTCATCACCTACAGTATTTCCTTCTGTTTTATATCTTTTTCTCAAATTAAAAAGTTTTTCAATATAATTTCAAAATGGTGAAACTTGATAATTTTTTTCATAAATTATACCATCAGTAATATGTAAGATTTTTCCCCCACATCTAACAATTTCTTGTATGTCTACAGAAGTTAATACATCATAACATATACCATTTCTAAACCTGATTACTTTCACATGAGAATTATTATTTTGATTTTTAAGTTTATCTTTTATAGGAACTGGTTGGAAAAACATATCATTCGGATATTGAAACACAACAGAGAATATTCCAGTTTGAGGTCTAAATGTTTGAGTATTAAGTTTATATACTATTTCCCGCTCTTCTTCTTGACGAAATTTTCTAGCTGATTCAGCTTTAGGGTATTCTGAATTTTCATCATACATAGCTGATGGATATAAAGATGTTGCATCAAAAGCCATTAGAAATTAATTTTTTTGTTCAAGTAGTTGATTTGAAATTTTCTTACAAATTTCAGTTTTATCTCCTAAATCTCGATACTGTTTCATTAAATCTATTAAATTACTTCCAAGGGACAAAGTCCCACCAGCGTAGCGGCCAGGGGACAAAGCCCCACCAGCGCAGCGACCAGGTAAATACTGTTTTAATATTGGTAACAAGATGCTACAAAATGGCGATATGTATTTTCTTATATTTGCTGAAACTCTTCCACCTTTAACAGATTTTCTAATATAATTTCTAGCCCATAAATCTATATGAGAATGAATATTTGTATTGTCATTTTGTACGCTTTTCATCCAACCGTTAAATGTTAAAGCAGAGGATGTCAAATTAGTAGTTATATCTTCACCAACTAAATCTCGCATAACATTATTATATTTGTAGATACAAAAAGCTAAAGAAAGAATATCGTTAACTAAATATGGTCTCCATTCATTTTCTTTTTCTTTATAATTTTCATGTGTTATGTCTCCAATTTCATAATTTAATTTACACACATTCGTAGGAATTTTAAAATTCTCACACCATTTAGAAAGACTTGTTTTTACATGTTGATAACTACATTTCATTATAATACAGGGTGAGTCAGAAGAGTGGACCCGAGTTTCCATCGAGATTGCGGCAGATAAAGCCAAGGAATAAACGTGCTTCAACATCTAAACAATATTCTATAAAACATAAAACATTATTCTTTTCTATTCTATCTAAATTACTCTATGTTACGCTATATTGTTTGAATTAATTATTATTTATATTATCATTTATTTGATATAATTTGTTTGTTTTAGTTATTGGATTTGAATTTATGAGATGGCTTACACTATCGAAGAAAAGGTTTATTTAGTATCTTGGTGTATTACTTATGAAAACGCGGAAGAAAGTCGCAGGTTGTTTGAGGATAAGTTTGGTAAAGAAGCGCCAGAAAGGAGCACAATTCATAAGTGGAAGAAAAGGTTATTTGAGACAGGAAGTGTGAATGACAGGTCCAGATCTGGTCGCCGAAGCACCGAAACCGTTGGAGAGAACAAGGAGAACGTTTTGGCGTTGGTAAATGAGAATCCCCGTGCATCGACAAAAGGTATTGCTGATGAGGTTGGTACGTCTCAGTCTTCGGTCGTCAGAATCCTGAAAGAAGAAAAATTCCACCCGTTCAAACCACTCTATTGTCAGCTTTTGTATGACGGCGACGCTGATAGGCGGTTACAATTTGCACAAATAATGCACCAGAGGTTCAACGACGATCCAGCCTTTTCGCGCAAGTTGTGTTTCTCAGATGAATGCGTATTTCATCTCAACAGTGCGGTCAATAAACACAACGTCCACTACTGGGGAACCCACAATCCCCAAGTCCTGTGTGAAAACCCAGGTCATACGCCGTCACTTACCGTGTGGGCCTGCATCGGATATTATGGTGTCATTGGTTTTGACATTTCTCGACAAACAATGACAGGAGAGAGATATCTTGAAGTGCTCCGCGAAAAGGTTTTGCCAAATTTTTCGCATGGAATTGGAAGATCATGATTGTTTCAACAAGACGGAGCTCCTCCGCATTATTCTCTTCGTGTGCGTCAATTCTTAAACGAAAATTTGGATGGAAGGTGGATAGGTCGGAGAGGCCCCATTGAATGGCCCGCAAGGTCTCCCGACCTAACACCCTGCGATTACTGGTTGTGGGCCTACTTACGCCAACAGCTCTATCCAACTGCAGGTTTTTTGTATCCCAGTGTCCATGCCTTAGGCCACAGGATCGCAGAAGAGCTGCAGCAAATACCTCAAGATATGATTCGGAGAAGTATGAATAATTTCCGTGTTCGCGTTCAGAAAGCCATAGATGTTAATGGGGAGCACTTCGAAATGTGAAATGCAAGTGACATTTACATTCCTGAAATTTTTCCCGAGTTTATAAAAATATATCTAACTTGTGATGACTTTTATTTTGGGTATTAATTTCGGGTCCACTATTCTGACTCACCCTGTAGTTTGAAGTGCTAATTTACCTGACGGTGAATCTATTTTCATATTGTTTTTAAATCTAAAAGATTTTTGAATGTATCTACTAACACATTCAGTTGTATAAGGATTTTGTAATGAAGCAGTCAATATTCCTCTTGAAGTTTTAAGAGGCGGTTTAGATAATTTAAAATTAGCTTTTATCGGAAAATAGGAATCAAAACCTGATGAATTGTGAGCTATTAAAGTTACTCTCGAATAATTAAATTTTCCAAGAGTTTTAAAAAATTGATGGATCGGACATACGTCCTCTGGGTTTCCCCCGATCGGACATTCATCATCCTCAGTTCTCGTAAATATTTTCACACAATTTTGAAGTTTATTAAATTCTAATTCAGTTAAATTATTATACTCATTAATCTGTTTTTTAAGTTTTTTAATTTCATCTTCATCTTTTGATCGTTTAATTTTAATCATATCACTTAACAAACGTGTTTCTAATTCTTTCAATCTTTGTTTCGGTAAGCAACATATAAATTTATTAAAATTAATAGCTCCTACAGCATAAGGAATAGGATGAGCTGTTGAACAGTTAGGATCAGGAAAAGTTTCGAGATCCCAAATATATGTTGAACTATAGTCAATTTTTTTCTTTGTTACGATTTTATATGGACGCGTTGTTAGATTTTCATCAGTAACTGTTTTATATATGGGTTTGAAATTATTTTCAATTTCTCTAATAGCTTTTAATTTATGAGATTTATTAATTAAACAATAGTGACCAATTGTTGAACCTGCGTGAAAATAATTGTAATAAACATAATTATGAAACGTTTCAATTCCTCTAGGATTTAAATGACGATTGGCAGGACTATAATATTGAACACATTCTCCAAAATATTTATTGAATTGAGAAAATTTGCAGTTTGACATTACTCCTGTTCTAGATGTGGCTTTCTCTTTATATAAAAAATTATTAAACATTTCTTTCATCATTTCTCCTTGTTCTTCATTAAAACCTCGTAAAACATTATAACATTTAATAAAACAAAAATCTTCAGAAGGAATATAACAATATTCACCGAAATATTCTTTGATTCTATATTTCATATTAATCTCTGCCCCTCTATGCGATCTTTGTACTAACTTCATTCCAAAATCTTCATATTTAATATTACCTGTAAAAATCCATTCGTTAGCATCGGATTTCTCATCCAGATTCGAAAACCATGTTTCAAATGATTTTTTATTATAGAAGGTAAAGTAAAAATTTTGAATTATATTTTCCTGATCTTTAACAACTTTTCCAAGTAAATTAATAATTTTACCATTTGCTAAAAGTTTCCGCATATCATTTACTACATTAATAAAAGATACATTTTCATATTTAATTTCATTTGGATTAAATAAATTACATAAATCATCACCAAGTTCATCCTTAATTCTATCATCAAAAAAAATATCACTAATAGGAGTTTCTAATATTTCTTTTGTTCCACTTTTCTGTTTTTTAGTATTACGTCTAATACTACGCCTAGTACGTTTCTGTTTTTTAATACGTTTACTACGTTTACTATGTTTAATTTGCGCATCAAACTCAGCAGTTTGTTTCTTGGTTAATTCATCAATCCTAGACGTTTGTCCGAGAGACATTTCACGATTCATATTTTTTAAAGAAAAAATGAATTTTTACATAGAACCTCGGTTCCGTTTTTACATATACACAGGAATATGTAATTGATGTAATGTTTCTAATTCATGTGTTGTTAAATGTTCTTTCTTAACCAACCACCATAAATTATTATACGACAAAAATACTCGGAAACTTCTTAAACAAAGTGGAAAGTCTTTTGTTTTAACACACGGTTTAATACCATGTTTTGTTTTATAATCTGTAACGAGCGCTACGTATTTATGATGATAATAAAATCTAACTTCTTTCTTCGAATTTACAGGATTTGTAGGATGACGATAATCTTTTAAAACTGGTACATGCTCTATCTTATAAGCATTCAACATATTTTTTTATTTTTATTAACAAAAAATTTATAAGAAAAAATTATTCGATCACTCCGCGAAAATATTTTCTATCGACTTTCAGTCGGGGCGAAGCCCCTCGAGGCGAAGCCTAGTCAGAGAACAATTGTTCGATAACTCTATCATGAATTTTTTTATCAATATTAATTGTGATAAATCCATAATCTTTTGACCAAGCATTGTTACACGATTGTTTAAATTCATCTTTATTTCTTACACATAAATCTCTTAACAAGTCACTTAAGTTTCTTGCATTTATTTCAAATAGTATAAATATATTTGCATTCTTTCTAATAACACTTCCATCTAATGAATACATACTTTGTGTTAAATAAAATACACTACAGTTATTATGTCTACCTCTTGTGAAATAATTTCTCTGAACTGACTGATTTCTATCATTAACACAATCATCAAAAATTACACAATGTTTCATTGTTTTATCTAGTTTACTAGGATCTTGCATATTACCACTATCATCTATTAATTGTATCTTTATATGCTTATTTTTATTGGATTCTACTAACTGACTTTTTTTGCTGCTTCTTCACACCACGAACTTATTTCTTCTTCATCTTCAGATTTTTCATATTCTTTGAATAATGAAGCAATTGCTGTTTTTTTAAGATTATTTTCAAATCCATATTTTAAAAATTGATAGACGGGTTGTTCTGCCGTTGTTGTATAAATTATAAGATTGTTATAATCCAAAAAATTTGGAGTCGTTAAAATTTTAAATAATAGATACGTTTGTCCACAACCTGATCTTCCGCAAATAACTGACAGATAAATTTGGATGATGATTAAATTTAAGTTTCTTTTTATTTAATGGAGGTACTTCACTCATTTTTTAATAAAAAATTTCAATTTTAATTTTTTTATTTTTTAAAGAAAAAGAGTAAGAAGAATAATAATAAGAAGAAGAAAATTAAACTTCTCTAGCTTCGCGTGGGAGTTTATACCTCTCGAACGGGAGTTTATACCTCCCGAACCAAAAGATCTATCATAATCTCTTCACCTCCAAAATTTATTTCTTGTCCTTTCTCATCAGTGATTCTCATGTTAATGTTGTTAATAGTTTTTCTTGTAATAGGGAAATATATTAATGTTTGTGGAATTACATTTAATCTATAACCAATGGGTACAGTAAAAGCTGAAAAACTGAATATTAAATTTGACAATTTACCATTTATATATCCTCCTTCCATAATGTCACAATGTACAACAATTGAATTTATTTCAGTTATTTTTGGAATCTTCTCACCTAAATGATAACCTTGACTATAGGTTTGTTTATTAAATCCTAATAGCTTTGACAATGATCTATCATGATTAAAATCAACTTGATGATTTTCGTCTAAAGTAAGAGAAAATTTATTAACTGCCGGTTCAACTGCAAAATGTAATTGTTTCTTATCTTTAAATGGTATACCTAAATGTCTTTTAATTTCATTTGATATTGATTCAACTTCGTAAGAACCAGGAAGAAAAGTTAATATTTTCCATGTTTTGCCTTTATCAGTAGAATATCTAAATTGATCATTCACATCTTTGATAACGTTTTGAATAGTGTTAAATGTAGAGAAACTAGTCAATGCAATTTGATAATTTTTATTTTGTTCCAAATGTAGAATGGGTTCTAAATTACAAGTGTGTGATGAAGTAGTTGTTATAATTTTTAACGTCGTACTAAATTTTGATGAACCCAAAATCTCTGTCAAATTTTCTAAATGATTATTAATTTTGTCTAAATCTGCTGAACACATTTTTTAGTTAAAATTTTGAATAAATATTATAGATAAAAATCGTAGATAAAAATCATAGATAAAAATCGTAGATAAAAATCATAGATAAAAATCATAGATAAAAATCATAGATAAAAATCATAGATAAAAATCATGAATAAAAATCATAGATAAAAATTAGAAAAATCATATTTCAGCTACACTTTTATAATCATCTTCATTTAGAATCTTCTTTTCTAACAGTCTTTTCAATATAGCATGAATTTCATTGAAACTAGAATTATGTCCTTCTTTTATTGCAGATATTAAAATATTTAATCTATTTAGTAATTCTTGTGGATCATCTGGTAAAAATACAGTTGTTTCAGTTTTAAAGCCTTTTCCTACTTTAACTCTCGTTGATAATAAATTTTCTAATTGTTTATAACGTCTAAGAGATTTTACTGCACCAACTCTATCTAACATAGCTTTATATTTTATGAGATCTTCTACAGCATAATTATTTAAATCTGCTCCTCTTAAAAGATCAACAAAATTTCTATCTAAATTAAAAGGAGATTTATCTGGTGAAAAAATTAAACCTCGAAAAGGTTGTGGAAATATTTCTTTTTGTCCGAGATAAAATCTAGGTATTGTTTTTCCATCTATAAATGAAATAGAATGTTCAAATTGCATAGATTTTGGTAATTTCTTATTGATGTTTGATTCTAGTAATCCATAGTCATCTAATATAGTTTTGTGCTCTGGATCTGTTATATCAATTTGTTTATCATTATTTGTAAGTTCTTTTTCAAGAGTTTTAAATGGTTTCATAGTTTTTTCAAAATCAGTTTTTACTTGCTCGGTTTGCTGCATTTTTTCAAACATATCAGATTGAATACCAGCTTTTATTATTCTATGTTGAAGATGATTTTCTTTCATAATATTTCTTTGTTTTATTAACTCTTCTAATTGTTTTATTCTTTTAAAATTATCAGCTCTAATTTTATCCATTTTTAAAATATAATATTTGAATTTTGTGGTAACATTGGAATACAACAAAAACATTTTACTGAACAAATTATTTTTTTATTGCTTTGTTGTCTGACATCTTTTCGTTTAAAGTTTTCTCGTTTTAAGTTTTGTTTAATAAAGTTTTGCTTAAATTTTCGCTTAAAGTTTTTAGCTTTTCTAAAAAAATTTTATCATTTTCTTCATTAGAAATTTTACCATCACTAGAAATTTTGCCATCACTAGAAATTTTGCCATCCTGTCTATTCTTATCATCAACTTTTTCTGACTGTAATTGAAAGGATATTTGATTTACTTCATTAGCTATTTGATCAAATTTTTCAATCTCATCTAACGTAATAACATTATCATCACATACTCTTTGAAAGTAGTAATGTAGTTTATCATAGACTTCTTTAATATGTAAATGCTTAGTTTTTAATGATTTTCGTTTCTTAGTTATTAAAGATTTATCTAATATTGTAACAAGTGAAGTTGCAAAAACACCCGTACCTGTTAAAGCTGTAGCAACTACTGGAATTACTAAAACACCTGAAGATATAACAATTGTTAAAGCACCAATACTTATTGTTAAGAATATGCCAATTCCTTGTGTTACATTCTTAACTTTAGTCCATCTCTTTCTTAATTTTTTATAATGCTCTAATCTTAATAATAATTGAGATTCCTTATCTTTCATATAGCGTACTCTATCTTTGTGTTTTTCTTTATTCATTTTTTCAATGTTAATCTTTTCAATGTCCATTAAAGTAGAACTATGTTCATATGATAACGAAGGATATATTCTTGCGGTTTCTTCCATTTTTGTTTCTTCCATTTTTTAAAGAAATATTTTGAATAAATATTTTGAATAAATATTTTGAATTTCGATTTAAATAGAAATACGCAGTTGTTTGTTTGCCGTATATTTCTAAGAACTCAGTCATGTTATTAACCTGAGGTAATATATCACCTATTTTACTCAGTATAACTGTCAGATTTTCATCATTCATTTTAAATGAAATAAATTCCAATAACTGTAATAATGTCTAATTCTTGTACAGGAAAATGAAAACAACGGCAGTGTATTTTGCATCAAATATAATAATACAACAATCAATCTTATCATACAATTGTACAATGTCAGTCTTCTACCATGAGACTGGAGAAAAAAAGAAAATAGAATTACATTTGAAAATAATCCAAAATGCAATACTACTAAGTTCCATGAATCATTCTTAAATATCAAATATAATAATACAACAATCAATCTTATCATACAATTGTACAATGTCAGTCTTCTACGATGAGACTGGAGAAAAAAGGAAAATAGAATTACATTTGAAAATAATCCAAAATGCAATACTACTAAGTTCCATGAATCATTCTTAAATATCAAATATAATAATACAACAATCAATCTTATCATACAATTGTACAATGTCAGTCTTCTACCATGAGACTGGAGAACAAAAGAAAATAGAATTACATTTGAAAATAATCCAAAATGCAATACTACTAAGTTCCATGAATCATTCTTAAATATCAAATATAATAATACAACAATCAATCTTATCATACAATTGTACAATGTCAGTCTTCTACCATGAGACTGGAGAAAAAAAGAAAATAGAATTACATTTCAAAATAATCCAAAATGCAATACTACTAAGTTCCATGAATCATTCTTAAATACCAAAGATTATGTTACATACTGAAATATAGATCTATACAATGTCAGTCTTCTACCATGAGACTGGAGAACAAAAGAAAATAGAATTACATTTCAAAATAATCCAAAATGCGTTACTACTTATAAAGAAGTCTTCATAAATATGTATACATCAAATATGTATGTACATTGCACATATCTTAAAAAGTGAAACAACACAGTTAATGTTCATTCATCTTGGGAACCAAACCTCATTTCTTCTATAGTTGTCGGTTGATTCAATTTTTCTATATAAATTTTGATTTCTTTAAAATGTTTTCTAACAAAACTAATGGGCATTGATGAATTTAAAAATAATACGTGTGGTAGAATTAGATCTGATAAGTTCATCAAGAAATAACAATAACTTACGTTATAGGAAATTCTAAATAGTTCCAAGTTTGCCACAAATCTGTTTTTTTTATTGTCACTCAATTCCAGAATTCTTTTAAATCCATAACCTTAATAAGCAGCACTTCTCAGCAACGACCCATGGTGCACTTTATCACTTGCAATCAGTTTTGAAATCATAGTAGCACTATCTTCGATGGTAATGAAATGTTCTTTTGTAACATTGAACTGAGGAATTGTAGTAGTGGTCAGATACTGTTCTATTTTTACTGTAATATCCTCCACTTGTTTTTGAGAGTCCAATTTGTTCTTCTTTCTCGATTGAATTTCTAACTTCCACTCTTCAAAGTATTTATTCGCAGTTTCCTTGTGCTCTTCTTTAATTAAGTTAAGTAAAATCGGCATGTAAAACGAAAAAGCTTCCGCGGCAGTACGTTTTGGCATTTTGCAATGAAGAAAGAAAACAGTCACTAGTTATGATTAATGGAATTGTAAATGAAGTCTTACTTCCTACATGCTGCAATTATATTCCACGTCTTACAAATGACTAAGTGGGTGTAGCAGCTGTTTGTTCTTTCATACATTGTTTCCTTTCAAATGTTTGAGTTGGAGGTCACAGCTCTTTACACTGAAATGCCTTTTATTCATAAATGCGAGAAGCAAATGTTCTCTACAATTGAGTGATCATCTGAGTGCAAAGCAGTAACAATAATAGGCATTGTGAGAGATTGTGTTACATTCTTAAAGAAATATTTTTAGTCACATGATATATTTTAAAAACCTGAAAGATGGATAAAATTCATGAATTTGAAATTCTCAACTTTTATGATTTTCGGTGTCCTGGAACGGTCATGATTTTCAAGGTAAAAATTGTAATTCTCAAATTTGAGATTCTTAACTTTTCTGATTTTTTCGGTGTCCTGGAACGGTCATGATTTTCAAGGTAAAAATTGTAATTCACAAATTTTCGATTACGTGATATTTTGATTTTTTTTGAAAATTTGTCACTACCTAAATTTTTGCCCCCTTCGGCCTTCGGCCACGTGAAATTTGAAGTCTACCTAAATTTTTGAAATTTTGATTTTTTGAAAAAACCCGCAAAAGTGTGACATCCGGCGCAAGCGAAGCGAAGCGTCGCGCCGGATGTCACACTATATACTACTAACCCTACAGATAGCGTAGACATTTAAGAGCGCGCAATTTTCAAAAAAGAATTCATTCTAGGCAATGACAGCAAATGTAGATGGTAAATGAGATTAAGCGTAAATCAAATCACAAATGTCGACCATTGTAGCGAATCGTTGTTTCCAATAAATTGGTTCCATATTTTGAATGATTTATTGGAACTTTACCGCACTTCCCCCATAAGGTGGCAAAAGCCCTGTGGACAGACTCGCTCGCTTGCTCACTAAATTTTCCCAAAGATGATCTGTGGAATCGGCAAAATTGCAACACATGATTGAATATAACATGCGCAGCTGTCGTGACGCTGCTTCCAAGATCAAAGTAGGCAGCTCGGAATTCTGAAATTGTAGAAGCCAAGTCTGTCGAGATATCTTTTCCAAAACAAGCAAGTCGAACGTTGTCAAACTTTCTGAAAGCATTGACGTAGGGAACCAGTTCAAATTTCTCATTTTCGACAATCAAAGTTTCAAGAATATCCACGTTGGTTAGGATGCGCTTACACATATTGCCATTGAACTCACCAGAATGTAGTTTGGGTCGATTAATGCCAATCTTATCAATCCAATCATGACATATCAAGGCTGCAATTGTGGACTTCCTCTCGAGTTCTTTGTAGAGTTTGTTCGTTACTCTCAATAGCAAGTGAAGCTCTCCTGGTGGAATATGACGGATGAAAATGTCGTGATCTTCACCATTGACAAGAGTTTCACCTACGCAATTCTTGTAATCTTTCGTTGCTGCCTTTTTGGAGGACTTCTTGGCCTCATTGAATAACCCGCCGAGCAAAAAGTCATCCGGCGGAAGTCCGCTGAATGTCTTTATGGTGTCCGTTCGCGGTCAGTTAACGGATAGCAAACGGTGGACAAATTTTGTCCGCCGAGGACATCACAAGGACATAGGGCGGAAATGAAAGGACAAAGAACGGGTAGCCTAGGGCATTAGAACGGACTTCAAAGGAACAATAGCGGACATTATTTGTCCGCATTAAAATAATCTGACGGACAGTTGACGGATATGATGAATGCGCGGATTCTGAACGGACTGACCACAGATAACCAACGGACTAATTACGGATTCTGACGGACTAATTATGGACTCGGACGGACTAAATACGGATTCTAACGGACTAAATACGGATTCTGACGGACTAATTATGGACTCTGACGGACTAAATGCGAATTCCAACGGACAAGTTTAAGATCGTCGACGGAGCGAACGGACAGATTACTTAGGATAAGCGGGTCCTGTACGAGCTAACTGCGGATCAGTTACAGATAAATTGCCGATGTTTCACTGATGTTGAACGAATTGGCTACAAATATCTAGGGCTTCCGGTAATTTTGACAGGTAAGTCACATTATAATCGGCAATTCAATTAAAATACATTAAACAAAGTGGTCGTCTCACGAAGCTATCCCATTTGTTTGTAAAATTTCAAGGAAAACCAACAACTTTACACGAGATATCTGTTGAGCACCAGAGACGACAAATAGAGAAATATGTATACCAACAATTAACATTCGTTAAACAAATAACAAGGGTAAAACAATTATCGACTGGTCTGGAAAGCTTATAAACTTGCCAAAATGGGAATATGTCAACATTCATGGACAATCGCAGTGTTACTATTAGCCTATTGGTAGTCTTATTGTGCAAAGTTACAAGTTTTTCTAAGGCAGCCGTTTTACTAGTGTATGAGAAGAAAATCATTTTATTTTCATACTAGACGGATTATGCAAATCTTTATTTCATAATTTAAAACAGGATAAAGAATTGCATATCCAATTTTAAATGTTAACCTATCAAATGAAGTATAAGCATCATCCTACAAATGGCACACGAAAAAACTTACTTATCATTGACCTTCATACCCAAAACATACTATTGCATGATATCATATAGGCCTAATAGTGTACGTACGAATAATACGTTTATTCAATATTGAAACAGTAACTGCCGAATGGCGTTTGAAATGATAAGTCACACAGTATTTTTTCCCTTTTGGCAACGATTACAAACTTCCCATGCATTACTGTAATGTAATGTGTGAGTGGAAATGATTGAAGTTTCGTACAGAAATACATATAGATCAAAACTTATATAAAAATAATTACTAGATTGATAAATGAACAATGAACGACAAGTTGATGTAAAGCGACGAATGTGAGTAAAAACAATAGAATGTACCTTTATCATAACGTACCCGGTACAAGAAAACACTAGCATCACCTCAAGTAAAGCACATCTTGCATAAAATACCGACGGAAAGATTTTAAGAAGTGATCATAGATACCAATTATAACAATGTGAGTGTAATTCGAATGTCTATGAGATACACTTCTTCGTAGAGTTCATGAACTAATACAATTTCTGAGATTCTTCTTCCCTCTGTTCATCGGAGTCAGGCATTGCCGTTTGATTTAATTGTGACACTCGTTCTTTCGACGCTTTTCGATCACACGTGACACCACTTGATCATAATTTCTGGCCAGGTTTGCACATACTCGTATTACGGATATCACAACTTGATAAAGTGTCGGAAAAACATCTCATCGAGAATTTCCACTTTGAAAACTTGTCGTCTCGGATGAAAAATTGCATCAACTCGTCCGGTGCAATGAGTCGGCACACTTTGCGAGTAACTAACAACGGTTGAACCTGAGATAATTAGTTGATTTGTGGAGAAATTAGTGCTTTCAGAACAAAGGCGTCCAGGGCGATTTGCAATCTCACACGTTCCAGCTTCACCAACTTTTCTTCCAAGGAATTGAACTGAAATTAAGAAGTTTATTGAAATCACCTTAATCACTGAAGAGTGGATATTTTTGATAATCATTATTGCATGTGTTAGAGGGGAAATTATTACGAGAATTCGAGTGATACATGGTAGGTGATTTGACACAAATTTTGTGAAAACGCTGCCACTGCTTAATGAATAAAAGAAAAGTGCTGATATTACAACCACTGTCATCAATACCTAAAAATTCTTGAAAGTTTCATTCATACATGGTTAATAGAATCTATATTTTTGTAATCATAGCAAGGTATGATTTGGCATATGAGTAGGGGGACTTAAGACTTTATGGCTCTTTGAAGTTAAATTAGCTTTCATTTGACTCTATAGTAGTGATGTGAGCGATCAACCAATCGCTAATCGGTTCATTCATTATGACCCTATTCAAATTAACTTATTCCATACATTTTAAGATAAGTTAAGTCGAAAACAAGAGATACATATATGTGCAGTAAAACATTGTGATAAAATATTCCATAATAATATTGGCAATAATATTGCTAATTTTTATTACAATCAATTATCTTCAATTTGGTAGTAGGAGTATTTTTATACGCATGCCACTTAATTACATTATTTGAAATGTTATGTTATCGCAGCAAGATAATGTTGTTTGTCGGTAACCCATGTTAACGGATTGACTAAAAAAGCCTTTCACCAGTCAGTCTATAGTAGATGTAACATCGACAGAAATTTTTAGAATTATAAAATGAATTCGATGCATGAACTGACACATCGATTCAAATGTATTCACTGTCCTTACGCATGTCATATCAAGGCTGTGTTCGAGGCGGCCTATTTGAAAAGTGCCTCCGCCTCAGACCTCAGCAATAATATAGTATAATATATACCATATACTGTAGTTATAATAATAACATGGTATAAACGTGATATGATGCTATACGATAAAATTAATTTTTCGTTGTCGGTCTAGTTCTACACACTGATGATTAATCTTGCCATTCTTAACACGGTAGGCCCACTAGTCTACAAATTTGGTTGGGTGCTGCTGTCATAGATGTTTATCTTTGACCCCAGTACCCAACCAGATTCATGCACTCCGAATTATTGAACAGTACTATAGAAGGCTACTACTGTAGTAGTAGCCTTCTGTAGTACTGTTAAATAATACGGAGTGCAATGGCAATTCATTTTTCATGAACATCATGCGTATAGCTAGACACTCACGTAGTCTGGTAAAGAAACGTAACAAATATGACGTTCATATAAAGATCGGATTATGGTCGATTTCTATGAGTTCATGTTTTCTCAACCAGCCTAGATCTACATTTCATTAATCAGAAAGTTAATTTAATGGATCTACTTCACAGACATGGTCGGCTAGCTGTTGCCTATACAATACCCACTAATTAATGAAAATTCATTCATTAATCAAAGGAAACGGCGGTGATGGTGTCCAAACGCCGAAGTAACTAAAATCACAATAGCCGAATTCGCACCATATGTTTTCATAGATTTACTTCTGTTATTGAATAGCGGACACTACAACTACTAAATACACTACAGACGACTGATGAATTACTTGTGCGGTAGTAAACCAATGGAATCTATTCAATGGAGGACATGTACGGTATCCAAACTTCATTCAGTAATATTTTATATTGGGTGGCATAAATTGCATCTATAGCAAATGTATATCAAATACATCAAATATATGTAATGATCAAATATATATATGAATAATAGGATTATATCAAATCACATCATTCATTAAAATTTGGAAAGCCGTAGGCGGCCAATTTTTTACGCCTCCGCCTCCACAGCCCTGTGTCCTATAGTTTGTCTATGCTGTCCTTGTATGCCATATTCGTAATTTCAACTATGTTGTAAGACTTCGATCATGTATAAGATTTCCACGATTGTCCCCTACTGTGATAAAATGAAAAATTGAAATCTATTAGCAAAAATCAATCCTTATAATTTTTCAATTCCATACGTATTGCGTCAACACAATGAAAATTCAAACGTTTAGTGGAAAATCCAGTTGTGTAGTTCATGAAATAGTTGAATTATGATTACACTGTATGTACCAGTCACCATGTCAATCATTATTATGTGAAATGCGCCCCAAGAACTGGGAAAACTATTCAAATCGCATGAATCCATAACGCGCGATTGCTACATAAGATCAAATATTATCATACAATATAGCCTAGGCCTATACTAATTAAGAGCCCTGCTGTTTTCAATGTGAATGCAACATTCTAAAGAAACATGACTGCAAATAGAAATTAATTAGGAAATTTCCGAGCTCACCATTGTGTCCATATCGTTGATGCAGAAGACGATGGCAATGGCAGATGGAAGTAAGTCGACAACATTCAGCTGTTTTTCGTTGTCTGCCTGTTGGGGTCTGGAATACTAATGGCCACGACTAGGACTCACCAAGATCATCACAGGAAACCAATTTTCCATTGAATGTAGTGCAAATTCAGACCTGTATTCAGGCTGACTAGAAAATTATTCACGGCATAAGATGTACAGTCAGTTAATTTAGATTGTGAGGAATAAATCGGTGTGAAATGCCATTAGACGACGTGTTGAATTGTTCTCCAAACTGCACCACACTGAATCAGATATATATTAAGCATTGAACAAATCACATCCACCTTCAACGGTGAGACTTTGAGATAACCAAGTCAATTTTCTCAGTCGACATTCGCCTGCAATTGTGAAAGTTGATGATCGGCTGTTCCCTGTTCCCTCTGCAAGTTCCCTGCGTTGACTGCGCTTCACGGCCTGGCCAATCACGTAAGCGAAAGGGGCGATCGATCACAAGATAGCAAAACATTGCGCTGCTTGAAAATGAGTGTCGTTTGTGAAAAAGTGCTTATGCCGCGTCAAACAGAAAATTCGCGCGCGCCATTTGCTTCAGCTGAATCACAACCAAAGGCAATTGTATAGTAACAGAGTGACTAGATTGCCCTTGCAGACGCAAGCATATGTTTCATGAGTGACATTACCGCCCGTCAAAATGAATTGGACGCAAATCACAAACTATAACTTCCAAGATCGACCGACATGCACCACACAAGGATTCGATGGAAAAGAAATTGAAATGAACGCAATGCATGCACGGCGATGTTCTTTACTTGTTATGCTCATTAAAATCATAGTTATAAAAATAGCAGGAAATTGCCCTGGTAATTACATGTTACGCAAAAAATAATATTCCTGTCGAAATTATGCACGCGTTCGAGTCTGGTGGCCTACGGTGTACTCTCGCACACTTCGGCAAAAGTAGAAACATATAATGCAATCAAGCATAAAACTAAACGCTTCGATTTAATAATACTTAAAACAAGATGCCGAATTACAGATCATCGATCTTCAATTCATCGCTAGACCACAAAATATTCTGGAATGTGATCTGCATCCAGGCTTTCAGCAAACGTTCGACTTAGATGTTGTTTGATAAAACCAAAAAGAGGACTAAAAGATAAACGAATCAAGTAGCATTCGATAAGTTTAAGCAGAACAAATATGTATATTATATCAGAATTTACACGGAAATTTCCGGACATGCGCAACCGTTTCTATTCCGTGAAGCGTCCGTAAATCATGAATTTAAAGTCCGAGAAACGGAAGCCCGACGGATTTCCGTATACTGCCGTTATTTATCCGTAGTCTCGCGGACAAAAGTGTGAGTTAATGGAAGACCTACGGATGTCCATTTCTTACCTGTTTTGTCCGCGGACAAAGCTTGCTCGGCGGGAACTTGCTATTTGATCTGACAGATCCCAGAGATCGAATTGGATAGCTGCACGAAGACCGTTTAGAAAATTCTGCCTTAGGGCACCCGCACCACAAGCATGGATATGTCGCCCCGTGTGACTGGATACCTGCGGTGATGTTCGCAAGTTTCAAATCGAGTGCATATGTAAAGTCAATTGTAAGGTGATGTACATCAAGAAGTTCAAGGATTTTCTTCACATTATCATATGTTTCCTTCACGTCCGGTGAGATGGCAATAATTATCAATTTTTTCACGCTACTGTTGTTGAATATTTCATCGATCATTCCTTTTCTTGGATGTTCTTGTTCGTGGTTTATGTCATCATTAGCAAATATATTGAGGCAAAACTTCATAAAGCCCCTTCCTCCATCAATACCGAACTTGATGTTGACTTGTGTCATATCCAAACCTCTTGCACTGCACGTGCTAGCGATGAGTTCCTCCACACTGTTACAATAAACTACTGGATGTGCCATTAAATCATTTGTTGAGGACACTTGCAAATTAACAAAAGTAAGAGAAAAGCATTGCTCCAACTGACAGTCTCTAGTTTGAAAGTATCGTTCGCAGCCTTGCTCAACATACTTTCTCCCTAATACAGTTCTCAGAAATGGGACTACCTTGTGCTTCATACTACTGTTAAATGCAGATAAAGCTATCTGTAAATTGCTGAGCTGAGAAGGCGAAAATGGAGTTGACTGTTTGCGATCGGTACGACTGAGAGGAAAAGGATTCGGCCATCCAGTTCTCAGCTTGACATCAGATGATCTCTCATCATGAAATTTGGAAGAGATGATGTTGTTAGCTACTAGTTCTCGGGTGTCCTGATCTACTTCATCACAGATTCCTACTAAATTACTCCTGAGAGTGCTGATATTGCATCTATGTGAAAGTCCTTTGCCTACTGGTGATTTGCATGACGAACATAGCTTAACTGTGCCTCCGCAGTTTGCCCCATGAACAGGAGGAGATTTTGAAGGCCTACTTTTCTTTCGTCTTGGAATTTGAGTGCCTGATAGTTGGGCAACATCGCAAATATGACAGTTGCATAATGGATTGGGTTGATTTCGTGTGGAGATCAAGTATGGAACTATCAAACTGAAATCAAGCACCTCTGCCAGAACGCTTCTATTCATCTTTCCTTCACTCACTGCAAGAAGATCGGCCCTGCACTTGGAACAAATCGCTGAAGGGCAGCATGTTTCATTAACATTAAAATCCTCAATGAAGTAGTCTCTTACGCGCTAGTAGTAAGCAAAACTCCACTTCTGGACCGCGCAAGATGGCGGCCATCGCTGCGTCCCCCCCCCCTCTGGCACGGCAGAGTGTCGTGGTCGGCCGCCGTGGTGCTTCGTGTCTGAGTCTCCCCCCCCTCTGGAACGACAGAGGTTGTGGTCTGTCGTGGTGTGCCGGCCAGGTGGGTCCACGTTCACAACATGTTCGCTGACGTCCCCCCCCCTCTGCAACAACAGAGTGTGAGACTCGGGTGAGTTGGTCCGACCGCCTGGTTGACGTGGGCGACCGTCTAGGTTGACGTGGGCGACCGCCAGGATTAGTCTTGAGGCTATAGTGTGTGATGTTTTTGGTGCAATCTGCTGAATGTTGGGTTGTAAAATGGGTTGTTTCGAGTGGAAGGAGTGGTCGGATGAGAAAACGGAGGTCAGATTCGGATTCAGCGTGAAATTCTGCATCGGTAGGGTGAGTTTCAAGGCAATCGGTGAGAAAAAATTTTCAACATTTTTCGAAAAACGACAGAGTTAGAATTTGGGACGTTTTGGTGTGTAGCGCCCAAACGAAGCATCGGATGAGAAAACGGAGGCCAGATTCGGAATCTACGTGAAATTTTGGGTTAGGAAGGATGTTTCCAGCGAAATCGGAGAGAAAAAATTTTCGGCTGACGTCCCCCCCCCCTGGACAGCTTGCTTCCAGTGGACGGATTTTGTCGTGCGATAGCTCGTTTGAAAGCTAAGAGTGAGACAAATTCAGTGAAAGAATCGGCTTGTTCCTATCTGTCTTCGTTCAAAAGTTAGAGCGGTTACAAGATTTTAGGTCGGAGCTCGCTCACCTGAAAAAATCCTAAGTGTCAGAGTGACTTTGTATGGGTAAAATTTTGAAAATTTTCCAAAGTGTGGAATTTCGACCTGGGACCGTCACCAAAACATTTTTCATCAAATTTCACTGACCCCCCCCCCCGACAGCAATCTTCTAACTTTGGTTCTAGTGGACGGATTTTGTCTTACAGCTACTCGTTTGAAAGAGGAGAAAAAACTGCTCGACAACATTTTTTGTTGCGAGTCAATCGGACCATCCGTTCACAAGTTAGAGCGGTTACAAGATTTTAGGTCGGAGCTCGCTCACCTGAAAAAATCCTAAGTGTCAGAGTGGCTTTGTATGGGTAAAATTTTGAAAATTTTCCAAAGTGTGGAATTTCGACCTGGGACCGCCACCAAAACATTTTTCATCAAATTTCACTGACCTCCCCCCCCCCGGACAGCTAGCTTCTATCTTGGCTTCTAGTGGACGGATTTTGTCGTGCAATAGCTCGTTTGAAAGCTAAGAGTGAGACAAATTCAGTGAAAGAATCGGCTTGTTCCTATCTGTCTTCGTTCAAAAGTTAGAGCGGTTACAAGATTTTAGGTCGGAGCTCGCTCACCTGAAAAAATCCTAAGTGTCAGAGTGACTTTGTATGGGTAAAATTTTGAAAATTTTCCAAAGTGTGGAATTTCGACCTAGGACCGCCACCAAAACATTTTTCATCAAATTTCACTGACCTCCCCCCCCCCGGACAGCTAGCTTCTATCTTGGCTTCTAGTGGACGGATTTTGTCGTGCAATAGCTCGTTTGAAAGCTAAGAGTGAGACAAATTCAGTGAAAGAATCGGCTTGTTCCTATCTGTCTTCGTTCAAAAGTTAGAGCGGTTACAAGATTTTAGGTCGGAGCTCGCTTACCTGAAAAAATCCTAAGTGTCAGAGTGACTTTGTATGGGTAAAATTTTGAAAATTTTCCAAAGTGTGGAATTTCGACCTGGGACCGTCACCAAAACATTTTTCATCAAATTTCTCTGAACGAGGGGGGGGGGAGGTCAGTGAAATTTGATGAAAAATGTTTTGGTTAAGGTCCCAGGTTGAAATTCGGAAGTTTTAAATTTTTCAAAATTTTCACCACACTGGAGCTCTCACACTTAGGAATTTTTTCACTTGTGGCATGTTACATGGACATGTGCTGGCGGACCAACTTCCCGTGGTCATATGAGAATGGTTCAGGTGTCATATTGTAAAGAATGATGAGACAAATCGTTTGCAACAAACCGCATGTCGCTACGATGAATACTTTCGGAGATAGAGCCATTTTAAGTTTTCTTCCGAGCATATATAAACCCCCGACAACGTAAGTCTGATCACTTCATCGAAAGACGAGGTAAGCGACGGTCGTCGCTCTGAGCTCCCGATATCGGGTGCAAAGGACTCTATCTTTTGAAGTAGGCAAGCTATCTTGCTACTTCAAAGTTTGTATGATAGAGTTTGATAGTGTCTTTACTACTGATAAAATTTTTTAAAAGTAGTATGAGTAGTAAAATGCGGAATTTTTTAAAAATTCTTAATTTTCAGTTTTTTCAAAGTTTTAACATATAGACTAAGGTTTTCAAGTATCCTGAGTTCAAATCTGCTATCAGATTTGAAATTTAACTAAGTCTAAGGCAGCTTTGAGGGGTTAGATCCCAGCTACTGATCACTACCTTTGACTCGGCGTTCCTGTTACCACTTCGGGGCAGTGACAATGATGTCTTCAGCTGTAAAGAGCGGGTATCGGGGAAGATCTCTCACTTCCCTAGTGATCGGTACAAGGCCTTCGGGCTGTCGACGGGATCGAGTGCCACTCACTACACTCTTTAGGAATATGACTGTACTACATGATTCCAAACTTATACAAATTTCATTATCTTACAGCTAACGATAAATCTAACATGGCAAACGACAGAAACAGAAAATACCATATCAAAATGTGCTCTTGTGGGCGAGTTAATCGCAGTGCGGACGCCAAAGCTCATGTGAAGAAGGCGGGCACCGGCCACATGATTGTCTTGAATAGGGTTGCTTGCGTGAAGTGTAGAGTGCTGAAGGGTGATGAGGATGAGGCGCGTTTTTACAGAGTGCATGCTGACTGTAGTGGTGGTTTAGTGACTGATTTGAGATTTACGCAGTTGATTGTGGAAGAGAGGGAGCGAATGTTGGCGAATGTTGCGAATGTTGTTGAGAATGTTGTTGAGAATGTTGTTGAGAATGATGAGTTGGCGAGAGCGGTTGCGTCGTTGGAGGGTGAGATTGAGCAGCGGAAGAGAGTGCTTGAGAGTGATGATGAGGATGATGTGGATTTAGATAGGGAGCGTGTGAGGAAGCGTGTGAGGAAGTTGAGCTCTTCGTCATCGGAGGTGTCCAACATCGTCATCACCGACCCCCCGAAGAGCTCATCTTCCCCAAAAGTGAAGAGTGGTGGGATTCGTATGCAGTCGGCGAGGTGGTTGAAGGATGAAGAGAAGAGGCATGTTTCGCAGCAGATGGCGCATGATTTGTTAGTGAATAAGTTTGAGAGTTTGAAGAAAGTGAAGGATGAAGTTGTGAAGGAGTTGGATGAGTTGAAAAAGAAGGATTTGAAGTCGAAGGAGGTGGCGGATGAAAACATTAGAATGAGGCGTTGTGTGACTGATTTGAAGAATAAGACGCGAGAGTTGGAAGAGAAGAATGATGCGTGTGAGAAGAGGGCGAGTGCTGCGGAGAGAAGAATGAGAGATGCAGAGGCGAAGTTTGAGGAGATGATGAAGGAGATGAGTGTGTTGAGAGCGAGGAATGTTGAGTTGGAGAGGACTGTGGCTCGGCGGGGTGATGAGAGGCAGGCGTGTGAGAAGTTGGAGCGCATGAGGGATGAGTGGGAACGTGTGAATGAGGATCGTTTGTTTGAATTTCACATCCCTATTCGGGACAATCATTTGGCCGGCGAAGTACTCGTAAACCAGAATTTAGACGAATCCATCCTATGCTACAATGGTCATCCCACGAAAAAATGCCTCCACGCCAGCTTACGAATGCGCGGCCATCTCCACAAATTTTCGATTCGGAAACGCGCGAGACTACCTAAGGATGACTAACTTGGTAAGTGAAAAAGTAAATAAGATAGTATATCCTATTCTAATACATATCATTTTCATTGCAGATCTTTGCCCGCCTTCACCACCCCATCACGTCACTCCCGAGAACGAACCATCGGCTCTCTTAAGGGCCACCTAGGGGCAAGACATGATAGAACCTCCACGCGGTTTGCCCTGGGCAGTCTTCGGACTGGCGAATACTATCATTAAGTTGAATCTGCTATCAGTCAACTTGAACGTTGCGTCGCGTTAGAGGGGTATATAAACCACTGCCTCTCATTTCATTTCATTTCAATCATGCAGACGCCGAACAGTCAAGTCAGCTCTCCTCGCGGACCGCAGTTAAGGCCGCGAAATTTATTTGAGGAGTTCGTCAGGCTAGAGGAGCAAGACAGAGTCCACAACAATCTTGCTCGGATTGGCAATCCGATGACAGCAACTGCTGTCAATCCAACGGAATGGCGCTACATTCCAATTTTTAGTCATGTGCCAGTTAGTGTGGAAGTCGACAGTGCTACCAAAGAGAGAGTCTTTGACTCTCTCAGCAGAATTGGTAGGCTGTAGGATGACGCTACTCCCGAGAACGAACCATCGGCTCTCTTAAGGGCCACCATGGGGCAAGACATGATAGAACCTCCTCGCGGTTTGCCCTGGGCAGTCTTCGGACTGGCGAATACTATCATTAAGTTGAATCTGCTATCAGTCAACTTGAACATTATGCAGTCGATTGCTATCCCTGAAGCATTCTGATTCGCTGTTGAGCAATTCATTGTTGAAAACCCTATATAAACCAGAAGATTGTAGCGCTTCTCATTCAATTTGAAGTCACGATGGAAGCGACATCTACCGACAACATTCCCGTCTTCACCGATGAAGACAACGGCATTCCCGAGTTCGTCATCCTCGACGAGTGGGATGAGGAGGATGAGAAGAAGGGGAAGATCAAGAGGATCGTTTGGACGGATGGGGTGTGGACTCCAAATACCACTCGCATCCGAAAGGTGCCAGATGCACCAGTACGACCTCGGCGGTATAGGGTCTATGACAACCTAACCGTCATACCCATTGACTATTCAAGCCAATAGTCATCTTGTTACTCCCGAGAACGAACCATCGGCTCTCTTAAGGGCCACCATGGGGCAAGACATGATAGAACCTCCTCGCGGTTTGCCCTGGGCAGTCTTCGGACTGGCGAATACTATCATTTAGTTGAATCTGCTATCAGTCAACTTGAACGTTGCAAATGAAGTTCGGTGTAATACTTCCTTTCGACGGGCGTTCCTGTAAAGGGCGGCGGTGAAACCCGTAGCTATGTATACCGCAAGGGACATTCGGCAATGGTCAATCTTGTTAAACCTCTCTGCGTCATGTTTGCAAGTGATTGCCTCTGTCTCAACGTAGTATGCATTCGCGCCAGGGCGACATTTAGCCAACTGTCGAAGGTTGCCTAAAACTTTCCATTGCATACGTTATGAGAACCATGAGTTCTACCTGTCTCTATCAATGAGACGAATTGATGAATGGAATGAAATGGGAGGACACTCACGCGCCACACGCAACATAACACACTTCTCTCTTCCGTAGTCTAACAAGCTCTTTACATATGGATCGCAGTCGATTGCTATCCCTGTATCAGAAGTGTAAGCTATCTTAATTTATTTGACACTATTTTATCTACCATCATCGTCCATATGAAATGTTTTAAGATTTACAAGTTAGACTAAGCGTGCTACTATTTCCAAATGAAAAAGTATACATGGTTAAATCATCCACTTAAGCCCATCCGTAGTCTAACAAGCTCTTTACACATGGATCGCAGTCGATTGCTATCCCTGTATCAGAAGTGTAAGCTATCTTAATTTATTTGACACTATTTTATCTACCATCATCGTCCATATGAAATGTTTTTAGATTTACAAGTTAGACTAAGCGTGCTACTATTTCCAAATGAAAAAGTATACATGGTTAAATCATCCACTTAAGCCCATCCGTAGTCTAACAAGCTCTTTACACATGGATCGCAGTCGATTGCTATCCCTGTATCAGAAGTGTAAGCTATCTTAATTTATTTGACACTATTTCATCTACCATCATCGTCCATATGAAATGTTATAAGATTTACAAGTTAAACTAAGCGTGCTACTATTTCCAAATGAAAAAGTATACATGGTTAAATTATTCACTAAAACCCCATTCAAGTAAGTCAGTATGAAAGCAAAGATAATACGAAATAAACATTTATTATGGCATGTATTTCAAAAGGTCTTCATCGTCAATATCGTCCCAGAGTCTGGCTTCACATAGATCACAAAAACAGTTGAGCTGCTTTAAACGTTCTTCTGCAGCGTCCCTCACTTTCTCAATGTACGCCCACTCCGCCACGGTTCGCGGTTGGGAGTTAGGGGTGTACCACTCCCATATTTGATGCAAGTGCGACTTGCTGGTCATCTCCATCACCCCTTCGGCATCATATTGTAAATATTTCCACCGTATGCCTGTTAGGTCGGGCAACTCCTCTTCATCCTCCTCCGATAATGATAACTTTCGTATATTGTCGAGATTGTATGTCTTCTCCACCTTCGCCTTTCTTGGTGCATTTGGTGTAACGAGCACCTTTGCTGATGTATATGGAGAGGAGAACTCCAATGCGGTATTTGGTGTTGTTGGAGGACTTGTCATGTTGTCTTTGAAATGCTGACTTTGAATAATGATAACTTTAACATTTTTCCTATTCTTAAGTATACACAAGCAGCCAATCAGAATGAACATCCAATGAATGAAGAGGATGAAAGTATATAAGCAAAGTGACATTCAGGTCATTTCATTTAATCTGTGAATCATACAAGTGACGAACGCACGATCTCTCTCTTTGACTATTATTTGAGGTGTACAAGTGAACTGCTATCTCGTGAATTCCAAATTTGAGTGAAGTCTCTATCTTGTAGAAGTATCAACCTTAAACTTGATTTCGTTGAAATGGTAAGTTGAAAATTTCCTCTCTCATCTCCCTCAAACGTGTGACTAATAGCATCTTCCTCAATTTCAGGCATCAACTTCATCACCAACGCCCTCTCTTCTCGAGGAAAGTTTAGAGTTATTGAGTCAAGGTAGGTTGTAACACTACACTGAGGCTTGAACAGAGATGAAAGAATGATTTCTCTTTCAGGTGATGTGAGTTCCAGCTCAGGACTCTCGCGGCAAGGCAACGAGTGGGAATGTGCCGACTGCGGACATATGTTTACAAGGAAGCACAGTCTCCTTCGACACATCAAACAACGTGTGTGTCAACGCAAAGCGGCGTCAATCTCCGGAGGTGAAGTTGATTCTGACGATGACATCTCCTTTCCTTGCGATTTGTGCCCTCTTTCTTTTGATAGTCACTTTCAGCGATCTTCGCACAGACTTCAACACACGCATGCAAATGATCACTACACCAACGGTACCTCTACCATCTCCCTCATTAATGTTTCACATAATAATTTAGTACGCGACTACTGCATGGAGTCCAATACTCAAATTGTAGATTTTCCTGAGTGGCTCCTTCAAAATTCTAACATTATCGAAGCGCTCTTCAATAATTTAGACAATTTTAGAATGAAGGCGCTCATCTACCTTAAACTAAAATATATTAAAATAGATTTTCAAACGGGTCAAGTGACGGAGAGAATACAGTTTCATGTTCCTTCCTCTTCCGCAACCGAAGTTGTAGACTGCGAGTCTTGGCTAAATTTTCACATTCAATGTTTAAAATCAAATGTAGATAAATTCAATCAACGCGACAGCGCTCTCATTTTTGATGGTGTGGACTCAGCCATATTCAAAATTTCCCTATTAGAAAGTCATGCAGCTCGAGGCACATTTAAACTTCCAAAAACGTTGTATAATAAGAAAGCTGTCATCAATGTTGATTGTAAATCACAGTGTTTCAAATATGCAGTCCTATCCATCCTTCACTATAATGATATCAACGCGCATCGAGATCGCACCTATAGCTATAGACAGTGGGAGGATGAACTAGACTTTGAAGGTTGTGATAGTAACAACATGAAAATCAAAGATGTAGAAACGTTCGAAAAACTTAATAAGATTAAAATTGTCGTTCACGTGTGGGAGAAGGGGTTGAAGGGTGCCCGCTATAATTCACGTTCAACTTGTTATGAACGTGTAGTCAACCTCTTATTAGTAAAACAAGATGATAGCGAGGAATGGCACTACTGTGGTATTCCCAAAATCTCTCGCTTGTACACTCACTTGGGGCACTCTAAAAGAGGTGAACATTTTGTATGCGACCGCTGCATCCGCTCATTTTGGAGTAAAGATAAATTTGAAACTCACTATGAATGGTGCAAGCGAGGTAAATTACAAATGGAACGCATGCCCAAAGATAAAATATTTTCACATAGGGATAATGGTGACGAATTAAGTCCCCTGCGTGTCATTTACGCAGACATAGAATGCTACATTGATGATATCATCCACAAGCCAGCAGCCATATCCTGCTATGAAGTATGGCATGACCACTTTAGGAATAGACAAAACAAAATGCATACTTGGCAAGGTGAAGATTGCATTTCAAAATTTCTAGAATTTCTCGATAAAGCTGCAAAATTTCAACAATCATATGATTCCCAATTGCAGCGTAAGTCACTACATATGTCAGATGAAGACAAACAAAAATTTGAAAGTTGCACATCCTGTCCTAAATGTCATAAAACGTTTGATGACGATAAAATTAAGAAAGTGCGTGATCATGATCACATCACTGGTAAATTTAGAAACGCACTCTGCTCCAAATGTAACTTTTCACTTAGGTTGAGACGTCGTGTACTACCCGTCATTTTTCATAACTTTAAGGGCTATGACAGTCATATGCTCATAAAAGGAGGGTTGAGCCAGATGAAATCGTGGCAGTTTAATGTAATAGCACAAACGAGAGAAAAATTCATGGCAATGACAGCAAAAGTACCAGTAGATAAACTAAAGAAAATAAGACAGTCTTCTTCGAAATAAAATTTTTAGATTCATTTCAATTCATGTCAGCGTCACTAGCTTCTCTCGTTCGTAATCTCAAGTTTCTTCCCCATAGTCAAACTTTGAAGAAACACTATCCAAACTTAACGGATGAAATAATCACTCGCAAAGGAGTCTTTCCTTATGCGTATTTTAGCTCAATGTCTAAACTAAATGAAACAACCCTTCCTTCCATTGACAAATTCAAAAACGATTTGACGGGTGAAGATTGTCCAGTAGAGGACTATGAACATGCTCAAGAGGCATGGTTAAAATTTAATTGTAAAACGTTTGGCGATTATATGATCGCTTACTTAGAATTAGATGTCATTTTGCTGGCTGATGTCTTTCAGGAGTTTCGACGAGTGGCATTAGAAGAAGACAAATTAGATCCTATCCACTTTGTCAGTCTACCAGCCATGTCCTTTAAATCAGCCTTTAAAATGACTGGTGAGACCATTCATCTCTTACAAGACCCGGAGATGTATAATATATTTGAGCGCGGAATACGCGGTGGTCTCACATTTGTAAATAAACATCATATAAAATCTGAAACAGTAGGTGATGATCATATCCACCTAAAGTACTATGACCAAAATAATTTATATGGCAGTTCACTGTCTAAACCACTACCTCATTCCGAGTTTAGTTGGTTAAATCAAAATGAGCTTGAGTATTACTCCAACCCTTCAAACATACTGAATATTCCAGATGAAGGTGATTGGGGATATTATTTTGAAGTGGATTTGATTTATCCAAATAGTATTAAAAATAAAACTGCTGATTTCCCACTCGCACCTGAATCTGGCGAAGTGACTGAAGATATGTTTTCACCATTCATGTCACAATTTCATAATAACTTAACAGAGTGTGGACAGCCAAGGTACAAACCATGCCGCAAACTTTTACTCACCCAATATGATAAGAAAAATTATCTCGTACACTTCTGCATATTAAAATTCTATTTAGAAATGGGTATGCTTCTAAAGTCAGTTCACCGCATTATCAAATTTAGACAGAAAGCCTTCCTCAAACCCTACATAGATAGTAACAGTCAAAAACGTGCACTCGCCCAAAATAATTTTGAAAAGGATTTTTATAAATATAAGAATAATAGTCTATTCGGAAAGACCATGGAGGATGTTAGAAAACGTATGAATTACAAACTAGTCGTTGATGAACAAAAATATCACAAATTGACCTCATCACCTCTTTTCATTGATAGAGACATCATCGATGAGGATCTTGTAGGTGTTAAAATGATTAAATCAGAAGTTGAGTTGTGCAAACCCATCTATATTGGGCAAGCCGTTTTAGATTATTCCAAGCTTGAAATGTATCAACTCTTCTACAAAATATTAAAACCATGCCCTCTCGTAAAAGAGGTTCGCTTGCTGGGTGGTGATACAGATAGTTTCTTTTTAGGAATTACCACTCAAAAAGATTTAAATTTTAATGAAGTAGGTAAGTCATTAGAAAAATATTTCGATACATCTAACTACAATCCCACTCATCCACTCTATTCCATACAGAATAAAGCCAAACTTGGTTGTTTTAAGGATGAAACAGCAGGAAAGGAAATAGATGAAATGATTCTCCTCCGTCCTAAAATGTATTCCATGAAACTAAAAGAATGTGCAGATAGTATTAAGCGTGCTAAAGGTATATCAAAATCCATTGTTCATAAAATGAAACATCGGTCCTATAAGAAGGCCTATAAAAATAAAACTATAACGTTTGTCAATATGACAATCTTAAAATCTCAAGTTCATACTGTGAAAACGTACACGTTCAAGAAACGAGCACTTTCAGCATGGGAGGATAAGAGGTGTTGGATAGGACATAACACATCTCTTCCACATGGACATCCTGACACAAACATACCTCCACCCAAAAGAATAAAACTCACGCTACCACATTCAGGAGATGTATTGACATAATCAACTTTAACTCAGTATTTTGATGTTGCTTTTTGTAGATATACATGGTTGTTTTATGTATCGCATGAGATCGTTTCTTCCTTGTGAATATATGCCTACAGTCAGCCCATTCCCCTATATCTGTGAAAAGACTTTTTCATATACATATTTTTATTTCAATAAACATATCACAATGACTTCACTTTGTTTTCCGAAACACTAAAGTTACGAGGGATTTAGTATCTTTCACATGGATACACTCTTGTAAACCATTGGTAATTTTGATAGCAATAGAGGGTATAGTTTGTTTGACGACGGGATGATAGAAAATAGATTCAAACATCTTCTCGACTATTCCATATGAAGCGTCTTTATCATGAATGAAATCACGTAAAATGTATTCTTTTTTCTCGCCAACAGAAATAGGTAAAATCAAATCACTTTGAATGTAAAGGTGTTGTTCATGTTTATCAAGTGTCATTGGTGTTTCTATACCAATCGTATGCGCAGCAGCAAACACAGTTTGTAGCATTGAAAAGCCAAAGAGTTTTTTCAAATTTTTACTCAATTGACATTGAATGTCATCACCCAGTTTCAGAACAACGCGTTGTTTTTCAATTGAAAACGAAATGTGGTGTGTCTTTACATCATATTTACTTTTCATCACATGCTTCAACTTCTGTTGTATATAAGGATTTACTACATGAATGAAGCTTTCAACTGTATGATATAGACGCGGCATTATATTGATAGCAACTTTAGATTCTTCATAAGACTGGTAAATTTTCTTGATGCGATCGCCATAGATGTCCACCCACCATTCATCATTAACTGAATCAGCTTTAGTGTGATATTCATGAGAACCATACACCACACCGCTTCCAATAATAGGCGTATAATGTCTTACAAAATGACGCAAGGTTGGAGAGAAATAAACTGTAAGTTTGTCATTATATTTCTGAATAACCAACTTATTTTTGTCCGCCATAATTTTCTCTCCATACTTCTTACCCACAGTCTCATTCCATCGTTTTACTAACTCAATAAGTGATAAAGGTTGAACACCACGCTTTTTCAAAATGATGCGTTCTTCGCATTCTACAACATCTTCATCAAATATTTTAAATCTATAATGAAATTTGTTGATTCGAGTTGAATAAACTTTTTTAACATTTGCAGTAGCAATTGACGTTAGATGTAGTCCATGACCAAAACCAAGATGTGGATAGAATTCACTATCCAACCTCAGCGTAAGACCTTTAGTAAAAGAATGAAAGCGGAGGAACTGTCTCCCACTCCAATGATAGATAGTAAACTCATAAGCTTTCTGATTTTTATTCTTCATGATGGAAGTATTACCACTGTTGAATGCCTTAATAATTTTCTCATTCCCAAATGGCTCATAAGAATCTGATTTTATCTGAATCCATTCATAGTTCCACTTTCCATCTGATGTTAAATTGTATGGGAACTGAAATGCATTATTCATCGTTATTCCATCATGGGTGCGAGGAGTCAATATCATTTCTTCCAAATCATTCACATTCTGAATATTGCTATCATAGCAAATACTAGAAACGCCAACTTCCCATTCACCTTCTAAATGCAGTGGCCGATTTAATTCTACTCGATAGTCTGATGGTTTATTTTTGGGAAATTTATTCATAGAAGCATTACTGGGCAAGTAGATTAGAAACGAGTCCTTATTTTCACTTTCCATATTATTCACATTGGAAAAATATATTAGCATACTTTTGCATTAACTCTTCATTCGGAAATGGAGTGTAATACTTGTCACAGCATCTTTATGAAAAGGAATCAACGCACCAGCATCATCATAAATGGCAATATCAATTTGTGGGATGTAGTTTGATTTCAGCTTTGTATAATGCACTTTCTTGAAAGTATGCTCAGATAAAATACTGCAGCTTTTTGGCTGGTATGGTATCATTGCTAGCAATGGAGCTTCAACATCTCCCACACGTACATCTTCACCAATATTGGAATATATCTGAAAATAGTTAATACGACGCGATAGCGACATGTCTGCGCTAGCTTTGGTTACAGTACCACTTTTAAAGATATTTTGATCAAAACCCAAAATGTCCATTAGAGTTTTATCCATAATTAGTTCAATACCTTTTCCATTTATAGTGAGAGACAAAGTACCTTCTTTTTCAGAAAATGAAATATGTTGCTCATTTATCACTTCATTTAAATAATCTACAACCAATTCAACCGAAGTAATAATGCGAGGCATCAACACTCTTGTTTCATGTAAGAAACCACCAAAAGGCTCTACACACTTTCTGTATAAAGATACGGCCCATTCTGTATCAAATTGATTTGACCTTTCACATGGTAAATGTTGCATATCAGATTTTCCATGAACAGCTGCAGAACGATGTCGTAAGAACTGATGAAAATCTTTTGAACAAACTAATACTAGATCATCATCATTTAATTTGCTTATTGCAATATGATTAGATGATTTAATATAAGTCAATGTTGCCACTTGTTTGTCATCAACTCGAAGGAGATAATTAAATTTCTTCAATAATGTTTCAGGAGTCATGTTTGTCTTTCTTGGCTTAATCACAATCTTCTTCACCAACGTCTTCTCATTTCTTGGAATAAGATCTACATAATAAGCTTCCTCTCGATATATTAACTGTTTATGACCACTTATGTGGTAATTAACGTTAAAATTATCATAGCTTGTTAAGGCGCTAGCGAGGTAGCCTAAATCATTTCTTAAACTTGGACTTAAACCAACAATCCAATCTTTCTCAACTACATGATGTACATAATTATAATCATCATTGTGCGGAGTAAATTGGACAATATGTTTACACGCTTTATTCAAGAAATCATATATAAACTTTTTACATGATAAGAGATCTTTCTTTGGCCACTGTGGAATGTATATTCGGCAGCTGTACGCCTCATATTAATAGTCATCACCTCATGATCAAAAGTATAGACACAGTTGCTATAAACAAGTTGAGTGACACCCACTTCCCAATTCCCATTTAGCTGTTGTGCATGATCAATGGGAGTAGAAAAGAGTGCGGCTCGATTGCTAGTAAATCTCTTTGTAGCCGCATTGCTAAGCAAAATATGATAAAACGACATTTTTATATTGCTAATCTGCAACTTTGCATAACATCATGAAGACTTGGATTTTGGACTCTCTACAATATATCAGAGTTGATCGTGATGGAAACGTACATTTCAAAAATTCTCATGGTCATACATCAAGAGGAATTACATTAACATGGCGACAATTTGTCAACCTCAATGATATCATGAGGGATTTGGAATATTTTGAAACATTAAGATTCATCTCCTTGGGTGATCAAGTTGGGCTTCAACATTACAGAAATGAAATTCAAATCTACCATTCTCATTCCGCAAACTGTTTCTCATTTCGCAAATACAATTGGGAGAAGTATAGAAGATACATACATCGCTCCATCATGACATTTATTCGTCGTGAGTTCATCGCCCTACTATGCAAATCTTAATCAGATATGATTACCACGCACCATGAGTTGGAAATTAGATTCCCTACAACGTATTGAAACGGATCATGATCGAAACGTCTATTTCAAAGATTCAACTGGAAATGTGAGAAGAGTTTGTTTTATCTTATCGTCATTTTCAATCTCTACATCATATCATGAAGGACTTGAAATACTTCTATATGAAAAGACATTCACGTATTGGAAATCGCATCTGGCTGCGCGTCAACAATCGGCGAATTCAACTCTATCATTCCCAACTTCATACTAACTTCACATTTCATCAAGGTAGTTGGAAAAGTATAAAAGGAAGGTACATCGCTCAATTTACTCATTCTTTCATCATGAAGCGCCATCGCTACACCATCGTCAACATTCTCCGTCGCTTCAGACTCTACACCAAAATCGATCTCACAACATTACGCCAACAGCTTCCAAACAGCAAGTATTACCCGGGCCGTCCTCAAATGTTAGTGGTGAAGATGAACAATTCACGGAATCTTCAACTCTTCCCAAATGGGACTGTACAGATTCTCGGCGCCCTTTCTCATTCATCGGCGCAGTCAATGCGCTTAGAGCTACAGAGACTACAACGTCGGATATGGAAGAGGGAGAGGTGAGTGATGTCGAATCTGACTGTGGACAATATGGTGATCTCTACTCAATTGAGTGACAGTCTATCATTTTTGAAGATTCGTACCAGCAGTTACAGTTTGTGTTATGAACCCGAACTTTTTCCTGCAGCTCTCATTAGTTGTTGGTTACCTGTGCATGTGGCAATCTTTCATAATAGTAAAGTGATCATTACTGGACTAAAATCTCATGAACAAGCAAATATGATCCTAGACTATCTCATTGAGTATGTACGTACCCAGCGGATTGTAAAAAAAAAAACAATTTTTCCAACATGATGTTTTTATTTCAAATCATGATAGAACTTACAAATCATTTTTTCATTAGAGGATGGATTACATGAAAAGTTTTGAATAATAGATGCAAATCGAGATACATGTAAACGTTTTAAGATGAAGTACAGTACAAAAGCACCACACGTTAATGAAAGTGGATGTTGTAGTATGCGTTCATTTCGCTGATATTGACGCGTATGTTTTTCTCAACCACTGCTGTGTTGGTATATTTGGAGGTTGAGCAAGAGAGTCAAATAGTTCACCACGTCGGTCTTCTCCAATAAAGATCGCTTTTCCAATGCTCACCGCCTAAATTCTGTGAATGAGTGTTTTAGCACAATAAAGATGGGGATAGTGATTTACTGCAGGTTGGTAAGGTATCGAGTGAATAGACATTATCGAAAAGCTTTCAACGTC